>CAMZMU010000038.1:19419109-19763993 GCA_947311845.1 Poa pratensis
GAGGTAGAGAGGCGGATTAGATGAGGAGGGGCACGTTCACGCAATGGTAGCGGTGGCACCGGCGCCGGCAAGAGAGAGGGATATGGAGGAGCAGCAGACTTGTGGTAGGGGGGAGACGAAGGTATTACGAGTTACGACATACGACTAACGAGCCGAAATTGAGGATTTCTCGCCCGAAGTCTTGGAAATCTTTCCCAGGAAACGACGCGGATTGGGCCAGGGATAACCCCATCGAGTACACGTCCAAATGGTTCTGTAAATTTCCCCGGGTTAATGGGCTGCGTTGTTCTCACAGAGATGATCTGCTGCAACCAAACGAGCCCTTAGCTGATTTCAGATGGATTTTCATCCTATGTGGCGCCCATGTGTCAAATAGTTCTTTTTTAGCAAACACTAAAGTAAACATGAACAACGAAGATTAAAACCAGAAGTTACATCAAGTTACTTCCAAACAGGTTTTCTTTTTGTTTGTTGGTTTTTGGTTATTTAATGATTTTGGTTTTCGAAAATCGACAACCAAATTGACATACGAATTAATGGGAACTGAAAACTGGGTTAACCGGTTAGACCAAAATGAGCAAATAAGATTAAGAAATGAGACAAAATGAGAGGAGGATATGGCATCACAGGTGCTTGCTTCATGTCATACCGAAAAAGAAGCATGATCTCTGTCAAGGTGGTCATGGTCAGCTACGCGGCAGTGTTGGAAAGGTGAAGTCCACGCGCAATGGCAGCATGGGAGGAAGCAGGGTGTCATGGGAAGGAAGAAGCGGCGGTGCAGCACCATAGCTGGGGAGAGGAGAGCTGTGGCGCACACCACAGGAGTAGGAGCAGGGGATCAGGTAGCAGGGCACCACAGGAGTAGAGAGCAGCTGAGATGGGCACCGTCGATGCGCCATAGGAATGGGAGAGGAAGAAGGGTGGCACCGGGACTACAGGAAGTGAGAGCAAGGATAGTGGCACGTCATGGGAACGAAGAAGGGGCGGTGGTGCACCATGGGTGGGAAGAGGAGAGCTGTGGCGCACACGACAGGAGGAGGAGCAGGGGATCAGGTAGCAGGGCACCATGGGAATAGAGAACAGCTGAGAGGTTGCAACGTCGATGCGCCATAGGAATGGGAGAGGAAGAAGGGCGGCACCGGGACTACAGGAAGTGAGAACAAAGGGTGGTGGCCGCATTGGAGAAGACAGATGCACGCTAGAGTCTGGTGCTTCGGGCCTTTGCCAACCGGTTTGGACACCGAAAACCAAAATAACTGCATATCTGGACTTTTCCGGTTTGGTTTTTTGTTTGTGTTCCGGTTGTTGCCCACCCCTACTTCGAAGTTTTCGTCTTTATCTTTTGCATGTCGGTGAAAATAATGCAGAAGAAGAAATCTGCACGAACTGGACTAACTCAAAGGTTTGGAGAGCCGCATGAGTTGCCCACCCCAATAGGTGAAAATCTTAGATCATTGAATGCATTTTAGGCCGGGGATACAACCCTTTTAAGGTAGGCAGTCAAATCACTGCTTTGTCGCTGTACCGTTATGGGGAGAAAAACAGGAGCACTTGACACCATCTCATCCACCGCCGCCAAGTCAGGCCAGAGCATTGAGAATTGTGGATATGCGAGACGGAAATACTGCTGTCTGCCTCTTGCTGAAATACTAACATCATTTTTGGGGGTGCATACTGCCTAGAAACAACGTGCCATAACAAGAGAGATTCATCATGTGCAATGTGCATCTGGTTAGCATTTTGGGTACTGAGAACACTCAACGAAGTCACTGTGGAAAAATTGCAACGTCAGGTGGAGGCCCTTGGGAGCAAGCCGGTCTACTTGTTGCACGCACATTCCATAGAGAAAGCTCACAAAATGACATGCCCATGGATTAGGCGAGGCTTTTGTCTGGCAAAGCAAAATGCACATGTCTAGCTCAGTGGGTTATCGCTGCTCAAAGGCAATACTTTGGTGATCCTGGCAGCTGCTCAGTGTTGCTGGGTGCTGGCTCCGTCCATGGCCACTTTTTTTCCTAGCCTATTGTGCTTTGTTATGCTTCATCTCTTGTACCTAACCAATGTTTGGTGATAATTATATTGCTATACAATCTAATCTATTTTTTTTCAGGCATTTGTACATGACCCGCTAATCAATTGGCGTTTGTTCAATTTCAATGAAGTTCCTCAAGTTTCAAACTATGGAAATGCTCATACTAATACAGTGGTCAGTAGTGAAGAAGTTGCTTCTAATGAAGAACTTATGCAACCTCCTCGGGGAGCCCGTGAGAAGGAACTGCTACAGGTCGCCTCCTTTTTTCATGCTTGGTTGTATATACTGACTTCACCACATGCCCATAGTGATGACTATCTATGTTGTTCATGCAGGCGGTCAATCAACTCGGTGATGCTAATGAGGTTTTAAATGAGCGTGCTGTAGCTGTCATGGCTCGGATGAGTCACAAGCTAACAGGGCGTGACTTTTCTTCTGGGTCAGCGTTAGCAGGAGCTGGCAGTTCCAGCCAACATGGCAGTGAACATTTAGCCTCGGTAGATACTCGGGAAGTAGAACCTGGTTTATCCGTTAAGGTTCAGGTTCAGAAGCTTATACTTCAAGCGACTTCTCATGAAAACTTGTGTCAGAACTATGTCGGGTATGTATTGTTCATTTTAACATTTGATAATCTTAGGCGTGCATTATGCTCTTGGGATAATTATGCACCTCTTGTTGAGATAGTGCGCTTTAAAAGCACTACCAAAAATTGGCATTACTACTATAACATGTTACAATGTTAGTAAGCAAAAAATATGACAAACCATATGTGCAAAAAAAGACGAGTTTATAATAGGTGCATAAAAACAGACCTAGGATTTTATTTGCATGGCCATTTGGTTTTAGCAACTTATCTTAGTTGACCATTGGATTTTGCCATGGCTCACTGTTGATTTGCCTGTTTCATATTCTGTTTGACAGGTGGTGTCCCTTCTGGTGAACTCTGCTAAGCAAATCTCATGTACTTTCTGTAAATATAGTGTACATAGGTAGGTGTGTTGTATCCTCTTATTTTCGTTACACTGGTAGGCATGTTGTATCGTCTTATTTTCTGGTGTATCTTGTATCCTAACGTGTGCAGCGTTGTAAGTAATCAAATATGTCAATATAATCAATCATTGGCCTTTTTTCTATGTTCATGGAATTACCCAGAGCTACCCAACCTGTGCTGTAAATCAGATCTTCCCATCCTTGGAAAACAGGGTGCTGACATAGTGACATGTTTCTATATCTCCCTGTTCGCAAAATCAAATACCCTTGTGCCGTTCACCTCACTCGTCCACCTGGTTCTGCTATTCCGTTTGGCTCGGCCTTAGGTATTCTGTTTCATGAAGTAAAGTTCAAGTGAAATGCTGCTTTTGGTGATGTACGGAGTAGAACTTAATGTTTGTCCAAGGTCATGTATTGTAGTAGCGCACTCTTCAACAGCGCATGGTGTCAATCTGGGAAATGGCATGTACGAGATCTGGTTAGGTCATTTCCCTGTCGCTGGCGATTTAGACTGTCTGTCCTCATAGTGGAACACTGTTCCTTGAAAAAAGAAATACTCAGCAGATATCAGTAGAAAATGCAACGGTTTTGGCTTCGAATTTCAAGTGACTGAATGTCTTGTTTAGTAGTTTGGTTATTGATTAATGTTTTCATAGATATGATTGCTAAAAAATGATTTATCATAATGTTTGACCGTCCTGTGAATTTCGTATGTGCTCTACGTGTTACTGCTAGTATAAGAAAATAGACTTCCTGCCATGGTGAGGTGAGTGGCGATTGGTTGTATGCAGTTTTTTTTTTTGAGCTCCTGGAACTCTAGGGCCTATGTTTGGTGGTTATCTGCACCGATTTTGGGTGACCCGTCTCCGTGGCCTAACTCAGCTTGGCCTTGAAGAAACGTGAATTGGGCCATGTTGTGCATGTAATTTAGTTGCCAACAATCTTCTAGCCTGGCTCGTTTCGCTGCGTGCAACATTTAGTGCTCCCGGCGTTTGGTTGCCCACTAAAAGCCCATGAGCTTGAACACAATACACTAAAAAAACTAAAAGCCCATGCAGCTTGAACACAATACACTAAAAAAACGTGGTGCAAATACGTATATAGCTAGAATGCAAGATCTACTCGTATACGATCATCGAAACAGAAAACTTACAACACGAAAGTTGTGTGCAACGTTGAGATCTAGCTACACGTCAAAGGGTTTCTCAAACGGTCGACCGACTGCGAAGAATTTGACAAAATTCATCCAAAAACGTTCAAAAGGGAACTTCGAAAATCAGAAGCTACGGCCGACGAAACTCGAAACCGAGCACGAGAATGGAACCCCCTCGTCGATGCGCACATAGTTGATGTTCAACATTTTTCGAATCGACTTACGGATGTATAGATCTGAGGCATAGTTAGTGGAGGAGTTTAAGAGGAGGAGAGAGAAGATGAGAGGAAGAACGCATGTACCTATTGGGCGCATTACTGTGCTGGCGTGGGGGTGGCTCTGGAGAAACGGCAGAATCGAGCGTTCCTGCAGGGCCAGGCTCAGCGTGCTTTAAGTTCCGTGCTCGTGCAGCCTCGCGGAACGGGGCAGGATACCAAACGGGCCGAAAATCGCTTGGAACAGTGCCTTCCTAGGCTTCGTGGGCAACCAAACACACCTTTAGTGTATGGCCTGATAAAAGTTAACTGTATTGGTTTTAGCTACATGAGTTGGGCTACTACCACTTTGTTTGGTAGGCTGCATAAATTGTTTTTGGGATTGACTGATGCGAATGCATCATGTGTGGTTACATTGGTTCGAATGTGGTAAGGTTACCAGTTATTCCGTTACATCCGATCATACACAACAATTCGAAAAATAATTAGAAAAATAGGTGCTTGAGAATCACGACAAGATGTACAATGATTATTAAGTATTTGATCCTACTTTGTTAGGCCTGATGTGCTACTTTCGGGTGCCACCTCATTGGTTTTCTCAGAATCCACATGAACTTGGAGTAATTCTCTCGATCTTCTCCAAAGTTTCGAACCCTTTGTAACTGTTGCTGGAGAATCCGCTCACTTGTTTTTTTTTTTTTGAGAACACAGTACAACACAGACGCTCACAAATACGCACGTACACTCACCCCTATGAACGCACACACGCACACCCTACCCCTATGAATCCGCTCACTTGTTAATAACACCTTTGTGAGAAATTATACACTCTATGCATGTCTCCCTCTGTACACCACATACAAGTTCATATAGCAACATAAAGAAGATCAGAATATCATTGTAACAAGCATCAATGAACATCACAACAAACATCAATCAACGTCACAACAAGCATCACAAGTTCACACCAAATCATTAACTAGGAGGAGCATGCATGAGCATTACCAAAGAGGGATCATGAAGTCATCCTACCACTATGGTGTCAACCTACGACCACATAGAAAGTGGGTGTTATCCTAGCACCCCAAGTTCACTATTATAGGATGGGTTAGTAGTACTTGACCAGTTAGGTCCTTATCCAGAGGATCCTATGTTGCTCTGCCATGCCAACAAAGTTGACACCATATGCCTTGATGTCGATGAGGTGGCCCAGAGCCACCTCGAGAGCTTCCTCGGTGAAGCCAACGATGCCCATGATAACTCAATACATGTCAGGGTGCATGTCAGTAGGCTTGTTGTCCCTAATGGCCTATGCAATGTCCTTGACAACCTTGGTCATGCCGGTGAAGGTCTGGTGTTGATCATCACCAAGGGCTCTCTTCTTCCTCTTACCCGCATCATGTGCCGAAGCATTAGCAATCTTCTCTGGACCATCGAGGATGATGGTCTCGGACTCATGCATGTCTACATAGTCCGGCGAATGCATACCGAGAGGCTCACTTGATTCCATGGCATCTAAGTGCAGTTCAAAATATCCGTTTTGAGAAACTCAGCGTACTCGGGGTGATCCTAAGATTGGAATATAGTGTGTTACTATGATTGCCAGTGATGATCAAGGTGAAACGAGTGGGAGGACAGTGTGCTAACCGTGATGTGTCCATGGTAGTGCTCATTCTCTAGTAGGATGGTGAAGGTGTCCTCACATAGTTGTGCTCCGTTGAGGTCTTTGAGGTTGCTCGCCTGGAGCCACCGAGTCTCCACTTGCTCAGGTGTTTTAAGACCCGAGTTGACGTCACCTCAGACCCACGATGCACAAACAAAGCTTTCACAATGACATTCATATAGAACTCTTTGAAGCCGTCCCCAACGCGAATCAGAGCCTGACTAAAGTCGTCACACGATTTCTACATTGATCACACATGTAAGATGTCCATGCAATAGCAACAATAGGTCATGTTCAAATTTGATATAGCAATCTCAAGCTAAATAACTCATGCTCATGTTCAACTATGATATACAACAAGCTCAAGGCTAAATAACTCATGCTCATGTTCAAGTATGATATACAACAAGTTCATGCTAAATAACTCATGTTCATGTTCAATTATGATATACAACAAGCTCAAGCAAACTCATTTTCTCATGTTCAATTATGATCTAAAACAAGTTGAAGCTAAACAAGAAAGCACACATCAAGTAGCATAGCATCACAAGTTCTATCCGTATCTAGATTATCACATGCTAACATATCTACCCTGCGGCTATATGGAGCAACTTCAAACTCAACTCGGCGCGGATGGCGACTCCCCCACCCTTCTCCCACCCCTGACCTAACGCCAGCGATCTCACATCTCCGGCCATCAAAAACCTTTTCTGATCCGATCATCCTCTCCCCACCACCACCGTAAACCCTTCTACCCCCCACCACCGTAAACCCTTCTACCCATCATGATCCCCCCGGCATGGATCTGGAAGGTCACCTACTCTACCACCAAGGACCTGGATCGTGGTCGTATGAAGGCATATGATGGCACCCTGGTTCTCTGGACGGCGAAGGACTGGATCGCCCTCAAGAACGCCAAGGGCATCACGATTGTCGGACGGTACATGAGGCACGGCGAGTACATTGACGTTGGATCTGAGGTAACATTTCCATCCCACTGTGTCACGATCGTCGAATGTGTTAAATCCACTCCTCAGTCAAGGGATGGATCTATGGAGATTGGACCAATCCCGACGTCCAAATCACTGCTGGTGTCCTTGGGTACATCTTCTGATCTAGGATCCCGTGATGGGAAATCTGATCTGGTTGATCATGGCCACATTCCGAGTGATATGGTGGCTACGAGTTCCTCTGTCTCTGAATCTCGTGATGAGATGTTTTCCTCTGCTGTATATGATTCAATTGCTTTGGGCCTGGATTTTTCCCCTGGAATTAAGTTTGCAGATCATATCAAGAGGAAATTCTTTGCTTCTGTCCATCCGACTGAATTTTCTGGGCATTTCACCATGGTGGTATCTTTTGGACGTGCGACATTCAGGCTGGATGAACAATCTGTGGGTATTGCTTTGGAAGCTGCCATTGGAGGTTACTGTGGTGACCTCAAGGTTTTCCCTCTATCAGGCCGGACTTTTTCTTTCACAGTCTCTTGCAAGCAAGTGGGTTTTCAGGTTTTCAATCTTAAAAGTTTTGCTTGCAAACAGTTTAAGTGTTTCTTTCATCTCTGGGGTCGTGGAGGACCCAACTGGGGTCGTGAATTCCGCCTTTGGCAGAAGGAATGCGCGGAAGAATGGACATTGGTTAGCCCTTCCAAGAAGATATGAATCAGCTGTTAAAGCTCTTCAGAAACGGCTCCCAAGTCTATTATGAAATCCAAAGAGGGTCCACGTAAGAAGTTAGTATTCTCTGATTCTATTTGCTATTCTGCCTGCAAAGGGTACTCTGATCCTAGTCAGCAGCATGACAAAGGGTTTATGTCGGAAGCTCAACCAATGATCACCTTTGGTTCCTTTGGAAACCTGTCGAACAAACAGAAGCAAGTCACGATCGCTGTTCATGCTAACAGAGAAGGAGCGGCAACGACAGTTTCAAATTCTGAGAAAGAACCTGATACTGGGCTGACAATTGAGCCTGCTGAGGGGCAAACCCATGATGACCCTGACGGGCTCATTGGGCTGGAGAAAGTCGTTGACGACATGGCCTACAGATTTTGGAAGTGTGGCAGATGTTTGACAATGGCCCATGAAACAAAAGATTGTCAGAATAAAATCGGTGTCGGCTCTGTTTCCATTCTGGTCATATTCGTAAGGATTGCTTTGGTAGAAAATCGGCGAAACAGACCTGGGTAGTTAAGAGAACGGATACCGGCCAGGGGATCCTTGATTCTCGCGCCAATACTATTCCCTTAGCGACGCTGCCATTCCAGATTCTTCTCCCCTAATCCATCAGAAAACCCTCCCTCGTCGAGCCCTCCCGCCGCCACCCATGGCGACGTTCGAGCTCAATCCGGCGCGCTGGGTGCCCGATGGCTTCCAGATCATCGATGGTGGTGCCACGTCTTCCCCGCACCCTCTACACCTCCCCGGCTCCGCCGCGGCACTCCCACGAATCTTACTGCATCGGCATTGTCGAACCGGCGCAGCCTCCGGAAGAGGAGCAGTTCTGGAGGCAACAGGTTCGTAACTTCATCCAAGGTCAGCTCCAGAGGATCGTCGAGGACATGCAGTCTTGTCTGTTTGGTGTTGGGATGTACAAGATGAGAAGTGCGGCGGCTCGGTCCACGCTAGTGAATCATGGTCCTTATGAATTGTTGCCTGCTCACCCTGATGTCTTTGTCGTTTTGTTAATCACGATGACCGCACTGAGATCCATAAGTCTGCGCAGGGTTTTAGAAAGGGTTGGTTGATGTTCCTTGGTATACCTTTGGATTACCGTAATGACATTGATATTGCTGGTGCTGTCTCCACCTTTGGTCACATGCATCACTGGCACCATGCTGATGGTGCTCTTGAAAGAACCATGGTTTATGCATCATACACCTCTCCGCAGCTAGTCCCTCGTGAGTGGTTTTTGAGCACTTTAGCAATTTGGGAGATGTCAAGGAATCTTGGACTGCTCCCTGTTATGTTCTTAGTACACATTTTGCTGCTGTGTTACCTGCTGATGAAGATCCAATGCCAGTGGATGGAAACCTCATCCCCTTGCCTGGCCAACTGGTCCCCAACCCTGGTAACTTTGTCCTCCCCCAATATCCTGAATTGGGATGGAACGGTGCTCCAGCAGGTGGCTTTAACAATGCAGGGGAAGGTGAGCATGTTGATATGCAGGATGAACAAGAAGAGGCAGTAGAAATACATGATTCAGGATCTGTGGTGGTCAATCACTCAGAAAACTCAGCCAACTCTCTGCATCAGTTCCAAATAGTGGTTAACCACATGCAATTTCAGATTCCTGACTCTTTGCCAGATCAGTTGTTGTGGAAAATCATGCACAAAGAGGACAGTTTGTTCAAACCTGTCTTTGGGCCAGTTTTGCCTCCTGAAATGCAATGGGAAAAATGTTCAAAGTGGCTGGACCGGCTCTGGTACAACTCAAGGTTCTAGCTGTGGTTTTTCCCATTCTTTATCTCAAGTGAAGATATTTGTGCCACAGAAACAGGTTGCAAGGAAACTCTGTTTTGACAGAGAGGAGGAGGAGCAGGACAACACAATGCAGCTAGCTTCCCAGGGTAATGCAATGCATTCTGATCAGATTCAGCTGTGACTGCTGTTTCACCTAGAAAGAGGGGCAGAGCTAAGCAAGGTGCTCCAGATTCTGAAGCTTCTGTCAGAAGGAGCACTCGGCAGTCGGTTAAAAGCACATGGTTTCAAGCTGGAGCCCATGAGAGACAAGCCCACTCCCAAGAAGAAGCCCAGATCGGCCAAGCCCATGGAGAAAGATGGTCCTGTCACTCCACACACACCCATCAATGTGTTGCAGCGAGTGGGCCGTGCTTTGGACATCCCAGAGACAGAAATAACAGAGGAAAGGCTTGAGGCCTTCCCTAAGCAGGACAAGCCCAATGATCTTAATGATGATTAATAAGGACCATGGTGTTTATGGCCCGGTTATGGGCTCTTTTAGGATCAATGTGTTGTTAATACTTTTGCTACATGTCCTTCTTGCTGGTTATTATGTGTGTCAGACTGAAGTCCTGTCTTTATGTTATCTGAACCTATTTGGTGCTGTGACTATGATGCTTTGTTCAGTGTTGCGATTGATGTTTATGCTGCTATTCTTGCTGACTGGTCATTCCAGTCCCTGCCTGTCTTTCCTCTCTGTGATTTAAATGGATAGTACACAATATTGGTTGTTAGATTGGAAGGTTCTAGACTGGAATGTGAGAGGCCTAAATGATAAAGATAAGAGGTTGTTGGTATATAACAAAATTGATGAAAGCCAATGTGCCATTATTTGCCTGCAAGAAACCAAGTGTGAGAATTTTGATCACTCCTTTATTAGATCCTTTTCCCTAGACGCTTTGATCAATTTGTCTTCTCCCCTTCGGTTGGAGCTTCTGGAGGAATTATTGTGCTATGGAACATGCTGTTTTTGAAGGGAACCTGCTCGAAATCCATAGATCAGCTATTAGAATCTGCTTCACTTCTAAGCACACATATGAGTCCTGGACACTTGTCACAGTGTATGGTCCTTGCAGAGGACAGGAAAGAGATGATTTTGTGAATGGCTTCATGATCTCATTATACCTGTCCATGATTTCTGGCTTCTGTGGGAGATTTTAATTTCATGAGATCAATTGACAACAGAAACGACCTGGAGCAGACATGAATGATATCCTCATTTTTAATGAAATAATCACTATTTGGGTTTGGTCGAAATCCCTTTAAAGGGCAGAAGTTTCACTTGGTCCAACATGCAAGATCAATCTGCTTGAACAATTGGACTGGTTTTTTACTAGTTGTGAATGGACTATTAAATATCCAAACACTCTTGTTCATCCGCTGGCTAAATCTACTTCTGATCATGTCCCGTGCGTGGTGAACATCTCCACCACTATTCCAAAGGCTCAGATTTCCGTTTTGAAAATCATTGGGTACAACAGCCAGGGTTTATGGACCTAGTCCAAAGGGTTTGGAATTACCCAGTTCATGGTAAAAACCCTGCGGGGACTCTTACTGCCAAATTTAAAAACCTGAGATATGAACTGAAACGTTGGGGCAGAACTCTCTCACAAATAAAGATTCTGATTGAGAAATGTAATGAGGTGATTCTGATCCTGGATAAGCTGGAAGATGAAAGAGATTTAAGTAGGCCTGAGTTTAATTTCAGAAACATTGTGAAAAGTCATCTCAAGAAACTCCTGTACCTGCAATCTGAATATTGGAGGAAAAGATGCACTATTAGATGGGTGCAACTTGGTGGAGAGAACACAAATTTTCCACGCTAAGGCCACTGAGAGATACAGGCACAACACCATTGCTGAAATAAAAAATGCTGATGGCATTGTTCTGGTTGATCACCAACAGAAAGCAGCTGCTTTCCTTCAGGCTTTAAGGCAAGAATGGGCATCTCTGTCCAAACTGGGCAACCATTTCAGTTAACAGATATTTTGCAGACAGTGGATAATTTGGGGGATTGGTGGAGCCTTTTTCCTCTGATGAAATTGAGATATTATAAAGCACATGAAGGTGGACACTGCCCCTGGGCCAGATGGTTTCAATGGTCTATTTCTCAAGAAATGCTGGCACATTGTGAAGCCTGATTTCATTAATTTGTGCTCTGATTTCTCCTCTAGTTCTGCCTCCTTGGAAAGCATAAATGGATCCTATATTACTCTGGTCCCAAAGATACAGAATCCTGAATTTGTGAATGATTTTCGGCCCATTTCATTGACTAACACTTGTCTGAAATTTCTTACTAAGCTGGTAGCAAACAGATTGTAAAAAGTGATAAAGAGTACCATTCATGCTAACCAGTATGGTTTCATTCAAGGAAGGACAATTCAGGACTGTCTTGCCTGGTCTTTTGAGTTCATTTTTTAGTGCCAACAGTCTAAAAGGAAATGTGTGGTAATGAAGATCGATTTTGAAAAAGCTTTTGACACCCTTGACCACTCTGCTCTTCTGCAAATTTTAAAGGCCAAGGGCTTTCAGATCTGTTCATCAAATGGGTTAAGGAAATCCTTTCTTCTGGATCATCCTCTGTTCTCCTAAATGGTGTTCCTGGCACTCCATTCATTTGTAAGAGAGGTGTTCGTCAGGGTGACCGACTTTCTCCACTTCTTTTTGTCGAGGGTTCAGATCTGCTTCAAACCCTGATCAACAAAGCTTATAGAGAAGGAATTCTTAGTTCACCAATTCCAGTGAGAGCAGACTATCCTATTGTCCAGTATGCCGATGATACTATAGCTGTTCTGCCAGCCAACAAGCATGACTTGCAAGTGTTTAAGGATATTCTACAATTATATGCTGAGTTTACTGGTCTGAAGGTGAACTATCACAAGTCATCTCTTGTTCCCATAAATCTGTCACATGCTGAGGCAGTCGATCTGGCTTCTTTCTTTGATTGTAAACTGGAAAGCATGCCTTTCACTTACCTGGCCTTCCTATGGGGACTACTAGGCCACAAATAAAGGATTTATCGCCTATAATGGACAGAGTGGAAAGAAGACTTTCGGCTACTGCCTCTTTCCTCTCATATGGAGACAGACTGGTGCTTGTTAATTCAGTTCTCTCCTCGCTTCCACCTATTCATGCTAACACTTGTTCTCCATGCGGGTGTCATTGAGGTTTTTGACAGAGCAAGGAGACACTGTCTGTGGAGGAAGAAAGACAAGGATCGTGTTAATTCCTTAGCAGCCTAGGATATGGTTTGTAAACCTAAAAACAAAGGGGACTTGGTATCATTGATCTGAAAGTGCAAAATGTCGCCCTGCTGCTAAAACATCTGCACAAGTTCTATAATAGCGATGACACCTTGGGTGCATCTTATCAGAGATACTTACTACCACAACACGACCCCTCATGCTGTCGTAGATTCAGGTTCCTTTTGGTGGAGGGGAGTATTTGCTCATTCTGATACCTACAGATCGATCACAAAATGCATAGTGGGTGCTGGTTTCTCTGTTCTGTTCTGGTCGGATCTTTGGCTAGAGGAAAAATTAGAACACAAGTTCCCGAGGCTGTTCTCTTTTGCCTTGGACAAACTCCAATCTGTGGCAGATTTTCTGAGGCCTGACAACTGGATTGCTGCGTTCTACTTACCTCTGACGGTTGAAGCCCATGAGGAATTCCAACAGCTGTGCATTATGCTCCTTGATGTTCAGCTGGAGCCTGACACAAAGGATTCATGGACTTGCACAATTGGTAAAGGTGAATACAAATCAAGTGACTTCTACAAACACAGTTTCAAGCATATTGCTACTCATGCTCCTTCTTGCTGGATCTGGAGAAGCAAGTGCCAATCGAAACATAAGTTTTTTGCCTGGCTTTTGTTACATGATAGACTGAATACAAAGGATATGCTTCTCCGCAGAAAATGGAATGTGACAGATAACCAGGACTGTGTTCTTTGTGTTGCTCATGTGAAGGAGGACTGGAGGCACTTGTTCTTTAATTGTCAGTTCAGTACTCGTGTGTGGAATTACCTCCAGATTCCATGGCATCCAGGATCTCATGCGGAGGCTCTCCTGGCGGCGAAAAAAGCTTTCACTGGTCCATGTTTCACTGAAATCTTGACTCTGGCATGTTGGGCCATTTGGAAACAGCGCAATGGATGGATCTTCAAAAACATTCGGCCATCTTTCCGTGGTTGGAAGGCTCTTCTTTCATGAAATCACCCTTCTTAAGTACAGGGTGAAGGATACTGTATATAGCAATTTGTCATTATGGCTTGACAATCTTCTTTGATTCTTTTTATCTCTGTTTGTAAATATTTTGTATTTGTTGTACATATGTGAGGTGGGTTAATAAAGTGAGGCTGTGGGGGCTCCCCTGCAGTATTTAATTTAAAAAAAAACAGATCTACCCTGCAAAGTTCGAGTTTGATTACCTACAACCATCGGTACAAGTGGAGGACGAAAATAACAAATCGAGTAGAGAAGGTACTAGAGTTGCCACCGCAACTGGCCGGAGATTAGTGCGCCACTTACTAGCTCAACAATTGGAGAGGATAGCTCGACTGAGGGAAAATGGTGATCTAGAATTGGGAGGTGAGAGTATAGGTGTAAACAAGGGGGAGGTGACCGATTTTTCGCGTGAGCTCCCACCTCCATGGTCGTGGGAGCTCGTGAGCAGGTGTTACCTTTGTACCTCAGGAGATAGCTCTTGGTCTGGCTTTAGGAAAACAATTGATTCGGTCATTCCCAGCGAGACTGTTTATAGACACGATTGATTCGGCCATTCCCAACTAGTCTGTTTATACTGTTTTAATGAGCTCGTCGAACCCAAAATGTAATACGGCCATCCAAACAACTGGGATTTTGCAGCTGCAAGGACTGAGTGGAGTGGGCTTTGTTCAGCTTACCAAACACAGCCGGTGGCCGCACGCCCGCCTCTGCCTTCCCCAATAATGCACGGCACCGTCGCAACGCTCCGCCGCGGGCCATTCCCCGCCGTCCGATCAAAATCCAACGCGGCAGACCGCCCCACCCTCCACCGACGAGCCCTCCTCCATCCCCGCCTCCAACTCCGGCGATCGCCGGAACCCTCGCAGCCGTCCATCCACCGCAGCCGCCGCCAACTCATGGCTCCCCTTACCGCCGCCGTCGCCACCAGCGCCAGCGGCGGCGACTCCTTCACCGAGCTGACCTCCGCTGCCGACTTCTCCGCCGTCGCCTCTACTGGCGGCCGCATCTCCGTCGTCGGCTTCGGCTCGCTTCTCTCTGGTGAGCGCCGCCGCAACCGTTCAGTAATTAGCTCCGAACCCACAGGCCTAATTTTCGGGGCCCCTAATGGCAGAGCGGAGTGCGAGGAGCACGTTCCCCGAGCTGGAGGGGTTCGTATGGCGGCGCTGCGCGGGTTCCGGCGCGTCTTCGCCCACGCCGCCCCATCTTCTTCGAGCGCGGCATCGCCACGAGGCCACCAAGGCAAGTATGCCTATCATGCTCTGTCAGTACTGTAAATGTACTTATCTTTGTGTAGGCATGGTTCGTCTGGCTGCATTTCACATTTCCTGTATGCAGTGGCGGAGCCAGCAATTGACGGGGGGCGAACACATAAGGTCTAAAAAAATTTAGCCGAAACAACGAGTCTATTCAACATAATAAAAGGTCCATGGAGATTCAAATATTTGTAACTCATAAAGTACATTACCAATGACATAAAATAACGTAAAAAGAACTCTAAAGCGACTGTCTTACCATTAAGTTGTAGTTGTGCTAGCAAGATGGAACTTCCGAGGTAGATGACCTCGACGATTTCCTAAGGCATGAAACCGTAGCATAATCTTCTTGTCATCAATTTTTGCAAATATTTCTTTCTCAACATAGCAAACCATCAAATCATTGAGCCATTCATCACCAATCTTGTTTTGAAGATCTCTCTTTACAATATTCATGGAAGAGAAAAACCACTCAACTGATGCTGTTGCAACCGGCAATGTCAACGCAAGTGTAATGAGGCGGTAGACCAATGGAAAGATCAAATGTTGTCTAGTTTGAACCAACTTGAGAGCAAGACCCAGAGTATCACAGGATAAGAAATCAGGACTTCTCTCCATCGCCGGCGCCCCGCGGCAGCGCAGCTCGCGCGAGTCAGGGGCGAACCAGTCTGGGAACTGGGGCGGTTGGGGATTGGCAGGGTCGCAGGGAGGAGATTGGGGAATCGAGCGGGGAGGAGCGGGGACTGGCGGCGGATCGAGCAGGGAGCAGGGCGAGGCGCGGAGCGAGCTGGGATTGGGGAATCGCGACTTAGCGAGGCTGCGAGGGGAACGACCGAGCGAGGGGAGCAAGGTAGCGAGCAGGTCCTGGTCGTGGTCGACACGCAGTCACGCACGGTCGTGCTTCGTTCTGCCAGTTTTTCTTTTTTTTTCTCCCTTCCGTTCATGTATTATCGTATAGCTGAGCGTAGAATATGTATAGGTAAAAAATTCGCCCGAGCTGACGGGGGGCGGCCGCCCCACCTCGCCCCCCTGGTGGCGCCGCCCCTGCCTGTATGTTCCGTACTTATGGTGTAGCCTGACTCTACAACACTGGCGGAGCTACGTTGGGGCCAAACCGGGCCACGGCCCGCCCAGGATTTTTCCAAAAAAGACTATATCAGTGCATTAACAGCCCAACAACTAAAGCCCAGTACCCTGATAACTAGCAGAAGGAGCTACTCAAGCCCAGTTCAGTAGTCCATACGATCACTGGCCGAAGGTCCAGCTGCCTGGCAGCATGCGGAATAAATCGATCAGCTCACTGCTCCAATTTTCCTTAATTGCAGCTAGACAACAGACTACCCGTGAAAAAAAAAGCTAATACACATTTTTTCGAGCTCCAGCGTCACATTTTTTCCCCAAAGTTTTAGCTAGCGATTGGATAGGTTGAAAAAAAAATCCCTTGTAGCTCCGAACTACCCTGGAACAGCAGCAACACAATAGGTAAGACTTGATTTTTTTTCTCTTCTTTAATTTGGCCCGCCCAAGTATTTGTTTCGAGCTCCGCCACTGCTCTACAAGGTGTGCAGTATTTCAAAGTTTTCTGTAGGACAAGGTCACAGGGATGGATAGCTTGGAGTAGTGACTCATAATTCTTGCCTAAATGTTTTGATGTTTGGATTTCTGGACTCTGGTTGTATCATAGCTCCACTGCCTTTTAGGAGCTTTGATTCATACCTGGCGTCCTGGTAGGTTCATGATGTTAGATGCCAATTCTTGCTGCGGCTGTACAGCTTATGGTCTCTGCAGGTTTAGCCTCCTACTGGATTGAGGCATGCTGGACTTCGGGTGCATATTAGACACCCCAAAACCCTCAGCCAACTATTCCACAGGAGCTGATCTCGAGTGGTGGTGCGCTAGTGATAGCAAATCAAGCAACTGTGACCTCAATCGGTTCGTGAGATGTTAGTGCAATCTTTTGACTATGTGAATGAACACTTCGTTGGCTCAGGCTCTTACCATCCATATTCGGCTGTACTGCGTGTGGAGTAGTAATAAACTAATAACCCATGCTCTCCCAGTCGCTTGGTTCCTGGTTGTTTACATGGTACATATGTTTTAACTTTGCATTGACGAAGCCCACCAGTATTCCAGTAAAACCACCTCTTGTACAGTGAGAATGCTTTGCAATTTGTTTTGTGGAGTCCATAAAGGAGGAAATCATGTTGCATTAAACAAAATCGAGGCATGAAAACAGGTTTAGTGATTTATAACAGAAGAATCATCGTATTACTCTTGTACAAACAGAAGATGATTTGGTCTGTGCTTAAGCAGATTTTCTGAAGCACTGTCTTTGCTGCCTATGGTCATGGAAGAAAGGAAAGTATGGCGATTCACTCAGATATCAAAATTATTTATTTTGGATCTGTATGTTTGAGGATGTATAGTTTCAGTTTAGTGTGTACTTGAGTACTTCTGCTAGGAAGTTGCATTTTTATTTGATTGTTCCCAAAAAATTCAGTTTTCATTGGAATATTGGGCTGGCTTGTAGGAGTTCTCAAGCTTAAGCGTGGAGCAATGTGAGGGAGAAATGATAGTTGTCACTGTGTTTGAAATCAAGGAGGAGGAGGTTCTGTACTTTACTCTATGATAATCTGCAGCTTTTTGTTCAGGTGCACTCCAAATGGAGATTTTTCTAGTTTTCTAAGTATTTGTGAGAAATACTGAATTGGGATATTCGCAGGTGCCAGCATTCATCGAGAGGGAGACCGAATTCCGATTTCTTGCGGTGGGTGACCAATTAATTCACTGCGTGCTTATCAATTTGATTATTTCAGTTTCTTCATCGCAAGACTGAACCTGTTTGGAGATTGGATTGTCCAGTCCCGAATTTTAATTTGGTTTATTTTTGTTACGTGTTGTCAGGTGGTTCCTGAAGGACTGGATGGAGTGTCTTTTCCAAATCCAGCAGTAAGGGCTTGCATTCCGTGACTAAAAAAAAATCCTAGCTTAACTTTTTCTTTGGTTATTGCTGCTGCTTCCTGCAATGCAATATAAGTCTTCTTGCTGGAATTTATTTGTTCAGGTTGTCTGTGCACGCTACAGCGATGAAGAATATTTCCTAGTGAGATGCAAAGGTTGAATTTATGTCACAATTTTCCCCAGTTTTTCATTCTATTTGTTATCAACAAATTGGTTTGTCTGTGTGAGTATTGATGATGAGATATGGTACGATGTAGTTTCTTTTATGTTTTAACATAAATTCTATTTTGTTCATATCTGGCATCCCATTTATATGCAAATTATCATTTCTGTTTACGCTTTTGTGTCCACTGACCTATTTTCTTTTATTAATGCCTATATTTGATATGCAGATTATGCCTGTGTTAATTTATCATAATTTTTGATTGATGAGAATGATTTGTACTATGTCATTCCTGTAGGTCTTCTTCTAGCATATTTATCTGCCTCTTATCATCGTAGTTTTGGTCTGTGGACCAGCTAGGGTAAATTACATAAGATAACCATGGGCATAGCTGTATGCAAATGCAGTGAGATATCAACATTGTTTACTAGGCAGAGTACTAGTTGCTAATGTACCAGATTAAATTATTTTAAAACTAGACCTCACATGTGATTCGAATTGCATAATCAAGCAAAAAAGATTCTAAGGAATCGTGGGATAACAGAAGTATCAATTGCAATTAAGCTAGGCATGTTTGAATCTTGTTCAAATAGTGAAAGTTTATGATGATGAATGAAGCTTCAAGCATAATATTTCTGTTACCCCTTTAGGGCAAAGCTATCTTCTTATGCAGTGTACAAGTTGTTTATCTTTAGACTTTTCATGACACAGCCCAGAATCGTAATCCCATTCCCGAATCCATTACGGGCTGAAACGTTGACCAAATCCTTCTGTAGGAAGCAAGGAGATATATAATCAGCACTATGGACGTTACAGCATTGATAAAATATGGAGGGATGATATTTTACCCTGTCGTCTGTATCTCAGGCATTGGTAAGTATTTTCTCTTCAATTATTTATTGTTGCTTCTTTTTCTGTTCTTCAATAAACCCTCGATTGACATCAGAAAAAGGTATCTTGTGTAAACTAGAACCACCGTAAGCCAGTAAACTCTACCAAGTCACCTATTATTGTAGCAATATATTTGTTCTCCTGGTACAGCACATCAGTGATATCTCAAAGCAAGGTGCATTCCCAAGCAAAACGATATTTTTGCTTTGTGTCATTTGAAAGCAAGATATGTCATGAAGCTAAAATCAGTCTTTGCTTTGAACATTCTAGTTATTCTGTACCAACGCGTTTTCTATCGAACTGTCACTATCATCACCACCCACCCTATCATTAGACGTGTAAAACCTGATCCTTCAAATATTACAAGCTCATCTCACGGTTCTGATTGCCTTGCAGTGTTCTTGCCGCCAAAAATCTTGGAGAACCAGCATATGGCAACTTCTTAGACCACACCTATCTGGGTGATCGGAAAACCACAATAAGGGAGTACTTGGCCACGACTGGAGCTGGCATCATGGAAGAGGAGCCTCCGGAGTCACTAAAAAGCCGCTATGGTGGCTAAATCGACAGCGCTGCACCGGTCAGAGCCACGACCGGTAGAAATTCTCACTGAGTTCTGCCTACCGAATCGACAGTCAATATCGACCGTGACTCGCGGCCACAGCCACCATGGATTGTAATTCTCACCAGCGTGGTGCGTCCCAAACTGATATGAACGGTGATGTGCCAAATAATGCATGACACTTCAGTGCGGAATATATAAGATTCTGATTTTTGGCGCACTTATTCGGCGCCGAATGTCCGGTTTACTATCCTGTCGTGATTGATGTACACCAATAATTGTGACTATTTCCCATCATAACAGAGACTGATAGACACACACACACGCAGAAATGAGGACAAAATGCAATTTTTTCCCATTTCTCCATTTGCCGGTGGCTGTCGTTGATTTGTGACTATTTACCATCATAACAGAGACTGATAGCCACACACACGCAGAAATGAGGACAAAATGCAATTTTCTCCCCCTTTCTCCTTTGCCGGTGGCTGTCGTTGATTCAAGTACATTTCGGCATGGACAGTGTGAAGCCCGGAGTATTTTCGGTCTTCCACCAGCGGCAGTTCGCCCACCATCCGGGCGTCCCAGTCGCGTGCCAAACCGCACGTTCTGATCTGCCATTTTGGTCTGTGACCGCGACGCCGCATTCGGCCGAGAAAAGGACGGCAGCATCTCTCTTCTAGTAAGTCCTGACGGCAATGCCGGACGATGGAAGCTGTCTGTCTAGGACGGCGAGTGGAAGAAGAGGCAGATCGCCGAGCAGTCGTCGATGGCGTAGCCCGGCCGCTTGCGTCTCCATGCGCGGACGGCGCACTGGACGAGGCGCTTCGCCGCCTTCTCCCTGTCCGGCGTGGCGGCCACGATCTGCACCGCCTCTTCGTTGGTGATCACGTCCCAAACCTGACGAACAAGTCACCATTCATCAGATGATGTACAATAGGATTGTTTGTTCCAATTGCGGAATGAAAACCAAAGACGCTTACCCCGTCGGTGGCCAGGATGACGAACTTATCCCGGGCGGTGATCCTCCTCTGCGTCACCTCCGGCACCGAGATCACGCCGTAGTCCTTCACGCAATAGTCGCCGAACGCGCGCGACATGGCGAGCCCCGGCGCCTCCTGTCGGGCAGCCACACCCGGTACACGCCGGGCTCGTCGCCGAGGTAGTACACCCGGCCCTTGCACTGCGTGATGCGTTCCTTCTCCTCTGCAATTCAGATATATTCAACGGTGAGTCCGTGAGCAACGGTCGTCTCGAGAATTATGAAATGTGCAGTCCGTCTGTTTCTTACAGCGTACTAGGAGTAGTACTTACGGGGCAAGTTGGGTTTGAAGTCGACGGTGAGCTGGACGGCGGCGACGCTGCCGTCGTCCGACGTGGTCGCCAGGACGGCCCGCGAGTCTCCCACGTTCGCGATCACCATCGTCTCCCCCTGCTTGACGATGGACAGCGCGGTGCAGCCGCTATCCACCGCGTCCAGACGGCGGTTGCGTCGGAGCTCTTCGTCGACGGTGGCCGCGGCGGCCAGGTGGGACTGCCTCCAGAGGTCGAGCTGGCGGTCGCTGAGCATCTTCTCGCCGTCCACGAACGACGCCAGCGCGACGGCCTCCTGCCGGCGGCACAGCAGCGTCGGCGGCAGCGAATCCCGGACGGCCTTGGCGACGTAGTGGCCCCACTGGCCGTGGCCGTCGAAGATGCCGCAGAAGATGGAGTCCTCCTGGCACCCGAAACCCTGCATACAGAAAAACACCATGAGATCACGGAAAAATCCTAAATTCAAATAAACTTCATAGATCTCATTTTGTTAGTGAAAATGCTAGATAGAGATGAGCTTGTGAATTCATGGTGAGATCACTGAAAACCCATGGTAAAAATGTAACGATGTATGTACGCAGCGCAATGCAATTAAAATCCAAGACCATGTTTCTGGTGTGTGCTTATTTTTGTTCTTTCCGCTTAGTATTTGTTTTGTTTTAGTGTACTATTAAACTATCGGTTTTGCTATTCCTCACTCGAGTGAAAATTAAGTTAGACCTCACTCAACTCTAATCCATCAGTTTTGCATCGTGATTCGTGAGTTACAATTTTTTTCTTTCCAGATGGATGGGGTCTAAGAGTTAACTTAATTTCTTACTCGAGTGAGACCTAGTCGCTCCCTTAAACAATGTACTATTAAGATCTCAGTGTGACATCATGAATGATAACGAACTGAACCAACCAACATTCTGGAGCTGATAAGTGGTCATGGTTGTCCTAACTCATCTCGTTGGTCTAGTTTGCAAAACTTGATGGCCGATGGCGAACGAGGTGTTTTCCTCTTGCAACCTGTCTTGTGCGGTGTAGTGCAGTACTTATTTTGCCCTTCTCTTCCGTCGCAGTCAGCCAGTTTGGCTAACCAAAACCCACACTGGATTCGGATACCAACAAACCGAACACCTTTTCCGCTCTAACGAATCAAGACTCGTATAATGCCTTTAAGCCTTTTCGGTACGGAGAAGAGAATCATCCAGAAGCCAAAAAGCAAGCACTATATCCATTGACCGCGTGAACAACATGTTCAGAATCTATGCCCAGTGAAGACATACTCCCTCCTTACCATAATATAGTGCATATTTGTTTTCGCGAAAGTTAAACTTCACTAACTTTGATCAAGTTTATCGAGAAAATTATTCACTCCCTTCAGTTTACAAGTCATGCGCGTATCCCTAGGTTGCTAATTTGACCAAAATAATAGGAATATATATAACAAAAATTATATCATTAGAAACTTCGGATGTTATATTTTCTAGTTGTATATCTATAATATCAAATGTACCCTAGACATGTTTTAGTACTAGATACATTCGATTCAATGACAATTAATATGTATCGGAGGGAGTACATCATATGAAAATAGATTCATGATAAATCCAATGGTACTGATTTGACATTCTAGATGTTGATATTTTTTATAAACATGATCAAAGTTTTTAAACGGAAGGCTCGAGCAGAGCCCAGCTTTAAATTAATAAAGCCAACCGGCCAAAGTTTACAATGTTTGACTCAGAAAAAATCTAATATGCACTATTTATTGCCAAAGGGGAGTATATCACTATATCAATTGATCAGCTTAGGGGTCCAACGCCAATAATGAGCCTCAGCTGGTTTACTAGATTATGCCGTTTATGTGTAATAAATTCGTCACAGTACGGCTTGCAAACTGAGTCTAACTGTATCGGAAACTTCCGGCAAAAGAAAACTCTGTACTGAAGAGCAAAAGACGAACTAAAACACTTCACAAAAATATCAGAAAATTGGTTAGGTAGAGAGAGAAGCCCATATTTTAGACAGACGGGTAGAGGGAGCTGTTTGATTTATTCCTTGGTCAGAACGAGAACAAGCCAGCAACAGTACTGTAGGAGTACTACGTACCTCCTCTTAATTCTCATAGACTTTCCTACATCAAGATGGGGACAGCAAGGCCAACTAACCATGACACCATGCACAATAACTAAAACCAGCTAGCTAGCAAAAGAAGAACAGAACAAGAAAACATCGTTTCATAATCTGCTTGAAAGGTGACTAGATTCCTGATTCATCGAAAGAGCTCTATGTTGACTGTTGAGCTCGATCCACATGATAAGATAGCTCGGCGGCGAAAACCAGTTGGGGAGTATGAATTACTCGTCGGTGTGCCGTATTTCCGCTACTAATGATTGAAACGAGCATAAAAAATTCCACATGGAACATATAGCATGCAGTGACAGAATCAAGAAACAGAGCACCTGAGATCGAACGAAGGAACTCACCTCCCAGACGATGGAGCAGTCCTGGTTGGTGCCCTTCTCGCCGCGGCGGGAGCACACGGCGGCGAAGGTCTCGGATCCTTCGCCCCACAGCGTCCCCGACGTCCGCAGCACCGTCCCCTGCTCCCCCTCCTCCTGCTGCTCCTTCTTCTCCTTTCCTCCCAGAGCCATCGAACGGGCCAAGCCGTGCAGCATCGACCGCATTTTCGCTGGCCAAAGGAGCAACCCAAGAAAATTCTGCTGCGCGCGAGAGAGTTTCTTCTCCCTCCCTTCCTCTTCTCTTAATTTCTCGGCGGCTGACACCGGTGGTGGTGTGGACGGGGAAGAACAGGGCACAGACCGGCCATGGCGATGGACAGACCTGAAGCACGGCTTGTTAGCTTAGAGGAGATGTCCCGATCGGTCGTTTCTCCTGGACCTTTCTTGTTTCAGGGAGCTCCTTCGGATTGAAGAGAGGAACTTGGACCGGATATATGGATAGGATCGACAGGATCAACTTCACCGAGGAAAAAAGTGTAGTGGAAGAAAGGGGAAGCAATGGATTGCGCTGGCTGGCACGAAGGAAGAAGCTTGCTTGAGTCGTGGTGTGAAGTGAAAGCTTGGGGAGCTTTTAAAGGAGAGGGGAGAGGCGAGAGGGAGCAGGGGAAGAAGAAGAAGTGAAGAAGCGGTGGGAGGAGGAGCCGTGGCTCGGCGGAAGCTACATCATGCAGACCGACGCCGGACACGCGGGCCGTCGCTTGCACAGCAACACAGAGATGCTTCGTTAATTCCCCTGGGAAACGGGGCGGATAGGCTCTCTCCGCGACTCGGCGTATTCCGTCAACACCCTTTCTGTGATGTGGAAAATTCTCCCCCGGTTGTGATTTGTCCCCGTTCCGTTCAGGAATACGCAGTTGCACGATGGGTAATGGCGTGTGTGAGGTTAAAGCGTAATTTGAAACCTAGATTCAGATATGGCTGGACCCTTGAGTTTGCATCTATTGGCTGCTGTCATCTTCATAAAAAGATACTCCACAATGTCTATGTTCTCATTGAAATTTCATGATTGTCATATTTGCAAGGGGGTGTAGTATTTTGCCTAACCCAACTCGCAGTCCACTCTATCTAAGCTTCATCTTGAAACTTCGATGAGGTGAGTAGCCGGTTAAGTTTTCATAAAATACAATGTTTTTTTTTTGCAAATGTTGCAACCGATAACCGCAGCCGGTAGTTTTGGCAACATGCCCAGATTCGGCTTCTCAGTGGGAGACCTATAACATGAATGGGTCTATTTTAGGCCATAATTTTGGCAACAAAAAAAAGGAAATACAATATGATCTTGGTATCCAATTAAGTATGAATCATTGGGCACTAAAAGGGAAATATAATATGATTTTGGTATTCTAAAGCGAAAGAGATTATGTAGTGCAATGACGTTGTTTCTTTACTTATAATTTAGTTCTGCTAGATTATGTCCCAATTCAGCATCTTACTATGATGCTTTTTGCTCCTACCTTTGATGGTCAAATTCAGATCAAATCACACTTCCAACTTGCTGAACATGCCAAAAGGCTGAATCTCTATAAACGTCAGCAACGCCAGTACTAAAAGCTACCCATGAGCCGTTGATATGTTTGTTTATCCAATTCCAACAAATCAGCAAGAAAAGGGAAGTAGGAAATATTTAAGATGACAGTTTCTGTTGTTTTATGGTTCGTCGATGAGGCCAATGATATGTAGAGTATGTTCATAGGTGGCATAGGGTTTGCAAATAAAAAGTGGCGTGGGGTGGTTGTTTATTTGTTTGGTTTGCCCTTATCGGAAAAAAATTGTTTTGTTTGCAAGCATGTCTCTTTTAGCAGTGAGCATAAACTTCAGTGGTTATTTCTTAAAAAACATCTTTGCAAATTCAAGAAATATATAAGAACATTATTTACCGAGTCTGCAAAACATTGAGATGGAAACATAACCACTAGAAATATTTTTATTTCTAAGGCACCACTTCTATGCTACCCTGAAAACTATGCTTTTGCTTGTTTTATCTCTTGATCATGCATTTAGACCTTAAATTACGTTTCAATTTAAAAATCTTATTGGATTATGTGATGCTGGATAGTGACAATATGAAATATGTTGTTGCGCAATTGGAGTTGGAGTAGAGTTTATATGCGTGTCCATTGGAGAAATGTAACCGAGATACATGCAAAAATGCAGTTTCATGCGATCTGAAAAAGAATATGATACCCTATCCTCTAAACTGGTTTTAGTGGATGGATTTTCAGGGGATGATCTGGAGTTGCTCTAATTAATTTGGAGTTATCCGTTAACGTTCGTGACAAAAATGCCTACAGGGCAGCTCCACACTGCACCGTCTGCACAACGCGGCTACTGGATGTCACTTGGCTCGACGTGCGCAGAGAGATTTTTGTAACGGCGCGCGAGGTGGATTCTTGGCAAATGGTCGACCACTTAAGTTGATTGCCCTTTTCTCATCGCACGCGTGAGGTTTGATGTTGATTTGACGGGCGATTCGTCTCGCCGCCGCCGCGTGTTGCTTGCGCCGATGAGAAGATGCCATGGCTGTAGGGTTTACTATATCTGGCACTGTTTACGCACATGGCTGATCTTTATCCGCCTGTGTGTTGGTCCAATGATTTTGGTTTCCTGCTGAAGCTTATTGGAAAGTAAGTGGGTGCATAGTTAGGGCGACTTCTTTTCGAGTTTCTAGGCAGTTTCGGGGTCACGAACCGCAGAAACCGAAAAGAACTATCCAGCTCCTCGATGGTTTCTCGGGACCGCGAAACTGATTTCCTTCGCGTTTGGAGAAGCTGGTCCTGGGGCGTTTCTCGCAGTTTCCCGCAAAGGGGTCGTAGCGGTACGTTGCTTTGCCCTTCGGTTTCGTTTTATTTACACGAAACCTGCCACGCAGGGAAATCGCACGGAACGGTCAACCCGGCCAGCCTCTCCTCTGTTTTTTTTCGTCGCTCGCTCCCATCCCAGAGTCCCGACCTCTCCTCCTTTTTTTTCGGACGCTCGCTCTCATCCACGATGGGATCGACCTGAGTCGCCGCCGCCGCCGCCCTTCATCCACGCCACCGCCGTCCCCTCCTCGCCGCGGCCGCCCTCCTCGCCATCCTCGGGTCCATCCCCGCCCGCTGCCCCAGCTCGTCCTCCGCGGCCACGGATCCGTCCCCGATCGCCGCCCCAGTTCGTCCGCCGAGCTCGTCCGTCCCAGCTCGTCCCCGACCGCGACCGCCCAGCTGCTTCTCCGCCCGGGCTACTCCAACCTGCGCCAGCGACGATGTCGAGTTCCCAGCAGCCGGTAACAATCTCTTCTATCCAATTTTTTGTGCTGAATATGAGAACGTGAATGTCCTGTGCGTGCAATGATATATGTATAACCAATTTGTGCATGCTCAAAGTTTGAACCGTGGTTTGTTTGTGAATTTGGACTAGATGCATGTTTAGGCTTTAATTTCAATATTGACCAATATGTCTCCTGTTAGTAAAATGGTGACCTGCATTAGGCTTTCTTGATTGTAAACTTATGTATTGTGACAACTTGTATGGTTTGTTTATTGAACCTTGTACCGTATTTATTTATTGAACCTTTGTTATTTGTTTTCAACTTGTCTTTCATGTGTATTTATTTGTTGAACCTTTGTTATTTATTGATAGCGCTATGGCAGCACTCCGACAGAGCATTGCCGAAGGAATTGTTGCTTGAGAAGTTATGGTTATTGTAATGTTCAATTACTATGACATTTCTTTTATTTTGGCATGTAATGAAATTATACTACGAAACTATGTTTTTATTATTATCTACCTTTTCTTTTACTTCCTATTATGTAATACGTATATATCATTGCTTTTACAATGCGTGAAATCAAATTTAGGGGCGTTATAGACATCTCACACCTCAAAAGCCAAATTGCACAAACCCAAAAGAAGTGTCCCAACCAGTTTCTAGGAGCTTCTCCCCACAACCGTTTCTCCCCACCGCAATCCCATAAGCTGCTTATGAATAAGCATAAGCTCAAAAGAAGTGGCCCTTAGTAAGATTGTGCAAAGCCATTGGGTCTCAGATGTGGCTTCTTTCACCAGCACATTCTCCAGCTAACAGACCTAGTTTTAGAGTCTGTCGGCAAAACTCGACCCTTTTTACTGAGCTGGGAACAGATCTCTTCGAAATTGATTGAAGCCATCCGATCAACTAACTCCTACGAAAATCCAAAGCCATATACGAGTGTTCTAAGTTCTTATTCAACTTGATACTACTGGGGTGGCGTAACCATTCGTCACTGTCGCTACTTCTTTTATACTCCGTAGATTGTTATTATAGTAGTGCTTGAGAAGATATGTTTATCTAATCAAATACCCAGCCCACTCTAGCTCATCAATATGCAGACGGAGAGGGACATTCTGAATAAACTAAAATTCACGCCGCTCCATTCCAAATTAAGCTTGCTGTTGACGTTGCTTCGCATCTTTGCAGCTTACTTGGTGTCTTAACGTGTCTCAAAAAAAAAAAAAAAATTGGTGTCTTAACGTACTCTTAGGTTCAACCGCGTAATTTTCTTAGGAAGTTGATTGAGACATGTCATGGATGTTTAGCTTTCGGTTCAAGTGATTATGTCCGTCACAACTGAAAAGTCGACGCCTCGACCATGAGTACGCACGAACACGCTGACGCGGTTGACTCCATTTTTGGATTCATGGATCACAAGCCCTTATTTTCTTTTTTGAAGTGGTAAATTTAGCCCCGGCTTCTGCATCGAAATGATTCACACATCTTTTATTATTGCAAAGTTTTGAGTATCAAGTTTACAGCTCATGGGCCACACAACATGGCAATATGAATAAGCCAGCAGAAAAAAGTAACGCCTCTATGCATTATGTATTACATTCTCATGGTCTGAGAAACTTAACATATTAATACAAATTATCTTCCATTATATTCTTTTCACATTTCGTGCTCTGATGATAGTGCATCTTATGTTCATGGGTTTTCCTACTATCATGTTGTTCTGATCAGAGGCACTACTAATACTTGCACAACCTTTTCACGGTTGCCAACAATAAACATTGGGCCGTGCACAATACTTCTAAAGTTGGGGTCTGAAAGACTCTAATCTAGCCCTTGAAACACTAAGGAGCTAAGGGAAAAAAAAACCTTACACTCGGCTAATATTCATGCATCGGTGATTGATCTAGGGAATACAAAAGGGATGTTACCAAGTAGATTCGAGGATAGCTAGATAGAGTTTTTTCTAAAAAAAAATTGTATGATATGGTATATATAATGGAATTAACTCCGGCAAACAATTATCATTGGGTGATACTATAAAAGTTTTATGTGCATCAAAACATACAATAATCATGTTTATGGTGATACAAACTAATCATGTTGCCAATTAATTCATGTAATAAAATATGAGCAATAATAATCTAAAATCTGCTTCGGTTAAGGATCGAATGATTTCAGAAATGTGTATAGTTTTATAACGATTCTGCGCATACTAAATCATCGCCGTGAAGCATGCAGCTAGCTGTTAGCTAGCCTGTTACACGAAACATATCCTCTGTTGATTTTTGGACAATTCATTAGCAAGGACAATTTATAATTAATCACACAGGGGATCACGTCAACTCTCAGCTAATATCGTTGACACAAACCATACACAAACAGCACAAATCAACTGCTTAACTCGATTAATTATGTCGGAGCAGGTACAACACGCTGCATTAATCATTCATAGAGCTATATATACCTAGCTCTACGACAAACATACTGCGTATGATAATAGTCATCGATCGCATATGTCGACCGTGTAAATTTGGAAGATAAACGTCCCGTTAAAAATAAAAATCTTTCTATGGTACCTCAAATGAGTTGTCATCTTGACAAAGGATAATTTAGTGAAACAAAAATGGCAAGGTTGTAAACATTGTGTTTTTGTCAGCATGATGAAACAAATAAGCACTTGTTATTCGAATATGAATTTTCTCGGGCGGCCTAATCTATTATTCAAGTTGTGGCAAATATATACCGCCCGCAGGATGTTGTAAATATGTTTAGAAATTGGCTATAGGGAATTCCATCACAATACAAAAATCATATTCTTGTGGGAGCGACAGGTGTCATTATGGCTATGCAGAAATTATGTCGTTTTAAGAAAAACCCTTCTACTTTGCGAGTTATCTATTTGTGCACACAGTGGCTAAGCACATGGAGCCAATTACAGCAAGTGGAGCATAAAGAACTCTTCATGATGACATGTTCTCAGGTGGAGCGAGCAGCCAAGAAGGTTTCACCCAACACAAATGGCGGCGTAATCTACGTATTTGTCCTCCGTCACGTTGGGTTGTTTTATCCTTTTGCCGAGTGTTAGAGTTTATGTTAAGCTTTATGTTGGTTTGGGGCATCTTTGTTATGAAGAGCCCGGTGTAGCTCTTATGCTTGTATCAACTTGATGCGAACTGTTAAGTAATAAATACTCCCTTTATCGAAAAAATGTCGACCGTGTCAGTTAATCTGTGTTTTTTTTTTCACAGGAAAGATTTATATATCGGCACGTACGCAGCTGCATGCATATGTCCAATTTTAATCTGCAGGGTGATTTGCTTTCTAGGGCTTATTTGTATCATAGGATTAGAAAACAGATTAATTTGAAAAACAAGATTACAAAACTGAGGAGAACTGAAATAATGATCATTTGGATGAAACACAGGAAAAGTTTCTCGATCCTACGCGAATGAGTGTAAAAAAGAGGTTAGAGTGGATGTTGAAATTCGTATGAGATTGGGGGTGTAGGAGTACGATCCATAGAAATTTTAGAGGTGTTATTCCTTTGAGATTATTTACGTAAAAATCCTATGAATTGGATCTCCAATATTCTTATGAAAATTCTTAAATCCAAAGATGCCCTAATTAGAACGTGTACACGTGACATGATAAGCACGGGGATTCTGCCATGTGTAAAGCTCCTTTTTCTCTTTCTTTAGTGGCTAACACAGGACAAGATAGGGTACGTGGTTGGAAAATATGCGATCAGATGTGAGATGTCGATCGCATTTGACCGCCCAACTGTACGTGCATAGTCCAAGTGTTGGAAATTGGAAAATACCAGATCGAACGTGCTGCACGCCATACATGATCCATACCTACCAAATTTCTTCCATTCCAAGATTCCGGGCGAAATGATCTGTATAATGCACACAATCATGCATGCATGGCTGATCTGATCTGAGATATTTTCTTGGGCCACCGACGATTCAGATCGCATGCAGCAGCTGGCGGCGAGTGACAGTCATCTTGTCCGGTGCGTCGACAAGCGCTGGCTGCACGCGGCGACAGGTGAGGTGCTTAACTCGTTTCGTGATCAGGACCGCTGTGCTGAACACGGACATCAATCCCTAGCTGACACTGCAGCAAGAAATTAAAGGTGCCCCTCCCCCTCCGGCCCGACCTTCTTCATCAACGGTCCAGGCTTCATCCTGCCATCTTTCGTCTTCTCCCTATTTTATCCTTCACTCGGTACTACTTGTTGAGAGGTGACAAATTTGACTCTTATTAAAGAGTTCAACCAAAGATCATCCTCAACGACAAGTTCAGATATATACTTCGTGACGTATATATCTGAACAGTCACGAAGTAGTTCTATGAAAAACCGATATTTGTTGTGGTATGTGTAAACAAGATAAATTTTGGTGCTAACATTAGGTTTTTCACAAGATTTTTTTTCTTTCTTACACATTGCCACAAAAAAAATATTGTTTTTCGCCAAATAATTTTGTGAGCACAAATAATGTGAAAATATATCCGTGAAATTTTATTTCAGATTTTATTGACAATTAAAAATTATTTTTTAAATACTGGGTGCGTATGCACAGGGTGCCAAAGTGGATTTTACTCAATTTTGTCAATTATCGCCAATTCAACACTACTTCCACCACTCAAGTCTTCCAGATCAGTTGACGGTTGAGCCCGTCCAAACATTGGTATGCAAACTTTCTTAATATGTAACATGTACATCAAGTAAATACTTGTTATTACACAAATATTTTCTCTTGGGAAAAGCATGCGACTCAATTGCTGGAAGACTTCTATGTATGAAGTCTTCTAATATGAACTATCTATACTTTTTTTTATTTGCTAGTGAAAACAACAGTCAACAGCCCGGATTTACAGAAAGGTCCTCAAGGAAATAGAAAAAACAAAGCGCTCCTTCCTGCACGTCAGCTTCATCGTCATCCATGGCGCCGTCGGTGGCGTGCCGCCGCTCCTGCTCTTCTTCATGCCTTGGATCAAGAGCAGCCCCCGAGCGCACGGGAGTGTCACCAATCGCCGGCCCCGAAGGGCCACACCGGAGGACGCCGACGAAGCCGCTGGCCCGAACCGCAACCGCCGCATCCACACCTTCAAAAGCCGGATCCGCCATCGAGCCACGAACTCCGGCGCGGGGAAGTCGAGACGGGCAGCTCCACAGAGCCGCCAGCCCGACGACGGCAGCAGATCGACGCCGGAGCTCCACGGAGCGCCGCCGTCGCGGGGAAGATCCACCACCTGCAAAAACCAACCAACAGCGCTTCCACCGCCACCACGCCGCCGGCCGGACACCCTAAGCTCGCCTACACTATGTACACGGCGCGAATCGGCGTTCCCCCGTCCTCCCGCCGCCGGAGCGGCCGGCGGAGGGCGAGGAAGCCACCGATTCGGCGCCGGCGAGGTGGAGAGCCTACGGTCGCTCACAAATCTCCTCCCAGGCTACTGTAGATGGGGGAGGGACGGTCCAAGGTCGAGTGTATTTTCTTAAGTAACGCTACAATATTTTCGAGAAAAAAGATGGAGCACCGATTTTCAATTAGAAGAATTTGATAAGAGTTATAAGATTTACAAAAAGACTTTGTTCAAGAGTTAAGCCGCGGAACCCCCTATATCTGGCGTGCCGATCACACGCAAAAAAAAAAAAGCATTACATGTGTTACAGGGACGGATGTCCACCAAAATCTCATTAGCCAGCTGATGGTATATACAAAATATTGATTTTTTTTTTTTTTTTTGCATCGGTGAGCTCTAAACTCAAAGGCACAGGACAAGATCACGCTGGAGCTCATGGCAAACGAGTTAAAAAACGGTTTTTGTGACGAGTCAGTAAAAGAGCTTACCAGACTCCAACTAGCCCCCGCGTCGTCTCCTTTGAGGCGGCTCGGGCGGAACCTAGCTTCCGCCGCCGCCACCTCCCTCCTCCCTCCTCCTCTCCTCGCTGCTGACCGGATGAGGCTAGCCGGGCACAACCCTGGGCGGCGGACGGCGGCGGCAGGGTGCTGCCCTCCTGGCGTTGGCTCCCTCTCGACGCGCGATGGCGTTTGCGGGCCGCTTGGCGGCGCGGCTCTGCAGGCGAGGGATGCGGTGCTGTGGGCGCGGCGGGCGGCGCTGCGGCCGACGCGCGGTGGCGCGACTGCGCTTCTGCGGCGGCGGCCCTGGTTGTGGCGGCCCGGGCCCGATCTGGGCCGGGGTGGGCCGAGCGGGGCTTGGTGCGCGGGGCCCTGGTTGCTCTGCCCGGCGGTGGTGGGTGGCTCCGGCCCGGCCGGCGCGCCGTTGGTCTGGGTGGTTGTGATGCGGCTCTCGACGGTGGAGGCGTGTGGGTTCCCTTGCCACGGCGTGCTCCAGGCGGAGGCAGCAGATGGACGGCGGCAGCGTGACGTCCACATGCGGGTCTGCGAGGAGGGAGCCGAGTTCAGCGCGACAGGGGAGGGTGGAGGCTCCGGTGCGGAGGCAGGAGGTGGCCTCTCCTGCCGCCGTGCTCCGGCGTCCGGGCGGCGTGGAAGCCGGGGCGGCGGCCCCGGATAGTGGCGGCTACTCCGGCGGAGCGGCTGAAGCGGGCATGGCCTGGCAGCGGCCGTGGAAGATGGTGCCGCGGCTGCTGCGGCATGCGGTGGAGCTCGGTGGTTGACGACATGGCCGGGATGCCATCCTGCTGCTCCCGAAGCTTTGCGCTCGGGTTGAACTCCAGGCGAAAGCTCGCATGGACTTCGGTCAGTGCCGATGACGGCGGCGCCCTCGGGCGTCGTTCCCTTTCTTGATTGTGTCGTCGTGGAGCTTTTCGACCTCGTCTAACGCATGGTGGTTCCAAGTTCTCCGGGTGAAAACCTTGCTCCTTCGTGAGCGGGCGGCGGTGACGGTCTCGTCGCTACCTTGTTGGAGGCGCGCTTTGGAGCCCTTGGCCAGCGCGGTGCAACGGTTTCGCGACGGATGTGCAGAATGGCGTGTGGTCGTGGGCGGTGGATGTCGGGGCGGCGGCTCCGGAAGGTGGTGGTGCGTCGAGGCGGCGGCCTCGATCTCCCACGCTACAACGGTTCTATGAGGCAGAACCGTTGTCTAGTGAGGGTTTGGGTGGCGACCTGGATGAAGACTGCTTGTGCAGAGGGTTCGTCGACCCGACTGGATCGTCTTCGGGCAATGCGAAGGTCGATCTGGTTGCTACAGCGGGGCGGCGGCCCCGGAACAGGTGGTTTTGGTGGCAACCTGGATGAAGACTGCGTGGGCAGAGGGTTCGTCGACCATGACTGGATCACTTTCGGGCAATGCGAAGGTCGATCTGGCTGTTACGCCGGGGCGGCGGCCCCGGAGCAGGTGGTGTGTGTTGTGGCGTTTGTCGATTTGGGTCGTGTGGGCGGCGGGTCGCTTCGTTTGTGTCATTCTTTTGTATAGATTGTATGGTTTTTGGACCCGGTTTCCCTTATAAACTGGGTCAACTCTTTCTATCTATTCGGGCGGCGGGTACGACCACTTTGAGGTAAAAAAAAAAACGAGTTAAAGCGTCTGCACGCGGCAAACAAGAGCAGTAGGGAGCAGTGACTAGGGCTGTTTTGGCTGGGCTTCGTTCCCGCCCTCTGTTGCTTTTCGTTGGCTAAACTATATGTCCCAACATGTTTTAAACTTTTTTTTGGCTTAGCTGAACGCCGCATCATGTATTAACTCTGTGAATCTCTCTGGCTTATTAATTTAAAGTCAGGCATTATATGCCTTTTATCTTAAAAACATCTCATTAGCCACCTCTTTGCAAGTTTGCATTTTGCCGTTCAAGACACGATGGTCCCTCTCTTCCAAATATGCCAGATCACCAATGTTGATTATGTATGTCCATCCAACACATTTATGTTCTTAAGTATATGGCAAACCATCCAATCTACTCCTAGTCCACAAGCTACTTAGGTATAATCAGTTGACATGTTAATTCCATCCATGGTTAAGAAATCACATGAATGACAACGACCCTAATCAACCCATAATGTCCAACTAACAGACACCGATGGTTCACCTAATTGCACGTGTAGCTGGAACACTTGAACGCAAAGCTTATGGTACATGGATGCATGTCCCTTTCACAAGACCTCACAAACTTAAGGGATCATCCAAATTGTGGGGCAAAGCTAGAACTGACATCCATCGAAACATTAAAACAATGAACCGATATGTGCTAATGTAAATTTGCATTAACCATAAAATCTAGCTGCACAATCTTGTTCGTGGCTCTCAGTGCTTGGGCGGCACAGAACACTCTAACAGCAACCAGGTTTACTAATTAACCCTGTCACTGTCCTATCACATAGGTTTTTGGGCAATCTCGGAGTGCATAAGTTGTAGATCACATATTCTACATCTTCTGTTCCATGTATAATGAAAGTTGAGTCTGATAGCAACATGTAATCGATTGGATGCATGTCATTATCCCTACATCATCGGCGGGGATCTGCTAATGGGCCGGCCTTCACAATACATAGGTATAAAACTTTGTTTGCTCCTGGGCTGGGCAGAACATGGCGCGGTTTTGCCCTTAACTAGCTCTGCCAGTTCATTTTGCTAAAAAAAAAAGGAACTCTGCCAGTTCATTCTGATAGCCTTTGATCATAGTTGTTAGCGTAAAACTAACACATTTCATTTTTAGCTCAATTTCTATTTTGGTACCACTTTTGATTTGAGTTGCATAGAAAGCTCTCTAAAAAACCAAATCCGGCTCTGATGACAAATTGACACCGAAACTAATAGTGGGCTCCACTTGTCAGTCGAATAAAAAATTATGAGAAAACATTGTTGTGTGAGGGGATCGTGGGCCCACTTGTCAGCCCGATAAAAAATCAAATATCTATAAAAAATAGAGAAATAATTGTCCACGGCTAGGAATTTCCGGTGTCGCCGATGGTGACCGCATAAGCGGCGGTGGCGTACATGCTAATACCTCCCTTTGATCACGACAGATTCAGTCTGATGAAAACTAGTCCCATTGTCTCATAATTCTTGTCATGATTTTAGTTTAAATGAATTAAAACCACGACAAGAATTATGGAACAGTAATAATATATACGAGGCAAAAAAAAATCTAATTCAACAACCAAAAATCACCCTCCATCCTCATTTTCTTTTCCTCAGTGTGCGAAGAACTGAGTCACCAGAGCCTTCTCATGAGAACCCCCACGTCTGGGCAGCTCACCTTCACGCAGCCTCTTGTTGCACTACTAAATCGACAGTCGAACCGGCCTGCATTTTTTCATACATCCACCAAATCATTAATTTCAGAGAGAACTTGCAACATTTAGGATGTTTCTTGGCGTAATTTGCATGCTACCAGCAATAATATTTGCATTATCAATTTACCACAGTTTATACTCCTATTCCTAGGAACGAAATTAGTGCCTCGATTTTCCAACACAAGTTTCAGTGCTTTTAATCGTCGCTAGGTGTCTAAGAATTATAATTTTTGAAAACAATAGCCATGAATGATATCGCTGAGGGCCATCTGTCCGGCATTATTTGTTGAATTCGTGAGGGAAGACATTAGCAAAGAACAAGAGCTCCCTCTGATGCTTAATTACCCCAACACGAGAGAAATGCCACAATTCAGTACGTAGTACTAAGTGACTACTGGAGCAGGTGAATGCATGTGAGGCAAGTGACACTGGTATGAGTCACACACAAGGGCAAAAGGCCGACCATGAGCAGGCAGGTTGCAGGTTCTCCAGTTGGCAATGGCATCGAGTAGTCGATCCTGAAGTATGTGATCTTCGCCGGCTCACCAATCACCTTGGAGTGGACGCATCAGTCAGAACATAAAGCACTAGCTATATATCTATCTATTTATCCACGTCGTTCTGTCTGTTCTCTTGATGTACTGATGCGTCGCCCGGCCATGATCCATCCAGATCCAGTGGGCGCGTGCGCGCATGGCCCCGGCAGCTCGATCGATCGTCTTCATCTCGACGCGGTCTCAGAATGATTGCAAGCTCCTTTTCTAGAGGGAAGGCTCGAAATGCAAGCTCCTTTTTAGGTTAAACAAAACCAGATCGTCATGGAGCTAGCCGGGCCATGCCGATATGTTAGAAGATCCAATAGCATGAGAATTAAGAAATAAGAAGAGATCTATGACGACGGCTTTCGGTGCCAATGTCGGTGCGCATGCACGGTGCTGTGCAAGTATGAAGGATGAACAACTAGGGATGCAGTGAACTTATACTAGATGGAATTCCAAAGACATATTATCATACAATTTGGAGGAGGATGGATCCAGATGGGAATGCATGAGCCCACATGTGTCAAGCAAGTGTTGTTCTAGCTACCAGATCCCGCAGTGGAGCAGATAGCTTTCGACGCCAACATTCTTCACCTTTCTGACGCTGCATCCGTCCTTGTGTTTCTCAGGTCATTACCGACCTCCAGCTAACATAACAATCTGGCCTTTTTCATGTGTATAAATCATGTCCCGGTGAATAAATGGGGTGGAGTAACATGCCCTGAGGATGTCACCAGCTGTAATGCGCTAGCTAGAGATCGACCAGGATAAGTAGAAATTAAGTCAATTCCACTTTAAAATCCTGTATAAGCGGCACTGTGAAAATTTGAGGATTTTTTCAAGGCGAACTAATCAAAGGAAAAAAAGATTGGCCACTCACCGTCTGGATTTGGTCATTTCCCCCGTTGCCAACGCCTTCAATGACCATGTACGTGATAGCTCAATCAGAACAAAAAATACAAGAAAATTCAGCGAGAGTGAAGTAAAGTAGAATCAAATAAAAAACTACAAAAAATCATTGAAATCTTAAAATATTCCAGAAAAGTTGATAGAGATTTTAAGAAAACTGAAACGACATAACATATACTCCCTCCGTTCTAATTTAGATGACTTCCATTTGTCTAAATGTGAATATATCTATACTTCTAACATGTCTAGATACATCCACATGTGTATAAATAGAAGTCATCTAATTTGGAACGGAGGGAGTAGAAAAATTCTTACTTTGACTGATCCTTGAAATGTAAACATTATTATTCGCAAAATGAAAAAGAGTTAGACTGTGTGCATTGATTTTTATTTCTTCTTCTTATTGTCTTTCGGCTGTGTGTATCCGTAATAGCTTTGGGCATTGCGTTGTTGCAGAGGCTAGGTGTAATTTGTATCTCCGCGATATTAATATACACTCTTTATCTAAAAAAAATCCACCTAGATACGTAATTTTCAAAAAGTGCCAGGAAATGTGACGACGGACTACGTATATGTATGTACCTGTGTGTGTGGCGAGTGCCGCGGACGCTGAGTCAGGTTACAGGCTGTCGATTTGGCAATGTCGGCAAATAGTACGTGATCATCACCATTCACCAACAACAACCATCGCGTCGCCCACTGGATCACCTAAAAAAACACTGGACAGCACCAGGGACACATCAGTACATCACACATCAGTCAGGAGCAAGGACCTAAACCTACAGCAGATGTTCTACTGGTGGGCGGTGGCCTACCTAGATCTATCTTCGTTTCTACTCTGCTGTTGTTTTACCACTGGTCTGAACGGATGCGCCATGCATCCGACCATGATTCATTCAATGGCCGTGTGTAAGAACATCTCCATTGGCACCCCCATATTTTGATAGGCAACCTAGAAATATATCCACTTTGGGGACACATGTCCGGTCCAATGTAGGGTGTCTCGATCCATTTTTATCATTGTTCACAATTTCCAACAAAGTAGTTCAAAAGACTATATTTCATTCAAACTAGATATTACAACGAAATTTAATTAAAACTAAACCTAACTAATAAGGGCTGGGAGCAACGAGGCCATCCTTTCGTCGTTCGGCGTCAGGACGACGACGTGAGAGGGCCAGTCTCATCGTCGTTCGGGGAGTACACCGAACACCAGACTCATTACGGCCTGTCACATGGACCAGCTGGCGCATATACACCCTGTCTTGCACCATTATCCGGCATGCCTCCGCCGCGCCTGTGCGCTATGAGCAACTTTGTTAGTCTGGACCCCATTAAAATTTTGCGGGGGTCATTTGGCGGCCGTCGGTGGAGGTGCTCTAAGATCCAATAACAACACCTCCTTGCCGGTGCACGTAGAGGTCCACGACATACATTTGTAGACTCTACTACACCCACTAAACTTTACAAGCTAGAATTCTCATTCCCAACACATACTTCTTTTCCATGCAGCTTGCAGGAGGACCAGAATATTCCAAATGGTGGACGAGTCCACTAGCCAAGACATGAGTCAAGCAAGTGTAGGTCTTTTCTCCCCACGCCACGCCAACATTATTTTCCTTTATGACGTTGCATCTGTCCTTTGCGATTTTCATATCATATAGATGGCCCCCAGCCGAACCCAATAGGGGTCATTCTTGAAATTTCTCTCCAGTCAGTACTACTCCGATCCCCATTGGACTACATACTGGTAACTTTTTACATCATGTAAGCATGACATCTATATATGCAATGCATCTCTGAAAATAAGATTAATTGACTTTTTAATTGGCATATAGCTAGGCTTGGCTTCTATAGTTGGAAATTATCAATTCATAATATGGCAAAAAAAAATACCTATTGCATATGCCTACCATGCAAAAAAAAAAATCTGATACTTTCTACTTGACGTGATTATATATCAATGCAACAAATTTACTTTGGCATGTGGTAGAATTTTGGTACTATGCTAATGGTTAATTGGTTCAACGAGATCACGATGTTCAAAATAAAATACAATTAAGTTTAACCTCAGAGCATTGCAAATAAATATAAATAAAATTTGTACATGTATTACTCATGGGCCGAATAAATAATCACGAGTTGGAATTTTATACTGAAAGATAATAATATTCTGACGGACTTTCTCCATGTTAATTACATGTTCTGCATACTTTGTGTCACATGCACACGTTAAACCAAAGTAAAGAAACAGAAAACAAATTAGGGTGTATAGGGCTGTCATTAGTGAATCCCATATTCACATGTATGTTGAGTATGTGCTGGATTTAGGGAGTAGCGTTTTGGCACCCTGGAGCATAAAATAAGTTTGAAATACATTGCCAAATAACAAAAAATTCGGACAAAATTTTCACGCGTGCATGTCGACAATTTATGTGCTAAAATATTTCTTTCACGAAAAACCTTTTTTTGTTGTGTGTAAACAAACAAAATTTGGTGCTAAAAAGAAATTTTACGAGATATTTTTGTCTTTTTACGCATTCCAAAAAAAAATCAGGTTTTTGCGAAACTTGGTGTGCACACATAAATGTAAAGATGTACACGCAATTTGTTTGTTCAAAACTTTTTAACCATTCAAAAATGTTTTCTCACGTGGCAGGAGCATATACTCCCATATGCCAAAATAAATTTCCGCTGGATTTGTTCATTCTTCCCGATCATAGTAATGCATTGATTTCTTTCCTTATGAAGAGTTTGCATGGCCTTGACACAAGGCTGGCGGCACTAGGCTAGAGCATATACGGTTGATTAGACCGTCTTTTTTATGTATTCAGCGTCATTCAGATAATACAAAAAAACAGTGTACACGAATTATATATTAAGTTATTTCTGACATTTAATGTTTACAGTTTCTGTTTTCAGAGATGATATCTTGTACAACGGAGAAAATGTCATATCATCTCTTAGCTAAGAAAGCTAACATTTTTTAGTTCCACCTCATCATTAATTATTCTGCGTGGCATTGTTTAGATATCACCATTATACATGCCCTTACAAACTATAAAAATTATGTAAGCATATGTATTAAACTGATTTCTCCTTGTTCCTCTTAACTTGGTAAGGGGAACCATCTTTACAAAGTTCTTCAGTTACATGGAAGACATGTTTATTTTCTTCGTACCTTTAGTGATATCATCGTTCGCATCTTGGCTGCACATTAAAGTGCATTTTTACTTTTGTTCCTATTTTTTATGCATGTTTAAGTACCTTATGCTAGAATCATCCCCTCTTTGGCACCCATCCTCTCGTCTAGTGCCGGCAAGTGTCTCACATGTTCGCGACCCTAATCCGTACATGTCTATGTAACCGTGAGGGGTGATTGTGATACCAAATGTAACACCACATCAACCCTGAGGCTGATCGTTGTTACTTCTATCAGCTCTATAGAATCTTTAAATTGGCCCCACATATCCTCGAAACAGGCTTTCGCCCCGCTTTATAAATAAAGCAACCGCCCACAAGCATACAAAGATCCAGTTACAAAGTCCAAAAACAACAAGTCTGCTGGGGCCACAGCACAAAGATGCCCAAAGCTAAAACGAGGTGATACAACTCCACATGGGAGTAACTCAGTGGCTGGATGACGCAGATAGAAGGCGTGCCGCCCTCAGAAGCTTCTCGATCAATCCATCCAGCCGCTCCTTGTCCCGCTGTCTACAGAGCGGGTGCCACTGCTGCAAAAATGCCAAGAATTTGAAAACGGAGTCAGAGGCACGCCTCAGAAAGACACGCTCGATAACCATCTTGTTACGTATAGTCCAAAGGGTCCAGGTCATCGCGGCAAACACTAACCAGAAGAGGCGCCTCCTCTTACCAGTACGGTTCGCCTGCACTTCTAGGAATTCAGCAAGGTCTTGGGCCTGCCACTCAGGCCCAAGCGCCTCGGCCAGAAAACTCCACAGGAAGCGAGCTGCGGGGCAAGAGAAAAGAATATGGGTCCCCGACTCTGGGACCGCGCATAAGGGACAAGTACCATCCCCCGGGCCAAAACGCTTGACCACCTCCACACCAGAAGGGAGGCGGTCTCGCAGCAACTGCCACGTAAAGATCTTAATCTTCAGTGGCATAGGGGCCTTCCACAAGTGGGAGTCCACGAGAGCACGGGTCCTCTAAATAGGGCCCGGTAAGCAGACCGAACTGTAAAGCATTTCGAGGGCGAGAGGGCCCAAGAAACACTATCCGGGGCGTCCGTAAGGGAGTATGGAAGGGAGGCCAACAAGCTCTCCCACCGGTCGGCCTCCACCAGACCAAACGTGCGGCGGAACCTAATGTTCCAGCGCCCGTTATGGGCCGCGTCCGCCACCAAGAGCATAGGGTCAGAGCAAATAGCAAAGAGCTCCGGGAATTCATACCTAAGTGGTCTTTCACCAAGCCATGAGTCTAGCCAAAACAGGGTACTCCCTCCGTCGCCTACGGAGAAGGTAGCCCCAAGCCGGATCTCATGTTTAATGGCTTGAAGAGATCTCCAAAACTGAGACCCCTCCTTCCTCTCACAGGCCATGAGAGGACAACCACGTAGGTACTTGGCCTTCACTAGTTGAAGCCAAAGTCCCCCATCACCCCTCAGGATCTCCAGACCCACTTCAACATGAGAGCCTCATTCATGCGACGGGAAGCCAAAATACCTATGCCCCCAACCTCCTTGGTCTGCCCATTTCACCATATGATACTTTTGACGTCCGTTAGCCGCCTGCCAGAAGAAGCGGGACAGCTCTCTATCAAAGCTGCCATGTACCCCCTCCGGCAGTATATATAACCCCATCATAAACATGGGGAGACTAGATAGGCAGGAGTCAATGAGAATGGTCTTGCTCCCCTTGGAGGTAAACCTCCCCTGCCACGGCGCGGCCTTGGACTTGACCCGCTCAACTAGCGGGTCCAGATCCTTTACAAGGATCCGAGATCTCGGACCGGCATCCCCAGGTAAGTCACTGGGAATGTGGCCAACTTACAGTTTAAGTTGTCCGCGATCCGCTGTTGGTCCTCAGCCGAATAACCCAAGATCACAACCTCACTTTTATCAAAGTTAATCTTGAGGCCCGACATGGCCTCAAAGCAGAGGAGAAGGAACTTGAGATTGATAATGTCAAGATCAGATCCCTCCACCATAATCATGGTGTCATCCGCATACTGGAGATGCGTCACCCCACCCCCTGGGACAAGGTGTCCAACCACACCAGAGATGTGGCCAGAGGTCTTAGCTCTCTCTAAGACCTCTGCAAGGATGTCAACCGCAGAGTTGAAGAGTAAGGGGGATAGGATCCCCCTGTCTAACCCCACAAGTCGGCCTAAAATAGGGACCCACTTCCCCATTTATGTTGATGGCGGTGTTGCCACTCATAACTATCTGCATGATCCAACGTATCATCCGATCATCAAACCCTTTTCGTTCCAGCGCCAACCGGAGAAAGCCCAGTCCAAGCGGTCGTATGCCTTTTGGAAATCCAGCTTAAGAAACACGCCCTTCTGGCGCTGAGACTTAACCTCATGAATAATCTCATGCAGTGCTAGGATTCCATCATGGATATACCGCCCCTTCAGGAAGGCGAACTGGTACGGGTGCGTGATGCGCTCCATAACAGGAGCTAGCCTAGTTGCGCACACCTTTGAAAAGATCCGATGGATGACGTTGAGGACCGTGATTGGTCTAAATTGGCGGATGTCCGTGGCCCCCACTATCTTGGGGATCAAGGTCACCACACCAAAGTTAAGGCGAGACATAACCAATGTACCAATATAAAATTCTTGGAACATTGGCATGATCACCCCCTTAATCTCCTCCCAGAACGTCTGGAAGAAGACCATCCGGTCCAGGGGCCGAATTCGCCTTCATCTCCATTATTGCCCTCGCCACCTCTTCCGGCAAGAATGGGAGGGTGAGCTCCGCATTCTCCATGTCAGAAACCCTGGCCCTCGCTGGCCAGAGGTCAACTGGCACGGTGACCCCAGAACGGGGACCCGCCGTGAAGAGCTCCTTATAGAAGGAGTATATGTGGGCCGATATATCCCCTGGCGCCTCCAGGAGATGATCCCCTTCCCACAGGCATGGAATAGAGCATTTCCGACGACGCCCATTGGCGATCGCATGGAAATAGGCCGTATTCGCATCGCCTTTGAGGATCCAGTTCTGGCGACTGCGCTGTCGCCAGAAAGTCTCCTCCCCCTTGTAGATCTCCATAAGGGAGTTCTCAAGGGCGTACCGCTGAAGCCACTCCTCAGCGGTAAGGCCAACGGAATCTGAGGCGTGGTCCAGGGTCTGGATCTCCTCTAAGAGAGAGGCTTTCCTCTGTCTCAGCTCAGCTCCCAGATTGGCACCCCAACCCCTCATGAATTGGCGTGCATCTGGGCACAGTGGTGCCACACATCTACCGCATTATAAACACGGGAGGATGTGCAGCCGCCACCGACCACTTTAGTCGTACCGCTTCCTGAAAACCTGGCTGACCAAGCCAGAAGTTCTCAAAATGAAAGCGGTTCAACCTCGGAGGTTGAGCTCCTCCTGTTGAGAGGAGGAGAGGAGTGTGATCCGACCCTATCCTAGTGAGCGCCCTGAGGGAGCAAAGTGGATAGGCAACCTCCCAGTCCACAGATACTAGGACCCTATCCAGCACACTCCGGACAGGGTCCACCCGGTTATTAGTCCAGGTGTATCTCGCTCCCACACGTCTGATCTCTCTAAGAGCGAGATCAGCAATACAGTCATTGAACAGCCGCATCCGCTGGGGTCGACGTTCGCTGAGCTCTTGTCCTCCGGGGATCGGATCAAATTGAAATCCCCAGCAACAACAAGCGGCGTGGAACATCGTTCCACCTTCGCTCTAAGCTCGGCAAGGAACGCCGGGGACCTACTATGATCCGCAGGGCCATAGACGATAATGACCTCCCACTGAAAGGAGGTCCGCCTATGGGTGAGCAACATGCTCACAAAAAATTCCCCGCGATCCATATCCTCTACCTCGAATGTATCCTCCTTCGCCCCAAGGAGGATACCACCCGAGTGTCCATTCGCTGGGAGCCATTGCCAAGCGAACTTATGTGGACTGAGCCCTGCAGCTCCTGAATAGAGAAGTCCTGTCTAATCGTCTCCTGGATGGCAACGATATCTACGTCTTCCCGCCGCATATACTCGCGCAGCTGATTGCGCCGTCCCTCCTGCCCAAACCCCCTCATGTTCCAGTCGAATAACCTTATGGGTGTATTCATTTGGAAACACTGGTGGGGGTAGTCCCCTTACGGGGGACAGAGCGGGCCCTACCAGAGGTCGAGGGCCGGGACGGCGCCTTGGGGGGTCTCCCCCGGTTCCCCCCGCCTGGGGGGTCACGCAGGGAGTCTCCACCCTAGCAGGCAAGCTATCAGAGTTACTACTAGGATCCAGTGCCGCCTGCACCGGATCCCCAGCAGCTGGGGCCGTCTCCCTCTCAAGCTCCGCCTGAGCTCGTGAGGCAGCGAGGGCCCCCTCATAGATCTCCTTTGCCTTGATCGCGGCTATCTGGTCCATCCGGGGGCCTCGCTCTCCCCGGAAAACCACCCCGCAGTCAGCAGCAACCTGTGACAGATGGTCCAAAGGGACCTCCTCGAGAACCGAAAATCTAGAACCAGAAGCTGAAACGGAAGGCTTGGGTAAGCGCGTACCTGGAACACTACGGCGAGCCGCAGTCAGCTGGATCGCCTGCTCCTCCACCGTGGGCACCGGCATCCCCAGCCCTCCGCGAGCAAGGGCCAGCCTGGCACTGTGGCGGGACGGCTCAGAGGACGGGGGCTGCCTGGTACGGCGCTGGGGACGGGCCTGCGAGTCCCCACGGGAGTGTCGGGGAAGACCGTGAGAGACTCACAAACACCAGTGGCTGGCGTCGCCGGAACCTGGGGTGGCGACCCTGTCGGGGAGGTGGGGGTGGACCCGGCGAGAGGGTGTAGCACAGGACCCCCGCAGAACGAGTCGACGAGGGCGGGGCAACCTCCAGCCCCACACTCCCACAGTCCTCCTCCACTGAGGCAGAAGGCTCCAGGCCTAGAGCTGTGGTGTCGAGCCCCTGCAAGCCGAAGTTGGAGCCGTACTGAGCAAGGGGGAGCTCCAGAGGCGCCAGAGAGTCAGGGCGCGAGGCGCGGGGGGGTCCACCGGAGCCAGCTTCGCCGGCGCACTGCTAAAGTGTGTCGGTGAGGCTGGCGGGGAGGGCACAGGCGAAGATGCCTGTGTCGGGGCGACAGAGTGCGTAGTCGTCTCCGTAGTAGGAGCAGTGGTGGTGAGGGTGAGGGCATCTGTCCCCGAGAGAGTCTCGTGCGCCCCACCCGCACCAGGGTCGTCTGCGTCGTCGTCCGAGCTGTCGTCCTCAGAAGAGGTCCCTCCTCCTCCCGAGTTCCCCCCATCAGCAGTCTGGGAGACGGAGAGCGCGGACGGTCCTCGTCAAGCTCCACGTCTAAGATCGCCTGACGCTCTCCCCCCTCCCCTCCAAAGAAGAAGGGCGGGAGGGAGCCGGGGATCTTGGCCGGCTCAGGGCAGAGCAGCCTGATCCGAACCGCACCAGAACCAGCTAGAGAGCGCTCATCAAGCTCCACAAACCTGCCCATGGGCCGCGCAATCAGCTCGAGGATGTGCTTCTTCCTCGCCTCCCTTGGAATCCCGTGGATCCTGACCCAGATGGAGGACAAGTAGGTCGCCCCCGGGTCAGAAGTCGCTGCCTTGATAGCCACCTGGATCTTGTTGATCGGGAGCGTGTACGTGGTACCCAAGGTGCAAAAGCGAAGCATCTCCTGTGATGGGAAGACCACTGCGAACTCGGAGGCCGATATCTCGCGCACCTGCCACTCGTGTCCTGGCATCACCATGGCCAGCTCATCCCTAAGGATCTCCACAGTAAGCGTAGTGGCCACAGGCGGGAGCTGGTCTGGGAGAACAGACACCTGTGCTAGGTTCTGCGGACTCGCCCTCGGCACCCCCCCAAGTCAATGTAGTAGAAGATGGATTCCACCCCGTGACCAAGGAGCTCTAGGCGAGGGCGGTGCTGGGCGACAGACACAGTGCAAGCGGCAACAAGGTGCCCAGGGTCCCCACAACACGCGCAACACTCAGGGCGAGTGCACTGTGACCGGTAGTGACCAACCACCCCACAGTTGAAGCACGTGACCTGCGACGGAGAGCCCTCCCCTTCCTCCGCCTGAGGTCGGGGCGCGACCGTCCCCGCCTGGGACGGGTCACTCGGAGCTCTCCGTGGGATGTTGGGGGTCGGTGCAGGTGGGAGCCCACTCTGGTTCCCTCCCGCGACTCCCCCTCCCCTGTTTGGTCTTCTTGTTCTTCTTCTTCTTGGATTTTTTCTTGGCAGGAGCACTAGCAGCTGGCATGGATCGGTCCTGCCTAGGGGCATCACGCGCCTGCGGGTGTAGGATGCGGTCCTCGCGCCACGACCCGCTCTCCCGCCGCGGTTCCTTGTCCGGGCGGCGCACAGGGGAGCGCACCGGCGACCGGCCCCTGTCCAGATGCCTCTCAGGGGACCTTGCACGGGCGTACGGACGCTGCACGAGATCACGCCGCAGCGCCGCCTCCATCCGTTGCCCGTCTGGCGAGGCACCCCTGCGGGGAGAGCGACGCTGGGAGGTCTCGGGGCGAGGGGAGCGCCGGTGGCCCGTGAACTGCCTGTCCTGGCGGTCCGGAGATCGCCGCGACCCAGGGGATCCCCGCCGTGGCGGCGGCCGGTAGCTGCGCGGTGGCGGCGCACGGGCGCAGAGGCGGCCGCCGTATCCTGCGCGGGAGGAGGAGGAGAAGGTGAGCGCGCACGCCGGCGGTGGTGGACGTCCTCCTCGTCCTCCTCAGGGCGGGTACGCTTCATGGCGACGGCGGCGGCGTAGGACACGGTGAGCGGCGGCGGGGCTGGAGTTGGTCGAACCGTGCGAGCAGAAGGAGCGTGTCTGCGGATGGACCGCTCCGAGGCCTGGGTCCCTAGGGTTAGCTCACGGGCCCCCTTCCGGATCCACAACCACGAGCCCATGGGCCTTTTTGGGCCGCTAATTGCCGCGCGGCGCGCGATCGACTGCGGACGCCCATCTTGGGCCGCGCATCGCGCATCCTGCCTACGCCATTCCAGGATGGGCCACAGAGGCAAGGCTGGCCTGTTGGGCCTATGGATAGCACCATCGGCCTCGCGAGCGGGAGCGACAGGGGGCGCCGCCGCCGGCGGTGGGAGAGCACGGTGCGCCGCCTGCGCCGCCGTCTCCTCCACGCACCGGGGCACCCCCCCGTAGGGTCGACCTCGGGGTGCCTCCCCATGGTCGTCCTCGCCCGTTCCCCAGCTAGCGCGACCTCAGCATGCCCTGGCGGCCTCCTTCCTCCTGCGCATGGCGGCGCCACCGCGGGACGCTGAGCGCAGACAGAAGCACGCCGGCGAAGACCGGCAGCACGCGGCGGAGTCCGCGGGCCAGAGCAAGAAAGTCGCCGAAGGTTGGGGAAGCCGGGATTGTGCATCGCGCCTCAAGCTCCGCAGCCACCGCGTCGGCCTCGTCGAACTCGTCTGCGACGTCGGCCCACCGCCGCCCCCGGATGGACTCAGCCTCCACCGCCCCTCCTAGGGGGGAGGCCGTTCCTACCATGAGCAGCGGAGGAGCCTACGGATTCCCGGGCGACCGCCCGTCAACAGGATTCAGCAATCGCCATCGAGTCGCCACGAAGCTGCCAAGCAGTCGCCTTTCCTCTCCTCACGCCGTGGTCATTAGGATTTCCTTTGCTTTGGCCCCACATATCAACATCGGTCTCTCCTACACCCTTTGTGCTCACTCTTGTACACCCGCGAAAAACTTCCGGATTGGTGACTCGTCATCTAATTACTTCAGGCTAAGCACGCTTAACCTCAAAATTCTCTTCTAAGAAAGAAGATGGTTCTCTTCGATATGATACCGGTAGTATTCCATCAATTCTATTAAACCTTGTGCATGCGAGAGTTCCTGAATCATGATATATGTTTGGTGAATATTGTGATATTCGTATGCTGAATGCTGTGATACCAAGCTGGGATAAGCAGGACCCTAAATCTTGCTTAAACATCGTGTCATCCTGAATTGAGAGGAGATGTGTCGACAGTCGAGCTGTTGGTGGTACGCCGTTTTCACCGAGGACATCCGTCACAGGATTTCAGAACCACATATGGGTGCCCGAACCTTAAGCTAGTGGAGGTTAAGCGCCCTTTGACGGAAGGTGATCGTAACTGGACGAATACAAAGCCCCTTTTTTTTCTAAAATTTCTACAAGCAATGGGCATACTACATACATGATGAAATTGGCAGACAAAATGGCTTCATGTTTCCTTTTGCTGGTGGCTGTCGTTGATTCTCGTGCATTTTGGCGAGTGTGGGAATACCGGAGACTTTCGGGTGATCCACCAGCACCAGCACCCCCATTGTCCTGCAACGTCCCGATCACGACACAAACTGCATCTTCTGGTCCGAAAAGAGTCTCTGACGGGGACGTCGCGCACCGATCAACAAGGAAATGGACGGCAATGCAGGACCAGAGAGCTGTTCAGGACGGCGCCGGCGAGTGGAAGAAGAGGCAGATCGCCGAGCAGTCGTCGACGGCGACGCCCCTCCGCCTGCGCCTCCACGCGCGCACGGCGCACTCGACCAGCCGCTTCGCCGCCTTCTCCCTGTCCGGCGTCGCGGCCACGATCCGCACGGCCTCCTCGTTGGAGAGCACATCCCAGACCCCGTCGGTGGCGAGGATGACGAACTGGTCCCGGCGGTGATCCTCCTCTGCGTCACCTCCGGCGCCGAGATCACGCCGTAGTCCTTGACGCAGTAGTCGCCGAACGCCCGCGACATGGCGAGCCCCGGCGAGTCCCGGCCAGGCAGCCACACCCGGTGCACGCCGGGCTCGTCGCCGAGGCAGTGCACGCGGCCCTTGCATTGCTTGATGCGCTCCTTCTCGTCTGCATATCAAATGTTTTACCGTGTGAGCGACGGTCGTGTCAAGAACGTACTACGAACACAACGGCACGCTTGACGCGTTCATTGTTCTCTTCTCGCGACGACTTACGGGGTAGGTTGGGCTTAAAGTCGACGGTGAGCTGGACGGCGGCGACGCCTCCGTCGTCCGACGTGGTCGCCAGGACGGCCCGCGAGTCACCAACGTTCGCGATCACCATCATGTCGCCCTGCTTGACGACGGACAGCGCTGTGCAGCCGCTGTTGACGGCGTCGAAGCGGCGGCTTCGGCGGAGCTCTTCGTCGACCGCCGCGGCGGCGGCCAGGTAGGACTGCCTCCAGAGGTCAAACTGGCAGTCGCAGAGCATCTTCTCGTCGTCAATGAGCGATGCCAGCGCGACGGCCTCCTGCCACCGGCACAGCAGCGACGGCGGCAGCGAATCCCGGACGGCCTTGGAGACGTAGTGGCCCCACTGGCCGTGCCCGTCGAAGACGCCGCAGAAGATGGAGTCCTCCTGGCACCCGAACCCCTGCTTAGACAAAATCAGCAAGCAAAAAGATCCATGAGCAAGAAACCCAAATATTGGAGATATCAGCAATAATAATCATGGCGAAATCAAAGGTTTCGGTGCGACATGGTAGAATTGACAACCAACTGAACTTCGTTTTTCCTATCACAGTCATCGAGTTTACTAACTGTTTAGCTAAACAAAGCCACTATGGATCCAGATACCAAGAAACCGAACACCTTTTTTGCTCCAGCGACTCAAGACACGTATACATCCCTTTTTGGCAGATACCGCTAGAATCCAAAATGAAGCACCCTCCAAGAACATGCTCCAAAACCTATCTATGCTAATTTGACACGTACGCAGTCTAATGAACGGCCTAATACTAATAGTTTGGGTAAACAGCGGAGAGAGAAACCACAGAACGAACTGAAACATCCATGAAAATGATTAGGTAAACAACGGAGAGAGAAACCAGTATTTTAGTGCCCACGCAAGCACATGCATGAAACTGTTTGATTTCTTCCGTGGTCAGAAATGTAAACAAGCGGTCAGCAAACTAGCCCCAACTCCTACCGCCACATCGCTGAGCTTTTCTTCCGAGAGCAGAGGGAGAACAAGCAACGCTAACGACAGCGTAAAGAAACAGAGCAGCTGCGATCGACTGAATGAACGAACTCACCTCCCAGACGATGGAGCAGTCCTGGTTGGTGCCCTTCTCGCCGCGGCGGGAGCACACGGCGGCGAAGGTCTCGGAGCCTTCGCCCCACAGCGTGCCCGACGTCCGCAGCACCGTCCCCTGCTCCTCCTCCTCGCCCTCGCCCTTCCTCTCCTTCCCCAGAGACATCGAACGGGCCAGGCCGTGCAGCATCGACGAGATCTGCCGCATTCTCGCTAGCCAAAGATTAAACGATCGTTGGCTCAGCTACTTTGTGCAACACCTTCTTCTCTCTCCCTTCCTCTCTTTGTTTTCGGTGACTAGGCAAGAACAGAGTGGCAGGCCGGCCACGGTAATGGATAGTCCGGCCGGAACCAAGGTTCCTTTAGCTTAGGATATGTCCCGATCGACCGTCTCTCCTGGATCTTTCTTGTCTCAGGGCGTTCCTTTGGATTGAAGAAACGAGCTTGGACTGGACTGGATATATGGATAGGATCGATCGGACCGGCCTCAGGCTTCAGCAAGGAAGAGAGTGTGGAGGACGAAACCAGAAGCAAGGATTGTTGGACTGCGGTCAGGCACCCAAGGAATGACGGGGACTCGGGGAGAGGGAGGCGCGAATTGTGGTGGAGGTGAAGTGAAAGCTCAGGAGGGAGCTTTTAAAGGAGAGACCGGGAGAAGAGAAGAGGTGGGAGGGAGAGCCGTGGGTGTAGGGGAAGCTCACACCATGACCATGCATCAGACGACCCAAGCCACGCGGGCCGCCCGTCGCTTGCACCGGGAACGGGACACTGTTCCTCCGCGACTTGCCGTATCCCGTGTCCGGCTTTCCGGTGATGTGGATACGTCATACGTGCACCACGGTCATGTTGTGCACCCTCGTTCTGGAAAATGTCCAGCCGTTGCCGGTTGCGATGCACTATGCCGGCGTTTGCAAGGCCAATAAAATGGACGGGTGTAGTTATGGGTCTTACTTATGGCTTGTTTGGTTCAAAGAAAAAAATATAGAGGAACGCCGCAATAAAATGCCTATGTGCATGCAAAGGCCGGGGCTATATCCCCTTCTCGAAAATAATATGTTTGGTTTGAAAGAATAGAGAAAAGGAAATACATATGAATTTTTTGTTTGATCTCGGTTTTAAAGGAAAAATGCAGAACTTTTACAATCAAATTGGAGCTCTTTTCTATGCACAAAGAACGAGACAAGATTTGGCGCCATCGGAAGCAGTCCCCGCACTAGCGGCTGGCCTTGGCGCTGGGAGCCCTGCTCCGCGCATCATCGTCTCGGTGGTCGCCGACGTTGCCGTAGTAGCTCCACCGCCGGATCTAGAGGAGACGGTGTCCGTCGCGCCATCCGATGCCATCACCCCATACGCACCCGGCCTTGGCGGCGGGAGTCCTGCTTCGGCAATTGTCGCCACGGTGGGAGTCCTCACCGATAAGCCAAGTCCGCTTCCTCCATTCCCCCCTCCGTCACGTCGTCACTCCTCACCGTGAACCCACTTCTCAGCGAGCCCACAGCTGCGCAACGTGCGATTGTGATGTTACAAATAATATTTTGGACCCAAGCCAAATAAACAAAAAATTATTTGTACTGAACTTTTAAACTTATATGATGTAGTTTTTTTTATTAAACTACAAACTTAAATAAAATATTTTTATAATTATCCACATTAGAATGTTGGTAAATTTTAATTTATTTCTGTTAGACAATTTGATCAGTTGTTATACACAATGCTATATTGAAACCAAATCTTCAGGTGAAGTAATTTTTGTTTTTTCAGTGCATCCTCTGAAAGATTTAGAAGGATTCCATTAATTGTGGTAAAAACATAAAATCAATTTTCTTCACGGATTAGTTTATGAGAATTGAGTAACTTTTAGTGTGCATTTGTGTAGATTTTTAATATCTTTATAATTTCAAAACATATCTTGATGGTAGTCTCTAGTGCATGATTACTTGATTAGGTACTAGGAAATGGAAAAGCATGGATATATAACGTTAGCTCCAACTACGGAGGATTTTGTTCGCTCGCGTCCTTTCTGTCCGGGCGCGCAAAACGGACACATCCGCTTGGATCTAGTTTTGGCCCAAATTTGGGCCATGTTCGTGTCCGCTCCCGACACACGCGGTGTCTTCCTTTGGCTCGCTCACCAGTGGCATAATCATCTCCACTCCACCCTTTTCTCTCCCCTAGCCGAGCTCTCGCCTGACCTATACAAAATCCATGGCCAACCCACCCACCGAAGCCACCACCGCAGCCTCCGGTGTAGCCGCCCCCGTCCCTACTGTGGCCCTGGTGAAGCCAAAGAAAGAGCTTACCCCGGAGCACCGAGCTGTTTAGACAATGAAGCGGGGCAACCTGAGGAGGAAGGTCAAGAGTAAAGAAGAAGACACTGTCGCTCAGGCACGGTCCACCTCTGTGGACACCGAGGCCATCGCTGCCAAAGCCGCGCAAACCACCCTCCACATGCTAGGCTTCATCTGTGAGTCGGTCCTATTATTGGCCGCCACCTCTATGTGTCACTCAAATTAGGTGGGGAGCCCACTTATCGACGTTGAGCACGACGCCCCAAGTGAGAAGAGGCTGAGGGGGAGGGCCAACTCCTAGCTAGACGCAAAGTGTGATGTTTCAACAATCATCTTGCAAGAGACATTGAAGATATTCATAGACCAAAAGGAGGTGTCGAGTGAGAAGAGTTAAGAGAGGGAAGAAGTAAACGTCGGGAGAAAGATGAGGCAACAAAAGAACTTCTTTGAAATACAAAATAAGAATCTTGACATCGATGAGGCCAATGCCCGGTCAAGAGACAAGGAAGTGGAGCTCGCGCTACTCTCCGAAGAGGCCTGGATCATGGGGCCGACTTGAGCACCATGTCCCCAACAAAAAGGCTTGGTTTCAGAAGATGCAAAAGTTTATGGCCAGTCGAGATGCGTGATCATCTTATTTCTGTGTTTTGCAAGAACTATGAGGCCGGGGCACGTGCGGGTCTCGTGCAATTATTTTGGTACAATGTTGTATGCCGACATGGCACAGTTTCTTTGGTTCTATGAAAAAAATGCTGGATTTATTTGCTAGATATATTGGCTATCTCATTTTGATGAAAATATACAAAATCACACTTATATCCGTTTGGGTTGACCTGTTGGAGTTGACCAAAATACTTGAAATGTCAGAGCTGATATAAGGTAATAGTAATGTTGGTTAGAGCGTCCCCTAACATTGCTTGGGTAGTAATCACCCTGGCTAATAGCCAACAACGACATATTGCCATACAAGGAGGTAGAAGAGATGATGGCCACAAGAAATCGACCACTTGCGCGCGGTGCTAGGGCTGTGTGGTCAACTCATCAGTTTTTTTTTTGCGAAAAGAACCCTGGCATTAAAAGAAACACCGAACGGTACAAAACATCTCAACAAAAAACGAAATTACAACGAGATCCTTGAGATGCCCTTCGTCTTCAATCTCCAGACCGTGTCGACGGCGCGCCGCCGCTGCCGCTCCTCCCAGAGCCGGCTTGACGTTGTTGGTTGCGGACGGGAAGTCGTCGAACGGGTAAAAAAGACCACATCCGTCCCAGAACCGAAGAAGAAGGATGAACCGCCGATGAAGCTCCATGACGATCCGGAGACCACCACCGCCAGAAGAAGTCCTTGAGAACCACACCACTCCCACAAGCTTCTCGACGTCGCCGCCGAGATGGGGCTGAAGCCGGGGAGACCTTATTGCAAGAAGCGCCGCCGCCACCAACAAGACGTCGCCCCAACAAACCTGAACACTAAACCAGAAAAACGGAGCCCTCCCGCCGACGAGGGCCGAGATCCACCGCGCCTTCATGGCCTGAAGGCCACAGAGACGGGGCAGACCTGCGGCGGCCGCCGACGGGAGGCACGAGTCAGATGCGATCTGATCGCCTCTCTCCTCTCCTCTGGCTAGACGAAGCCCTGGTATTCGTTAGTTGGGGGTGATTTGCTCTAGTTGAAAGATGTGGGTCAACTCATCAGTTGACTGAAGCAACTTTTGATGGATTTTCCCTTTGATGCGTTCTCTCCTTTTCTGAGAGAGAAAGAAAGTGCAGTCTTTCGTCAGATACTATCAACTATCAACTAGAGAATATTTCTGACATAAAATAAGTAAATAGGATAATAATCATATCGCATTATGCTGACTATAATAATCATGGCATGATTGCGCACAGAAACACAATAATCATCCCAATGACACTATTTAGAGCATATCATCTTAAAAGATATAAATGGATAGTTATAGCTTCAGAACCTTTTTCTCTGTGGCTACACTTCTGTGCAGGTTTTCAGAATCAGACTAGTATGCATTCTTCGCATGTTCAGTTGGTAAAATCAAACCATAGTTCCTTGCAACTACCGATATGCCTTACAAAATTCAGTATGCGATAACCGTCATCACAGCAGCCGCAACAAATACTAAAAGCTATCCACGAACAGTCGATATGCTTGCTTATCCGGTTCCAACCGATCAGCGAGGGGCATAGAATACGTCCGGGAGGCCACAATATTTAATGGTCTTGGAAACCATCTCACCCATGACGCCATGCATGAGCCTGGTGTCTAGGTGATCTCCACCGCGTGCATTGCAAGCAGTGAAGCAGATGATCGCCACCATTATTTTCGAGTTTTCTACCATGTCGGACGGCGCCCACCGTAGGTGGCATGGAGAACGCAAACTGCTCGCTGACGTGGACAAGCCCTCGCCCCGCTGGCACCGCCGCAGCATGTGTGGCCGCTACCATGCATGTCGACTGAAGAAGGCCCCTCCGTTGGTTCCGCAACACGTCTTATTACCAGGAGCAGGGTCTAGGCGGCCGGGTGTCTTGTCACCCTGCAAACAGAAAAGTGGACTCCAATGGCGGCCACTTGATTTTTTTTTTTTTTTGAGGAGCACTTGATTTGATTTATTGTTCTGATCGCTTGGTTGATGTGCAATTAGAATAGTGATTCATGCTTTCCGCGTGTTGCTTACGCCGCGATGAGAAGATACATAACATTTTATTTCTCAGACAACCGCTTCTGGTTGAAATTTGATTGAGCTGGTGATCGGTTCATGGATTTATCAGTGATCCTCCTGTGATTGGTTACAGGACGTGCTCGCGCGAGTGTACATACGCGCATGTGACGGCATGTGCATCTTATTTGGAATAGACAACAATCATCTTTCGTTAAACAAAATCGTTAAGAGATATGAAACACGATACTACCCGATAAGAAAAGAGCTGACTCGGGGCAGAGAAGAGACTCGGCCCCGCGTCGCTCTCGCGAGGGCGACACGGGCGGCGACCCCAACCCTAGCCCCCGAGCGCCGTCCTTCCCTCCCCCTTTCCCCCCGCCGTCGCCTGAGGACGCCGCCGGCGTTGCGGCTGAAGGTGGCGGCGGGGAGGTCCCTCGCGTGCGTGGGTGTGGCGTTGCGTGCGTGCGTGTGTCTGGCCATGGTGCTCCATGCCCCCCCCCCCCCCCCCCCCGCCTCTCCTCGACAGGGCTCGGCGCCGTGCTCCGGCGTCGCCCCTACTCCCCACGTCGTCCGCTCGTGAGGCCCTCCCTGCTCGGGTGCGGGGATCCTCCAGATCTTGGATCTGACGGGCGGCCGGCCAAGGGCGTGAGCAGCCTCGCCGTCACTTGGCCGTCCGTGGGCGTGCACCGCCTCTCCGGCGGTCGCCCCTGCGTGGTCTTGACGGCGGCGCCCGGCCCCCACGGTGTTCCGTGAGTCTGCCAGATCCAGAGCCCGTTGGGCTGGATCTAGGCTGGGTCGGGCCGGCCCAAGCTTTTTGGGCTAGGGTTTCCTAGCTGGTGCGCCGAGCTGGCGCACCATGCTCTTCCGAGGTTGTAGGCTAGTGGCTGCGACCGGTTCTTCTTCTCCGCGTCCTCGTGACGGCGGCCGGCTGCTGGTTTTGGATGGGACTCGATGAAAATCGTGCAATGAATGTGTCCATTGTTGACGATGACAACACTTCCTAGTGTTGTTTCCCTTGTTGAAGGCATCGTCTTGAAGCCCCCTCCTTCTCTGGCTTGCTGGATCCCGTCTCTCCGTGCCATATTGCCTCCCGATGTGTTCATCCGGTGTATCTTCCTTCTATCGGCTTGTGAATCACCCTTCATTGGGGTAGTGCTTTGGGACTTTGGCGAAAGCTATGCAGGTGTCTCTGCCGGCAAAGACGACGTTTTTGCACGCCGTGCACCTTCTTGGAGGCGTTGCTGCAAGCCCCCGCCTTTTGGATTCTCAATCCCTGCTTGGTTCCTTCCCTGATGGCGTTTCTCGGTGGTGGCGTTGAAGGTCTGGTGGAGGTCGGTTGGTATGGACAACTCCGTCGTCGTCTCCGTGCAACAGAAGACAAGGCGCTTGTGTCGGGTTTAGCTTGTTTTCCTTTCTGGCACTCTGTTGCTTTGGGGTGTGTGTGTGTGTTGTAACCTGTAACCCTGGCCGGTTGTTGGCTTTGTTAATTCAAAGCTGGGCTCGTCTCGAGCCTCTGTTCTAAATAAGAAAAGAGCTCAACCAGCTCGCTCGATCTGGAATGCATATCTTTTTTCTTAGATAAAAGGCTTTTACATATCTTACATCCAGTTGTCAAGCGAAAACATATCGATCGCCTGCTGATTTTTCGGGTTTGATTCATTGGTTAAGAACAGCTAATGAGTAATAGCACACGGAGGTAGGGGATGCGTGACCTCAACCAATGTCGTTGACACTATTATACACAAATGGCTAATCAAACTGCTTAAACGCGATTAGTTCTCTCGGAACAGGTATACACGTCCTTCCGGCCGGTAATGACTTGATCATCATTAGCTAACGGGTGAAGCAAATGTGCGTAGCCACACCCATACGACTCGATTATCATCGATAACGACGTATTAAGACCATATTGATCGTTGTTAAAAAATAATGATCAATATGGTCTTAATAGTTTTAATAAACTGGGACATGCTTCACGATTCCTACCATGCATATAAAACTTGTTCTCAATACGATTTGCCCCGTTCTCAATACGATTCCTACCATGCACATCAAAACTTGTGTAGTTCCTTCCATTCCCGGATCCCGGGCCAAATGAAGCTGAAACAGTGTTACGCGTGATGCCTTCATCAGATATTTTTGGCGACTATTCAGATCGCAGCAGCTGGCGAGTAAACATCGATCAGGCACCCGATATCCGTCGAGAAACACTGCACGAGCAAACGTTTGTCGGCATGCATGCATGTACCAGTCATGTCGTGATCAGGACCACTAAACAGCTGATCCACACTGACACTGACATGAATCTTAATGTCCCGCGTAATCCTAATGCTACGTGTACGCGAAACTAGCGCTCGCGTGTTTCGCGCCCCCACCCCGTATTTTCTCCACCCATGGAGACCAATGCATCCTAAGCTTTTGCATTGTTGGGTAGGAAACAGAGACACACAATCCGGTTCAAACATGACTAACACATTTTAAGTTCCAGATCCAAGTGGTAGTATCGACCTAGCTAGTGTTTTTTAGAATATTTTCCCCGCCAAAATCACAGATTATTCATGGCATTCATAGTATCCCATTTCCTACAACTTATCATAGTTCATTGTACAAGTCATATATATGTTTCTACAAGTTGTGAAAAGTTATGAAACGAGGTAAGAATCAATAGCAATTGTTTTAAAAGTAAGTATTGATAAAATATATTTTTGTAAATATTGGTAGGAAAAAATACATTGGTTAGCCGTATAAAATTATAAATAAGTAACTACAAAGGAAAAGATTTACAATTTACACTGAAATGTTCATTTTGAGATTTTTGTGCATCTCGTAAATGGTCATATTCGAACAAGCTGCCCTAGGTGTTAGAGTTTATTCACCATGTTAAGTCTAGTGTAAGTGTTAAATAATTAAATGTGGGACGGTATTTAAAAAAGGTAATTTCAGTAGACAAAATGTACTGGGCAGATAGTCATCAACAAATTCAGTTGACAACCGAGAAAATAACTTTTAGAAAGAAAATAGCACCACCAAATACCGTCGTAAAAACTAACACATAATGATGTAAGAAAACTCACAAAACACATCCAATCCGATTTTATTATTGAAGTTAGATTTCGGCGAAACATGTAAACATATTTTAAAGAGCGATATCATCAATGTTACGGAGGTGGGTATCCAAAAAAAAAACCAAAATAGTAATTGGAAACCATGGAAATGAAAAAGTTCAAAATGTAGTAAAAGTTTTTATTAATTCAATCTATTGGTTACCATGTTGCTTTGCTAAAATTATGACATAGAGCTGCCTATGACCAACTTCAACGACGCTCACTCACTCTAGACGAATCCAGTTTTAATAACACACTATGTGTACCTGGCACACGGTGGCAGGAAACCCATTCGACCATGTCCACAAAACAAAGCTTAGCTTAAGCTTGCTTACACATTTTTCCTTCCAAGATTAAGAAATTACGTGAGGGACAACAACTTTGACTATTAATCGATCCCTCAATGTCCACTATAATATGAACGGTTCACCTAATTTGAAATACATATATAGAAACATGGATGGAGGGTAGATGGATCCTGCCATCCTGGATGCATGCCTTTGGCCCATTCACTAGTATTTCAGAAAATAAAGGAAGTGAGCCTGGCTGGGAAGTAAAATGTACAGTCTCATCATCTGTATTTCAATTTTTTTTTGTCAACTCGAATTCAACTTCTTACTTAGCATTTTATTGAGAAATGGTTCATCCACCAAATTCGTAAACAAGCCTGAACTGACCCCCTATTATATAAAATAATGTGCATTAACCACCAAATCTAGCCGCGTAATCTTGTTCGTGGCTGTCAGTGCTTGGGCGGCTCACAGCACTTGAACCTGCTTTACTAATAACTTATGTCACTGTCCTATCAAATAGGTTTTGGAGTTATCTTTACCTTTTCTGCGAAAGAGTTTGCAGGTAACCTAGGCGCTTATGTGCTCAATCTATCATATATCTTGTTCCATGTAATAATTAAAGTTGGGCGATTCGATGAATTAATATATACTTCCTCCGTCTCTCATAATATAATTTTTTTTGGCAAACTAAATAGGTTACCATTGTGGGGCGGAGGGAGTACTATTTAAGATATTTTAAGGACACTGATTTTCTACTTGTAAGCAAACACAGACTCAGATAAAAGGTTTAACAACGACAGGTTATTACATACGGTTTATTTGCACTTTTTCGAAAAATAAAAGAAGCACACAATATTGCTTAGAATCGCCGGAGTAAGTTTGTAGACTATAGGCTGGTAAACCGACAAACACTTGATTACCATAACATATGCCCATGTATCATTGTTGTCTCGAATACTCATTGTTGTGGCGGAAATAGCTGGTCACGCGAGCACCTACACGAAGACACTCACTATAAACCTTATCACTCCTCTCCGGTTGCAGAATCACAAGAGGTGTGGTTTCAGAAGCCCACCCTCCGAGAAGGCTATGCACTTGGTTGTCGCCATGGAGTATAAACACAACAAAGAAATGGCGGAGGTGATGCGAGAGTATGAGGAGACAAATGCAATCTAATGGCTGGGGATGGCCAGGGTTGTCCACCATCCACTTATGTAATCATTAAAATTAATGCGTACATTAATGAATCAAAATAAAATTTCTAATTTTCCTGAGTAGCAAAAATAAAGTGCAAATTGCTCGGCTCATTAAAAAGGACGGGGGTTCTCAAGCTCCTAGTGGATGGTAAAAAAGCATTTTCGATAATGACATCCAACTATCTCCACTAGTAATGTTAGAGTGAGACAAAAGTTAGTCTTTCTTTTCTAACATGGTATAAGATTAAACGTAGTCTTCCCTCTTTCATGGATGAATGGGCCTTCTGAGATCTCCTAGAAACTATTTGGTCCATGGGTCTAAAGCCCAGCAAATTTCAACAAATAGTCCCATACAATATTGCTAGGAAAAGAACTAGAGATCAGAAATGGACAGCGTTTCGGTTGAGGAACTATCCAATGGAGGTAGCTGATCACGTTATGATTGTTCACCTCTTCCTAGTGATATATCACTTCTCCCCGCAAAAAGAAAGGTGATCTCCAACCGGTTTTCATGTTTTCCAATCCTAAATAATCACACACTAAGTACACAAGAAATTAAAAGGAACGGAATAAGTCACGTAAAGCTTTTCATCGAGCTTGGACAGGAAAGGTTCATTGCCCTGATGGACCGCCATCTGGCCACCTGCAATTTGCATCCGGCTTACAGCACAACAACCACGAGCCTTGTTGGAAATGCCAAGGACATGTGACTATTAGGTAAGTGACTTTCTATGGCGAATGACGCTGGTATGAGTCACAAAGACGCGCACTGCCGATGCATATGCCGACCAAATGCCCAGGCAGGGTGCAATGGCAGCAAGCGTTCCATCGATCTTCACCTACAGCCATCAGTCTAACGCCCATTGGATTGCATCACCAAGAAATGGATGCTTGCAATTATTTCCGATGGACGCATTCGTCGACATAAAGCTACGTATTCCTAGTTATCAATCACTAATCAGTCTCCTCCTATCCATACCTATATATATTTATCTCCATCTTTGTGTCATCTCTGCTCTGCTGTTGCTGTACTGCTGCCGTGATGCGATCGCCCGTGGCCATGATGATCCAGTGGCACCTCGTCTTCTTCTGCTCCAATGATTGAACTGAGAGCTCTTTTCTAGCTTAGCTTGAACAAAATATTGAAAGATAGTCAGATAGATTCACTAAATTTACCAGCTGGAATTCCAAGATGCATATCTTACCATGCAACTTGGGGGAAGATCCAGATGGTGGATGAGTCCACTAGGGAAGAAATGAGTCAAGCAAGTGTGGTTCTACCAACCGGACCAGCCCACCACCATGCATGCAGGTGCTTGCTTTGTCCCCCAGGCGGCGCAAAACATTCTTCACCTTTCTGACGTGTTGCATCTGCCCTTGGTGTTATCCAGGTCATGAATCATATGAACGACGAACCCTGTCCAGACAACCCCAATTGGTTCTTCCGCATCTGAAATGCTTCTCTGGTGATCTTCTCTACTTATAGCTCTTTCCTGTTGTTTGTTCACTTTATCCGCTGTTTACCTGTTGGTGACTTGAAAGCACTGTTGCTCAGAACAATATACAATTAACTGCACCAGTCCTAGCTAACTCATGAAGCAAAGGGGTTTTGCAGTATATGTATGTTCATCAGTCTACTGACACTCAACATTATGGATCCCCTATCGAAATTAGTAATCAGCAACTTGCTTATGTTCGATCGCCTCATACTCTAGAATCTTCCGTATGCATGGCATGTCTGTGGGTCTAACCACAGACTTTTGCTTGCAGCTAGCCAATGGGGGTGGCGCACCATATGTGAACTGGAAACCAACGGCGCCGCTGGTGAACAAATGGAGTGCAGTACACGAGTTATCCGCCACGAGTGGTCCAGCTCCAACCAATGTGTACGTAGTATATTTGATACTCCGTGCCAGATTTCGTACTAGTACCGGTGAAGTACGGAACTACTCCCTCTGTTGCGAATTATAAAATGTTTTACATATTTCAATATGGATTAGATAGATAGATAGATAGTTCCTCCGTTTCAAATTAGATGACTTCTATTTCCCAAAAGTGATGTATCTAGACACATTAAAAATATAGATACATTCATATTTGGACAAATAGAAGTCATCTAATTTAGAACGGAGGGGATAGATAGATAGATAGATAGACTAAAACGAGTAAACAGACACATTAAAACACGTCTATATACATCTGATTCAGAAAGGATGGAACATCAAAGGGAGTACTAATAAGACTTGTGTTATGCTACGAAGAAAAAATCAGATGTAAAACATAGTTTACCCAATCTCTATGTCAAATTAATTTATACGGGTTTCATATTCCCACTTATAAAGTTTGAGATCTAGAAAATGGGTGAACAATAGTTACCACTATAATTAAAATCTTTATAAGTAGAAAAGGTATATGATGTTAGCACGAAGAATAGAACCCTCTCAAGCCCTTATATGAAAAATATGCTCACCACAAACGTCTATCAACCGAACTAGTCAAAGTAAACAGAATTACGCACCACAATTTGCCTTGTAACACTACCGCACTACTGTGCAATAAACCCTACATGTGTTCCTCCTCCTCCTCCTCCTCCTCTCTCTCTCTCTCTCTCTCTCTCTCTCTCTCTCTCTCTCTCTTCGTCTTCTATTTTCAGTTATCGTGCCACTTCCCATTCCCTTAGCATACTTCTCTATCATAGTGACTGACACGACCCTTCTCCATTGATCCTTCTTTCTCCTTCTCCTCCACCCACCGAGTCACGTTGCTCCTCCTCTCTTCTTTCCCACCACTGGATCATTGTCATTCTTGTAAGGCATCCCTTCTTTACACTCAGGGATGCCAGTGTTACTCATCTGGCTGACTGGCTGTCGGTTAGAGTCAGCTGGCAGGGTGACCAGCCACCACGTTTAGGGCTCGTTTGGTAGCAAGAGATCCCGAGGGATTCCCGTCACTTCCCTAGGTAGGAGGACTACGAGTAAATTTGACCTCGGTTTTTTTAGGCCCATCTTCGTCTTCTCTGACTCATATCGATTCCCTGGGTACGAAACACCCGCCTCCTCATGTCGGATTGTCGGGTGAATTCTCTACGTCTCCCTCACGACGCACGTGACGGCGCGAGCTCACGGGGCCGTGTGTGCTTTCTAACACCATAGCCAACGTTTATTTGTTACAGTTTCTGTTAATTAACTTCTTTGAGAGCTCCCTGGTCACAAAAAAAAAAAACTTTGAGCGAGAAAGAAACGTGTGGAAGAATACCGTAACAGTTTCATAGCATAAAAGTGATCAATCGTGCATGCACCTGTATCCCATTGTTACGGAGTACATGCTAAACGCCTACCTCGTGTACATGCATATAGGCCAACAATTAGGTACATTAGAATCTCGATACTACTACCTCCTACCCGTTTTCGTTTTCTCCTCCTCCCTCTACAGTAGAGAGAGGTGAAAAAGGAGCCCCGTCGAGCTCATCCTTTAGTCGCCGGCGGGAGGGCGGATCCCGGCCTCCTCCGCTCGCTACGGCGGCGTGGGAAGGTTGGGGTTTCGTTTCTCTTCGCCCGGCGTGTAGGTAGTAGGTCTAGGTTTCTAGGTGGCGCCGCCGTGAGGGGGAGGAAGGCGCTGCTTCGGAATAAAGGTACCGGCGCTCGATCCCCTTCCCGGCGATGCCTTTGGCGGAGCTGGCGTGCTGCTGGTGGTAGGTTCTCACGGATCTATCGATCCGATGAGAGTAGGTGCTTCCAGCTCGGTCGATTTTGCGAAGTGGTCGGCCGGTGTTTGGAGTTTTGGTCCTCTGTTCCTTGCTTCGCTGCAGCAGGGTGGGCTCTGGCCCTGTTGTGGAGGTTCTGGGGGTGGGGCGGCTAGGTCCCGGCGGCGGCTGGGTGTCCTGGTTGCCTGTACAGGAGCGCATGGTGTGGAGGAAGAAGGCAGCCTTCTGCTGCTCCGTTGTCTCTGGCCGGCCGTGGTGGCGAGGGGGGACGGCGATGTGGCGGCTGGTGCTGGGTCGCGTCTGCAGCTGCTGGTGTGGAGGAAGAGAAGGAGAGGGACCTGGCCACCTCTGTTGAGGTGAGGCGCCGCTGGCCCAGGTTTGGGGCAGGACAAGTTTGGGGTGCGTCCCCGGCCGATGTGCCTTCATCGATTTGTGCTCTGGCTCTTTCGAGCTAGTTGATCTTGCGGCTCTTCAACGCCGTCTGGCGAGAAGCTTCTTCCTGCTCCGTGGTGCGTTCGTGGAGGCGGCGGCTCTTCTGTGCCGGCGGCTTCGACAGGAAATTTTCGAGCTCCATGAGCGAGAGGAGGATGAAGGACCTGAGGAAGAAGATGGATTGTGGAGTTCTTTGTGTTATTTCAATTTTCTTCGAGGTCCTTTTTGTAAGTTTGGTGCAGCTGCGTCTGCGTCTGTTTCCTTCTGCTTTTCTGCTTGTGTGTATCCCTGTACGTGTACCGGTACGCGTATTTTAGTTTGAATACAAGTAGAAAATTCAAAAAAAGAATCTCGATACTACTAAGAAGGAAAAGGCAACGAGATGGCATGGATCCACGTCAACACGCGTGAGCCCACTGCTCCACTATACCGTGAGGATGACGGCAAGAAAAGACACGACAGACGAGGCCAATGAAGCAATGAGTGGCGATATGATAGCACTACGTCCCGTTCAGACATCCCGTGTGGCTAGGCTAGCAATCAGATCTGGCCTACGCATAATCATCGGGGTCCTAGATTAGTGGTTGCTTGGCTGAAAATATGGCACTGATAATAAGGCGGAGTCTCGCGGCACTGATAAATATTTGACAATGCACTATTGCTCCACAGTTCCATATACCTAGCTCTAATCAACAGCGAAAATAAAATTATCAAATGAAGCAGATTAAATTTGAGTTAATTGCACTGGCGGTCACACATTTCGTCACATATGTGCACTTAAGTCACACATCTGAAAAACGTGAATAAACAACTGAACAAGTGTGTGCACTTTGGCATAAACGGGCCCGTTTTGGACAAAAAAAATTCAAAAAAAAACCCTTACTGAAATCTCTTCTTTGTAATCTGGACTAAAAAATATATTGGGAGGACCATTTTGTAAAATTAGAAAGTCAACGCTGGAGGACCCCGTGGAGCGCCCCCTGCCGTGCGCCGCCGCCGCCGTGCACCGCTGTCCTGCTGGAACGCCGCCGCCGCGCTTCCTGCCGGAGCGCTCTATTTTGTCCGCGCCACAGTCGTCTTCTCCGCGTCCGGTCGCCGCCCAATCGAGCTCGATTCGGTCGCCCTCGTCTCCGTGGAGAGCTCCTGGACGAATCGAACACCACTGCCGCGTCCGCCTAGGTCTCCTCTACATCCTCTTCAAGTCACGTGAGCCGGGGCTCGAGTTCGTCCGTGGCACGGTCATCTTCCCCGACTCCGGCAGGTGGCCGCCGCGCTCGATCCCGACGATCCGGACCTCCTCGACCTTCTCTTAGTGCGCAGGAGCCCTTGCCTGCGAGCGGAGCATGCTCGCCTCTCCCGCCTCCCCGACCACATCTCACACGCGCGTCGGAGCGAGCGGAGCGGCGACCGTTTCCGGCTGGTGGATCCACTGCTGGCGTCATGCTGACGTCAGCATGATGTCATCCATCGTTAATCTTTTTAGAAAAATCAGTCTGTACATGGATATTTGCAATATTGACCCTCCCAATATAACACAGGGAGTTTTGTGAAAAATTTCAGTCCAGAACGGGATGACATGTCCGTTTGTGACCTGCGTGCACCCACTTTCGAGATGTGAGACCAAAAAATCACGTTATTCAGATGTGTGACTTAAGTGCACATACACGACGAGATGTGTGACCGCCAGTGCAATTAACTCATTAAATTTACATGGGCGTCTGTCTTTCTGATTACGCGGTCGTGTATATTATGTCTCACTGAAATACATAAAAAGGGAAGATACAGAAGTAGCTTGCATTTTTTTTTGAAGCGCTGAACCGTAGAACAATTGTTCTACGGTATTTTCCATTAATAAATAAAATAATTACATACAAATACAAGGAAGCGCTTCAAAAATTGGCTAACCAATGCCAGTTCTATCTAACATGATAGGAAATTAAACTGAACTAGAATGAAGGACTGAATCAATCCAGTCGCTTAGAAACTGTAAGTACTTATTCTTGATACGATGTTTGAGGATGGAAAGATCTTTTCTGAGTTGAATCTTCCAGGACAACAGACTTGGCTGGATGTTGTTAAAGATTTTGTCATTCCTCTGCTTCCATATATTCCAACAGCCCATGATAATGATGTCAAGAGAGATCTTTTTTGGAAGCACATCACTAGCCAGACAGCATTCATCGATCACAGAAATGCCTCTCTTCTTAGAGGGAACAATTGTGTCCCAGCATCTCAAGGAAAAAGGGCAGTCAAAGAAAAGATGTAAGGCTGTTTCTTCCATTGGGTGCTGACATAGAACACAGTTGTAGCTTGGTAGATGAAAAGATTTCCGAGAAAGAAGGTTCCTTGTGTTTATCCTATCGTGAAGCAAGAGCCAGAAAAAAACTTTGTATCTGAGGATGGTTGAGGATTTCCAAAGTTGCTTGAAGATGCTGTGAGCTGTAGGCCCAGCTTTCAGAATTTTGTATGCTTTAGCTGAGGTAAAATTTTCAGAATTCCAAGTATGTGTCCAAACATCCGGTTCCATCGTATTGTGCATATTGTCCAAGTCATTTTGAAACATTTGCAGTTGCTGGTAAGCTTCAACAGAGAGAGGCAGATGGAAGTGATTTGTCAAATCAGAAGTAGCTTGCATTGCACAGCACATATCTTTAGCAGAGCTGCAAATTTGATACTACACGTGGGGAGGCTACTTTACACGTACAGTTCGTTTCTAGCCACTTATATTTTGTGTTGGATCAACCTTTGCGTGATGCTGTTCACGGATGATCGTATACATGTTAGTTAAGTGCTCAATTAGCTACGGACAGTTGATTGATTGGAGATTTGGTTGTTCTGCTTGAAGGAAGCAACAAAGTTCTTTGGAGTTTGTGTTGGAGAGCATCTAGCCGACTACCACAGATCATACCAACTCGTAAAAGTGGTTGATTAAGAGATGACCGGGAATTCTTGGAGAAACCATGGGCGTTGGGCGAGATATGGGTGTAATGAAACTCTACTATGATACTAGTTGCAGATAAAGGATGTATCAGTACTTGAGATTTGTTGTTTCATATTACCAGTTTCTACCAGAACACATGTAGCGATGCTTTAGTGAGTACTGGTGAAGAGGTGAAGGAGACATTCCTCTCGGTAAATATACATATTAAAGGTAATTATTTGCCCTTTCTGTCTTCATGAACTCAGCGATACTAGCATGTACAAATTCCCAGCGTACATAGAAGGAATCAGTCGTCTAAATTATGGCACGCGTAATACTCATCGAAAGATACAAACACAAGGCATTAAAAGTTTCAAAAATCTCATAGGAGCGACTGGCAGTGAATACAATGCAAGGCCAACTAGTTGTCATGATAGATAATCTGTCTGAATGTACTTATTCAGCCGAAGACAATTCATAATGTACACGTACAGAGACAGCTTTGGGGAAAGAGCCTGATCCCTGTATTGGGAAGTATGAACTGAACAGGGGTATTTCTCACCTAAAAAACAAAGGCGAGTCCAATGACCTAACTATATTCCTATATTCTTTGCTTTGAAGAAGAAAGAATTTGAGAAGGGGTAAATCGCCCCAAAAAAAAGAGCTGCCTGGTGAATGAGCTATATTTGTGAACTTTCTGTCGTGGCCATATATTTTCTTCATTTCCTGTAAAACATCTACAAGCTGGCGCATGTACTATGTACAACTACGGCATGGGAGAGAAACTTTTCCATGGAAAGCAACCTAATGGAAAACTTGTGGAGATGTGTAATACTCGCTTTCACTGAAATATGGTCTCAAGTCCTCTTGGCACATGAAATCCAAAGGGAAAGATACAAGGTGGCCCCTGACCAACTTCAATCTGTCCATAGGGTCGGTACCTTTGAGATCGCCGTCCTGGTAGGTTTCTAGCTTCTCTTGGGCAACACCTAGATCAATTGTAGTGTGACCAATTTTTTCCTTCCAGTAAGCAATGCTTTGCCGAAACTGGGTCCTGCATGGTCATTGTGTTTCAGAAAATGCAAGAATATGCAGCTCTCCCAGATGTTCTCTAAGAATGTTCCAGAGAACACAGCAACTCATCAAAAAAAATACTGAAATAGAATACTAGCTACTAAATACCTCGAATGGATGAGATCGTTTGGAACACAAGAGAATACATCCTGGTAAATCATGGTATTTGTCTGCCAGAAATGCTCAGTTAATTCAATTGCAGCATAAAGCATATCAACAAAATAATTTCCAAATACTGTGCAACGATCTTCATATAAAATGAGGTATAGATTAGTCATTTTGAAATGGTCTATGACTAATTTAGTAGCAGTATTGAGTGTTACTGCTTATGCTTGAATGGACTATTGACTTCAGGGTACAACATTTCTATTTCTCTCACCTTAGCAGTGGCCATCCAGATATTTTTGAACGTCGAATCATCCATCGGATCCATAATGTGGCTAACCTGGAAGTGAAAATGGTATTTTGTGACCAACTTGAATAATGCATATGGTTTTCCTCATCAAGCATACTTGTGATATACCAAATTATATATCTCATGTCGAACAATAAATAAATGCTTCTATAATCTCCCTACAGAAATACAGTTAAATTCGTAAACTTGTCATTGAGTGGGTAATTCGAGAGCATCAATATGAAATATTTTTCACATATCCCATTCTTCTTGTAAACACGAATTTGGTAAACCCCTCTGAAGGTCCTCGGATGGCTAGAACAAACTCCTCAAATCACTGACATAGGACTCTGGATCTTGCGCAAAGGTTTGATGCCTCTAGGGATATTGGAAAGTCTTCATGCCAAGACTCTTCATTGTGGTTATTAGTTCTTCTCTTGTGAAGAAGAGAACAAGTGGTTTTAAGCAACTTCACAGTTACTTGCACTACCCAGAGGCTGATGTTATATATACAAGACAATCTTGGACCACATAAGCCAAGCCATCCTAGATGAGTCATAGGGTTTGGGTCTACATTGGCACAGGTTCAAGGATATGACGCCAAACGCCCTCGAGTTTGGGCCTTGGAAGATGTCTGCAGCATGAAATTCAGATTACATACTGAACGTCGATAGGACGCACCCGGACCAATTGTATTCTTTGCCAGAGATTTATTGCTGCTATGCCTGAACATAGAGGGGCGAGAAGATATGTTGCCTAGAAACTTCACATGACAATATTTCATAAACCCGTAATCCGATTTGTAACCCATACAAAACCATTATAGTCCAAAATAAAATGGGCTTGGCAAATAGAATCCAACTTCAATATAACTAACGATATGACACTGGATTATTGCACCAAAGTCATGGTTTTTTAGGCGGCGCTTAGGCAGCCTTAGCATTTTTCCCGCCTTAGGCGCTTAGGAGCCCACTTAGGTGTTAAGGCAGGGGTTGATCGCCTTAGGAAGCCTTACCGCCTTAAAAACCCTTGCTAAAAGTCCAATTCACTGCATATATTTACTGCCTATTCTAGTGCAAGAGTATGTGAGGAGTTGAGTGGAGTCAACAACGGTGCTTGACCAAGATTTGTATCGTGGAAATGAGATATTTAGATATGTCTCATGGAAATGATAGTAATTTTTTTCTAATCAAAAGTATTTCAAAGGGGTGTGTTCGAGACCATGCCAATGTCCAAAACATTTATTTAGGCTTAACGGATTAAGGGAGTAACCAAGGAGAAAGAATGAGAGTGAAAACATAGTCCAAACCTCTCCTCGATGAAGGCCAAGGTGCTCCGCCCACAGAGAAAGACGTAGGCTATGAGAGAATTTACCAGCTTCCCAATGTCTTCCATCCATTTTGGAGTTAACAACTTCTTTATCTTCAATGACCACAGCAATCTAGAAGTAGCAAGAGAAAAGCATCATGTAGTCCACTTTCATCAGCAAAACACTACTCAATTAAGCAATTTACACATTGCTTAGTTATAAGTGGTTTATACATTACTTTGTTGTAAGCTATTTGCTGTAACTGCCATGAAAGCAAATATAATAATCAGGTTAGAAGTTCAACTACATTGTAAGTGATATGAAGCTGAAATGAAGTGTACTTTTTATAAACATTTTAAATCTTGTGTCAGCTCTACATTACCGAATCAGGACTGTTCTAATGACCGCATTTGAACTTATAAAACAGGACCAGAATACCAAAATACAGTGTGTATTACAGAAAACGAATCTAAGAAACTCATACCTCGGAATCCCTTGATCCAAGTAAGCTTCTATCATTTATGTTAGCTGAGCCAATCACTACAATTCGGTCATCAATGATCATCAACTTGCTGTGTACATAAATCTGTAAGGTAGAACACATTAGAGGGGCAGAGCATCATAATTATTTATTAAAAGAAACTTCTGTGACAAATAGTAATAAAGCATCATGGCAACCAGCCCTACACTGACTCAGGTCTGTTATACCATAAATAAATCTATAAAAGTCAAATGGACAAAGTCAGCACCTGGAGAGAAACAAAACAAGCTACTAAACTCAAAAGATTCACATTACCTGGCTAGTAACCAAGGGACCTCCATCAGATAGCCTACCATGTGCTCTAAGACCATGAAAGGAGATATAATCATGCGCCTTAAGACCAATCACATCATAGAGATTCTGAAGTATCGAATTAGGGCCTCTACAGATAGTCCGGTACTGCCAGTGCATGATTGCCCTCACAGATGCAGCTCCACCATCATCAATGCCTCCCTACCATGAGATCGTTTAAGTAAGACGGAACCAAAAGCAAAACCCGTTACTGTAGCAAAATTACCTGAAAACCCGGTAAAAGCGGTATAACAATGATGGCTTTAAAGCGCTTTTTCTCTCTCTCTGCTCGAAGTATACGCCTGTACAATGCTTCCAACACACGGTTTTTAATTGTGTCGTCTCCTGAAAGGCCCGATATGAAAAATTGATTCTGCGTAAATCAAATCAAAAGGACATCTTAATAATTTGGTGGTGTAGTCGAATGGTAATTAATTACAAGCTTCCTGGTAAAAAACATTACATGCTTAAAATCTATGAAAAAATAAGTGATATTTTTGTCTAGCTAAAGAAACTGAATCATTTAAATCACACTAAAAACCACAAATGCAGCGAAACACAGAAGTAACAAGGACATATGGTGAATATCCGTATATCCCTATAATATTATCTACTTAAACCTACTAACAATTAGAATTGAGATTAGATGTTAAACGTTAAAACAAAGAATGCAGACCTCAATGTATACAAAGTGTTCTGCCTTTTCAATTAGAGAAAAGTAGGCATTGTGGATACTTCCTTCAATTTGAGTGGTTCCAGCTGACCACTGGCCAACACTTCTAATAACCTGAGTCAAAACTTAGATTAATTAATGTCTTGGATATGCAATTGATATAAATGAATCCTCAATCCTTGGCGAGTCAGCGTCAATGAAATAATTGGAAATTTACTGCATAGTACCAAAATACTGACCTGACAACGACAAGTTGCCCTCGGACCAACTTGTCCAATGTCAAGTACTGAAGCAACTTGATCTCCTCGCTCCTGCATCTCCCACCATTTCTTATCCGTGTGATGCCTATCTTCTTTCGCTGAATCAAAACGCCTAATAGATGCAGACTCAATGGAACTAAGATTGTCTACAAAACCTCTCATAGGTAAATCCTGACGGGAAGCATCAAGTTTTGCCTTTCGGTTGAGCAAAGGCTGTTTGAAGCCTGTTTTGTTCACATTATCTACCTGGTCAGTTTCAAAGCCAGTTACCGCTAGATCTCCATTAGGCAATGCCTGAGGTTCAAGCTCTTGAGGTAAAAGTAATGGAACGTCCTGACACGACGCACATGATGGCAGGGAGGCTTTCTTTTTAACCTCAACATTCTCATCATGATTTTGTTTACCCTCAGCCTCACCATTTGTTTCTTTACTTCTTCCCTTGTAATGTGGGATTACCATGTGGTGATGAGGCATCAGCAAGGGAATTGCTTGCTCATTTGGAGCTTTATTTCTCTGAAAAAGGGAAAGTAAATTTAAAATGATGAAGCAGGCAATTACTTTTTCTTGAGCAGATGAATAGAGCAACTAACCTTTGCATAATTCCAGCGCTGGACAAAATGCCGTGCTACATCCCGACAAGGTGGTCCGTAAAGAGCACACTGGACGTCATGCCAAGGCATACGAGGATATTTAGTACGGTCCAGTTCATCTTTTGTTGTGTCCTCCCAAGAATTTGGCTCAGATTCCCTAAGAAAAGGAGATTAATTTAGGTACATTTAAAAACGAATCATATCGGAAGCTAGGAAAATTTAAAGCTATGATAAAGACAAAAGACTGAATTGCAGTTACCGAGGGTTGTAGTAGTCCTTCCCTGGCCATATCACTGGGGGGGCATCATTAACTTTGTGGTCAGGACTATCATAGCGACCAAAGCATAGATCGAGACCCCCAATATAGCATACTTGATTATCGACGATCACAATTTTCTCATGATGTGACCTTAAGTCAATAGAACAGACAAATTGTCATAATTAGATAATTTTCTGATAATCAAAACAAAAAAACTGAAAAGAAATCATCCGTACCACAAGTATACACCACTTGAGAAATGATCGGGGTAGCGCAGAACTTTGACATTCTCATGAATGTTAAGTAGCCTATTTTTACTGTACAAGCTGTTAATTTTCAAGGCAAGAGCAACTTCCTTGTACATTAGAATGTAAATCTGCAAAAGGTACACAATCCAGATTAACAATTAGTAATTATTGGTTTATAACAAGAATCGGGTAATACTTCATTCTGAAAAAAAGGTACATAGTTGACTTCTTAAATAGTAAGAGCATCTCTAGCAGATACGGATAAGCCACCGGCCAGGAAAATAACCGCTTTTTTCCGGGTCTGGGCGAAAATTCTGCCAGAGCAGATACTGCATATGGTACCGTACCCGAAAAATTTATCCGGGGAGCAGGGTATTTCGCCCCCCGTGCTCCATATGTTCAGTTTTGGAGATGATTTTTCCTGTGAACTGGAAAGGTTGTCGGGAGGAAAATTTCAGCCTAACCGTCACCGACTGTCGCCAGAGTCCGACCAACTTTCACCGTGACGGCTCGATTCCGGCCAAATCCGAGCCGTATTTCACCACAGCTTCTTGATTTCGGACGATTTTGACCAAATCATGCAGGTCGCGAGCGGAGGCGCAGGCGAGCGATGCAGAGGCCAACGAGCGAGCGGGCGAGAGGAGGCAGGCCAGCGAGCGAGCCCGCGAGCGGGCGCCAGCGATTCACTTGCCTGCGGAGCTAGCTAGCAAGCAAGCAGGCAGAGCGCGGGTAAGCTAGCTAGCTGCGCGCACAGCCGGTGGGCGGATCGATCGATCCACCTGCCTGCCTGCTTGCTAGCTAGCTAACTGCGTGCAAGGCCGGCGAGCGCCACCAAGGGCCCGAGCGGGCGCAGGTGGGGCGTGAGCGGGAGGAAGGGGACGGGATGTGGAAGACGAAGGAGGAAAAAAAAGGATAAGATTTAGGGGGCTGTATCCGGTATCTATTCTGTGAGGGAAAAATTTCGTACCCTAAACAGTTTCCAGTTCAACCGGATACCAATTTTCCGGTACCACATTATACGGTATCCGCTAGAGATGCTCTAATCCCTCTGTTTCTGTAAAAGCTACCGTTTTGTATTAAAAAATACTCTGGGCTCCATCTCTAAATATACAATTATTTTTTAACGCTTAATCCCAATGCAACTTCAACTATGTTTTTATCGTCATATACTAGTTCAGTTTAATGTTCAATTTGAGAAACACACATTAAGGAAAATTAAGAAACATCAGTTATTGACATATGGGACCTGTAAATGAATGGTATTAATGTCAAATGTAGGTCAGAATTATCAAAACATGTCTCGCAAAATCATGTTGCCCTATGTACTGCAGCAAAACCTCTTCTGTGGTCTCATAATCAAAGGCATCGGATAACCTTTCATTTACAGCATGTGTAAAAGAAAAGTGTATGTGAATATATTGAAAACGAACAAGATAGATCCAGGGGTATTTTTTACATACTGCCTAGCTTGTAGGGCCGTTTTTATGTTCATGTTTGACCTTATGATTATGTCAGAATGAAAGTTTAAAATACAAGAAAAGTGAGGCATCTTCAGATGCAGATGCTTATAACTTGTGAAGCAGCATATTTGCCAGAAGTGCATGATAGACATATACAACTAATGTGATTGACACATGTAACTACAAGTGGTGATGGTGATAGTTCAAATATGACAAACTTCACGTGTTCATCTAACAGGTTCTTGCCAGTTGCTGATTAGAAAATGAAAAGCAGCTACAATACCTGCACGCCCTGCTTAGCTCTTGCTTCCAGTAGAGCATCAAGCCTAGATGACCCATGATGTTCAAAGGGACGTCGGAGATACAATTCTGGGCAGAGCCACCAGCCAGTAATAAATATCTGAAACAAAAATTGAATTATCTCAGACTTGCATCAGATGACAGATACTCCCCTACAACTGTAGAAAAACTAAAAAGCGAACCTCAGATTTAGCATGCTCAATCGAGGAGGCAATTGCTTCAAAACCAGCTTGCCCGTCTATAAACCACTGTGCCATACTCCCATCTTCCAACAGGCCCCTTGGTGGTGCAAATGAACCAAAACGGTGAGGGTAAGACCAGCCCTCGGGAGGTTGTCTAGCAGCATTGATTGCAGTAACCCAATCCTTAACCTTAGAAGAGCTTCTTGTTCGTAACTTAATTGTCCGGCCACCAGAGGACACCTTGTTTCCAGTGAATATCAGATTCAGACTTGACAAAACATAAATGGATAAAGGCTAATGCTGAATCAAATTTGTATAACCAAGTTGACTAGGAGTTTGTGGTACTTTTTATGAACTAATATCTTTGTCACTTAACTATGGAAGTCCTCCATAAAAGAGCTATAAGTTTCTGTAGCCTTTTATGCGCCAATGGAACAATCTCATGCCTTCACCAAACATATAAACTTGTCCAACATATTGTGCAATAACAATGAATTTCTTACATAAATGGAAGCTATAGGGACAAAGTAGTCCCAAAGTGACAACTATCACATTTTATGTTGTAGGTACTAGCAGCTAAAATGGTGTCACTCTTACAACTGGTCATCGATCTATAAGGATTCAACACCCGGCTGTATATCAAGATATCAGCAACTTCTGCCGTACAAAGATGCCTAGACATACTTGAGATGACAGAACTAATAAACTTGGTAGGTCTGAGATACTGAGACATGGTATTCTTGAATTTGTAGCCTAGTAAAGTTGCTTCTGCTAAACAAATATGCTAAGTGAAAGCAGTAGATTATAAAATATAAAATGTACCTGGAATCCAAAATGCAATGGGTTGCGTTCTTTGATCTCCTTTGCCAGAGAGACTTGACCTTCTCCATTTATATCCATATGTGGCAATGCATCAAAAATAATGACATCCAAAAGCTTTGGATCAAAAGGATCTTTGAGTAAAGCCAAGAATCCTGGCTTCAGGACAACCCAAACCTATTACAAAAATCGAATTAACAGCTCAGATAAAATGATAAGAAAATAGCAAACCTGAACAGCAAAAATTATGCTCAATACCTTTTGCCAGCTGCTCTTGCAACAGCTAAATAATCCACATGAACAACATTTCTCCTTACGGCCCTTCTGAATTTTTGGCAAGTGGCCAATTGAAACATAGTCTTCTTTTAGCTTAGGCCCGTATTCAGGCAAAAATGACAAACATGATACCTCCAAAAATTTGCAAACCTGTATATTTGAAGGATTTTTAGACTCGGACATGAAGTAAGGAGATAAAATGTAGGATGGGTTATTCTGACAGGTTTTTTAATGCTTAATAACTGCTGGAACTGATAAGCTGAATGTACGAAGCGTTTGTACCTCCCGTGAGTTCACAATATCCAAGTTTCCAAAGAAATGGTTAAGATATTCTTGCATGGCAACTTTTGCTCGATCCGAAATAGACTGTTGGCGTCCAAGAGCTGGTCGAATGACGGGCAGAACAGCAATTGAAGGAACATTTCTGCCACAACAGGGTCAATGTCTTGCTTACTGCATGCATGGGATAACATATGGAGACTCAACTGCTCTAATAAACATTTATGGTTTGAAAAAGCATCTATGCATCAGCCGCTCGAGCGCACTGGCGTAGCCAGCGGCAAAAAGCTGTGGGGTCACACAACTTAGGTACTAAATATGAAGACATTAATATTTACAAATTGAAGGGGTTCTGCAGAAAAGCTGTGGGGTCAGCAGACCCCACAGCTTACGTGCAGCTCCGCCACTGCTCGCGAGTCATCAACATATAAAGATGTTTACCTATTTCTGATGGAGCTTTCATCAGGCTGTGAAGGAACATTTACATCGTCTGCTTCATCCTCATCATGTACTACCGGCATATTATCCCCGATTCCCAGATTTTGGAGCCATTCTTTGACCTTCAATCACAGTATATAAAATCAACTCAGTACTGAAGGAATAAAGTAGAATGTTTTCCATCATACTGGCACTTATCCAAGTGTTAGTCAACCCAAAAGGACACTATTCAATTAATAGAGAGGCCCAAAGTGAACTCTCGATGTCAGAAACCGTGCAATAATCAAAACAGACTAATCCAGGGCACTGGATGCACAATGAATGTCCTATCTTCCCTCCTATTTTCAAGCACCTATTTGTTCCTACTTCAGTTGTTGTCGCTTGTTTCATATGGATGCTACTGCAACCAATGCAAACTAAATGCCTAAACGCCTTGGACGAGCGGAGGTATAACCGGCCAGCGACTTCCTACAGCGAGGAATCAGCCCTGCTGGTCCGTCGCCATCACTACAGGAGGGAGATAGGCAGGGCCGTGGAGCTGGAGAGGCGGTGTGGTCCTCTCCAGCAAGGAATCGAGGTTCTCCGGCGAGAAACGAACTCTGCCAGCCCGTGGCCATTACTGCAGGAGGGAGAAAGGTGTCTGGACGGGGAATACTACCAGTGTCACCTAGATTCCTGGATTAATAGGAGGCATAAATAGGCCTGTCCTGGAGTATTAATGGGCACGTCAGCCCAGGTCAGCCTATTCTTCCTTTTCCCTTCCTATTTTTTCTTATTTTCACGTCTTGTTCAACCAAATACCTCTTACTCCAGCATTTCAAGGCAGATGCTTAGGCACGTTTAAGTGGGCTACGCGCTAGGCGGTGGCAAAACACTTGCCTGGCACCTAACGCCGTTTTGAAACCTTGGTTGTCAGGCGTGTGTTTTCGTTCGCTTGAAGTGGCAGTGGAGTATATTTGGCCCCAAACTCTTGTAGAATTGTATCTATGTTGATTGTCCTCTTAGTGAAAAGATATGCAACAGTTTTCAGCACGTTAAAAAATGGGTCTAGTTCAATTCTGAAACAACATTACCAACTTAAGGCATAAGAAAATTATAGTACTACTAGGGTTTGTTACTTTTCTCATGAGTTTCATGCGTACAAATAAAAGGTGCCCCTGCTCATGCTGTATTGTGACCTAATAAAACTCATGCACTATCCACTATATATTAACTCTAGTTCCAAGGGATTAACATTAATCATTATGGTCATGTAGCCAACCTGTTCCTGCTTCTCATGGAATTCTTCAAGAAATTCACGTCGCTTCAACGCAAAGTGTAGATAGAGAACCTGTGAAGCTTTCTTAAAAAGACGCCACCTAAACTGATAGAAGTAGTGAACATTATTCAGTGAACATGTGATATATATGTATTTTAAAAAAATAACATCAGAAAATGTATTAGGAGGGAATAAGTATCACAAGAAAGTATCTATCACAAGTTAAACACTATACATGAGAAGTAGCAAGAGATTTTAGGATACATGTGTACCGTGAGTTCTATCTATTTTGGTAGATTAGTGTTTGTTTGTGTGTGGACGAACATATGCATTGATACCTACGGTGTGTCATGTGTTCTATTAACTTTGAACTGATTACCAAGTTGTGCTCCATATAGTTCCCAAATGCATGTTAAGGTGTGATACGAAAAGTAACAGAAACTGTTTTTACAACCTGTTGACCACAAAATCATGCACCACATTAGCAGGAACTAAGGACAGAACGATCAGCAGTTAACACTGTATAGTAAATTTTAAATGTAACTGGTCAAAATATCGCAAATATATTAATTTAGGATACATTCATGTAATATAGAAAATGAAGCAAACATCAGTTATCTAGCTATGCATGTCCTCCAGTTTATACATTTATTATTTTCTAGATAATCAAGTTCTCTGTCTGAAACTGATCGGTCTTAGTAAAAACGATGTGCCACACTAAGTAATCATCTAAGAATACCAAAAGAACAAGACAGATAATTTTTATGCAGGAACTTAAGACCACATACCTGCCGCTGATATGGAACATTAAAGTTATTGGGTACACAGAGAAGTTTGCCATACATGTTTTGTACATTCTAAGTTCATGAATCCTTTGTACTAAATACAGATAATAATGCATATTCAAGAAATTTTATCTGAAAGCTCAGTTCATAAAAATATATGCATTCCTAACTTATTGTAACACAGTACTTTCAGCAAAGTTTAAGGAAGGAAACCACCAAAGTCCTAGTCAGTACTCTGTGAGCAAGTAGTGGAACACTGTTGAACTTGCACCTGCAGGGGCAGCTCTTGACTATCCAAATTTCATATACAAGTCCAGTTCTGAACATGCTCGCCGAATATGCTAAAGGGAAACCCATCATTGCTAATTTGCTTGCACCACTGATCCAAAAGCAGAACTAACACAATGCTTTGCATTATTGCTAATTTGCTTGCACCACTGATCCAAAAGCAGAACTAACACTATGCTTCGCGGCACAACATTTGAGCGAACAGATCACCTGACACAATTTCATACGTGGAGGCATTGTCTCCGAACACTAAACCGTGAAGGTTGAGCACCCAACAATGCTATAGCTACACCTTTAGGAGGAGTGGAGAATCCCAATAGTGATATCACTAATCAGAGAAAGTCGAGCCTCAGTTAAAATGCTCCTGTCCCAGCCACTTAGCATGCTGGATTGCTAGCCACTAAACCAACTGAGCACGTGAAATTTAACAGTAAGTGCCGTCGTCCAATTAAGATGGAACGCCTAACTTGACCACTGATTTTGCCCACCAAAAGCAGGAAAAAATGCGGACTAATCAGAGAATGACATGGCACCGAATTCGCACGAGTTTCCGGAAATCCGAGCTGAGTTCGACACGACCCATGAAATGTTGTTGGGAATCGTGAAGCGAGGAAGGGGGTTCCACGGACGGACCTGCTTGTAGTTGATCTCGATGGTGTAGGAGAGCAGCATGGGGGTGATGTCGCCGGCGTCGGGGCGCGACACGGAGAAGATGGTGGCGCGCGGGAGCTCCTCGAAGACCCGCGTCGTCGCCTCGGACAGGCGGAACGACGCCGACGCCGCCAGGACCTCCGGCCGCCGCGACGCCGGCGGGGACGAGGAGGAGGACGCGGCGTCCCCCTCGGGGTCGGCGCCATCCGGCTGCATCCGCGCGTACCGGTGGCCGTGGCGCTCCGCCGGCAGGCGCTCCACGTTCATGGATGGAAGGTTCGGGAGGGGGAACAGCTCGGACGACGGGGGGACTCGTCGTCCGATCTGGTTGGATTGGCGGATTTCCGCGGAAAATTGTCTTGTCGCTGCACGCGCTCGATCGATTTGGTGGTTTTCCTTCGGGTCGAGGGAATCGCCGGGAACGGCGAAAAAGACGTGAAAATTTCCGCGGTTTGGACTACGAATTGGGAGGAAAAGTATACAAATTCTAGGAACGGAATCAGAAGAACATGGAGGAATTTTGGTTTGGGGAGGGTTGGCGGAGAATCACGGAGCGTCGTGTGTGGGACCAGATTCGGCAAATCCACGCGTCGATCGATCACAAACACCGGGAGAAGCAATCACATTTTCAATCCATGGAGACGCGACGATGGCAAACGGACAGCAGGTCGGCAATAGACCTGTCACCGGCGTACCGAAGTTTCTTCGTCACGGGTCCATCTGAACCGAGAAGATATCTAGTGCTACAGTATACTCGTGTGCTACTGGATTCCACGTACATCCGGGCCGTTCAGTTAAATTGGAGAGACAAGATCCCAACGAGCTGGTCTCCCCTGGTAACATTTACAACTCAGTACCCTGAACTGTGACTTCTCTTGCAAAGTGGACCAAGAGTGTCGACCTGCAATGCTCACACTCCCGGAAAGATCGATTCCCGCAGGTCGATCAGCCGGCGCGGAGGTAGACAATACCAGATGGAAAATGCTTGTTAGGGCATGTACAATGGTACAAAAGGTTGGTCTTCTCTTAACCCTCCACGTCATTTAGAGAAGGCAATAAATAGTAGTTATACAATGCGTTATCTCTTATTGTTACCTCTAGCAATTAATGAGAACTAATTAAATTTAGTAATAAATTATGTTAACAAGGGAGGGCATATGGTACAATGGACAAAATAGCCTTCTCTTAATCTTTAGAGATCATCCCTTAGCTAAGGGAAGGCAACGTCCTCTCTATTCATTCTCTTTCCTCCAACTAAGCAAAAATCCGACGTGACATCTCTAAGAGAAGGCTTACGTCACCGCATTGTACATGTCCTTATCACCCGGAGGATCAACGTGTCGCATCCTCCGGATCCTGCGAGCGACACGCGTCCAACGCGGACCCACACACCGCTGTCCACATCCTCTTAATCTGTCGCTTCCCAAAATAAATTCCCCGTTCGTTTGACCTTTTCTCTTCTTCCCACGGAGAAAGCTATGGACTCCCTGCGACCACGTGCTCGGGATGCGCCGCTTCCACCCGTCGCTGCCCCTGTACAGCCACGACCGCCGCCTAGGAGATCCACTCACCCTAGCTCGCCTCTCCCTCCCGTGGGCTACCTGCACCGGCACTGCTGCCTGCTACCGCACGGCGCACGCCCCACGGGCTCGAGCTCCTCCGGCCGCCGCTCCAGCACGCCTTCGTCGCCGGCCTGCTTCAAGACCTCCGGTGATCCCTGCTGCCTCCTCCAGGAGCTCCTCGAGTCGCGCCTGAATAGCCTCCATGGAGTCCCACGGAGCTCTCCCCTCGGCCGCTGCTGCCCACCGCCATACGTCGCCCCATAGGAACCTCTCGGCCGCTGGTTCTCCTTGCTGCCTTGCCGTTCCTATATAGATATCAGGTGCAGGAGCTGCAAAGGGCGTACGCCGGCCGCCGGAGCTGCAAAGGATGTTGTCCTTGATGTGAAGTTAGGACGCCGGTGCGCTGCGACACCAGGCCGGGATTCTGCAAACCATCCACGTCGTTGCTACAAAGCGTGGTATCCGTTGCTACAAAGCACCACTGCCGCTGCTACAAAGCCACACCGGAGTTGCTTCGGAGCGCCGTAGCCGTTGCTACAAAACCCACGTTGCTGCCGGGCGTTGCCGCCGTTGCTGCAAAGCACCGCCGGCGTTGCTACGGAGTGCCGTAGCCGTTGCTACCAAACCACACCGGCGTTGCTGCCGAGCGCCGCGTTGCTGCCGGGCGCCGCCGCTGTTGTTGCGGAGCACCGTCGCCGTTGCTACCAAACCACACAGGCGTTGCTGCCGAGCGCCACCGACGTTGCTGCGGAGCACCGTCGCTGTTGCTACCAAACCACACCGGCGTTGCTGCCGAGCGCCGCTGTTGCTGCGGAGCACCGTCGCCGTTGCTACCAAACCACACAGGCGTTGCTGCCGAGCGCCACCGACGTTGCTGCCGGGCGCCGCCGAAGTTACTGCAAAGCACCGCCGCCGGTGCTACAACGCCACACCGGCATTGCTACAGAGTGCCATTGCCGTTGCTCCAAAATCACACCGGCGTTGTTGTCGAGTGTCGAGCGCCGCCGACGTTGCTGCCAGGCGCTGCCGACGTTGCTGCAGAGGGGGGAAGCACGTGATGCAGCAACCTTTTTCATCTGCCCCGGAATCACACGGCGGAGCTACGCCGGCACCGACGAGCTCTTCTGCTGCGGACGCTCATCTCATGGACAGAGAATACTCGAGTTCTTTTCCGTGCGTGCTTCTAGAGGGGAAGGTGGGGACTGCCTGTGTGGTCCACCCACGTGAGGAGCTGGAGAAAGTAATGTGCGTGACCGCTGAGGTAATCAGACGGACCTAACTTGGGTGATCCGACGGTGCGTGAGCCAGAGGATCGATTCACACGATCCTCCGGGGGACGCTCAGCAGTTCCCATACCAGATTGGAAGATTACCAGCGTCCAGCGAGTCGGGCCCCCGCTTCCTCTGTATAGCACCTTTTTTTTTGAAAAAAAGGGTCTCCCCCAGGTTCCATTATTCATGCAACCACAATTGTCATACAGGTTTATGGCTCCTTTATTACAATTCATCCGAACACAAGCATCAAGACACCCACCCACCAGCGAAAACAAACTACAGCCTATTCAAACGCACAGATTCAGTGAGAGCTTCGCAGGCTATCTCTTGTTTCCACCGTTGCAGCGCACCTGGTACCGTGTTCAGAAAGATCTCCGTCACACCCAGGCAATCCTGAGTAGCTCCCCTCTCTTGAAGTCTAGTTTCTGCAGATTCCGATCCAACAAGCTGGAATGTCGATCGGGACACAGCACCCTCCAAGCTCTGATGGACACAAGAATCCTTCTGAGAAACTCCTTCACACCTGGCCATTTTAGCCCCTGAAAACACATTTCATTTCTTATGTTCCAGATGCACCATAAGGTAGCAGTAGAAAAGATATTGGTAACCGAGTTTCTATTTTCACTGATCCACCATCTAGCAATAGACTCAAAATCAGAACCAATAGAAACCCCTAGTACCTCAGAAATTGTGTCCCAAATGTTTTTAGCAACAACACAATCACAGAAAAGATGTTGAGCAGTTTTTGTTTCAGAACAAAACAGGCAGGTTTTATCCTCAACATACCTACGCTTACTTAAATTCTCTCTAGTCAGGATTTTATCATTTGCTAAAAGCCATAGGAACACATGCAACCTGGGAGGAATATGCAGTTTCCACACAGCAGGAGTGTGCACAGGCAACACTCCACGGTGGTTAATAATTTCATAGAAAGATTTTACCGAGTACTGCCCAGAGGGGTGAAATATCCAAATGGGGCTATCCTCCTCATGAGACAATTGATATGAATCGATCAAGGCAACTAGATCGAGCCACATGTCAAACACTCTCTGTGGAACAGCCCTCCTGAAGGTAATCTTTAACTCTACCCCATTCCACACATCCGCAACCACCACACATTTCTCATTAGCAATCACATAAAGCTCCCAAAATAAAGTAGCTAAGGAGCAATGCCCAATCCATATATCTTCCCAAAAGAGAATTTTTCGCCCATTACCAAGTTTCCATCTGTACCCAATTTTCGCCGCCGAGGCTGCCCACATTATCCCTTTCCAAAAAGGAGAACAGTGGCCAGGATTAGCTCGGAGCATATTAGGTTGTAGGTCATATTTATAATCAACTATTTGTCTCCAAATTTTATGCTGGTCCAGGTGGTAACGCCTAATCCAGGATGCTAAGAGACATAGGTTGAAATCACTTAAATTTTGAATACCCAAACCCCCATATTCCTTTTTCTGACAAATAGTCTCCCAATTAACCAAATGGTATTTAGGAGCAGTATCTGAATCCTTCCAAAAGAAATGAGCCATTTGGGAATTAATGGCTTTAATAGCCCATTTAGGGAATTTTATCAGCGATAGCAGATACATCGGAATACTAGCAATGCAAGCTTGCAACAGAACTAATCTGGCTCTGTAGGAAAGCAATTTCCCCATCTAGCCAGCTATCCGTTTAATGATTTTGTCAATGATAGGTTGCAAGTCTTCTTTCCTTAACTTAGCAAAATGCAGAGGAACACCAAGGTAGGTAAAAGGGAAATGCCCAATCTTACACCCAAAAATCTGAGCAAAAAGGTCCTCCACATTAATGGGTACAAGATCACTTTTATGATAATTGACTCGCATCCCCGAGATTTGCTCAAAGCAAGTTAGAATTCATTTAACACTAGTACAGAACGACACTATGGCAACGGGGGCAAACCTTCTATGGCAACGGAGAAAGCATCCGTTGCCCCGCTTCCGATACTGATGTGAAGCGAGTTATCAGCAACGGTTATTTTGCCCGTTTCCATTGTTGATCGTATATATTAAAAAAAATGGCAGGCCACCGGCCAGCACCGGTAGCGGAAGCAATCAGTTGACAACTCATATTACTTTACTCTTTCACAAGGCACATATAAATTATATTCTTGCGTGAGACATATGGGTAAAATACAGAAGACACAATTTCATGATACACAGGTGTTGCCCTCTCCAAGAAAATAAACATGTCGTGCTTCTGGTAGATCTGAAGTCTTGATAGAATTGCTATGTTCTTCAGACAACACCTGTGGATAAAACATGATAAAAAAAGACTGCAGTCAAACAAATTGAAGGAATATTGACAACATGAGCTTAGAATCATCTGTTGCACACATCGTAATAAAAGGTAGACAGTAGTAGTACACTTAATTAAATCTCACACACAACATGAGCTTAGAATCATCAGCTGTTATACAACCGCATGGACGGGAAAGTCAATCCAGATCTAAAGCAGAATAAAGTATATGAATGATCGGCCGAGAAACCACCAGATCCGATCTGAGAGACCATGAAACCACCAGATCCGGGCGAGGCAAAAGAAGTGTGAATCCCAGTGGAGAAAGAACCAAGAAAAAGAGATCCGGGCGAGGCAGAAAATGAGTCTGTGCTGGCATGCACGAATCGATCCAGCTGCCTGCTTGGGTGCTTCCGCCTCCCAGCTTGCTTTTTGATCCAGCTGCTTGCTTGGGTGCTTCCGCCTTTTTGATCCAGCTGCTTGCTTGGGTGCTTCCACCTCCCAGCTAGCTTTTTGATCCAGCTGCTTGCCTGCTTGCTTCTGCGTGCTTGATTAGCTCGAACGACTCAGAGCTAAAGCTAGCTAGCAAGACTCTTAACACAGACTCATAGGAAGACCCAGACTCGGACGGATGCATGCAGAGAACAAATCCGATCTGAGAGGCCATGAAACCACCAGATCCGGGCGAGGCAAAAGAAGTGTGAATCCCAGTGGAGAAAGAACCAAGAAAAAGAGATCCGGGCGAGGCAGAAAAAGAGAATCGGGCTACGATCCAGATCCGGGCTAACCTCTAGATGATGCTCCAGATCCGCCGCTTGGCTCTTCGCGAAGATCCAGCGCGCCACCGTCGCTCCATCAACAGCTCCGGCGCCCTTCTTGGAGCCGATCTCGTCGGGGAGAGTTCCCTCGTCACCGGAGGCGGCCGGCAGCACCGAGATATGTGAGAGAAAGGAGGTAAAGGATAAGGAGTGTGTGTGGCTGCGGGAGAGGATTGGGCGCAGCCGCGCATGCGTGCGAGGGCGACTAAGGAGTAGGGTTAGAAGTATTTATATGGGCCGAGTTTAATTGCATACGGATGGAAAATTTCACCCGTTTCTAATATATTGGATACGGTTAGATATATTTGTCCGTTGCCGATGTGTCGCGAATTCGCTCGTGGATAGCCTCGCATTTTTTTTAACCGTTGCCTTCGTGAGCGCTGACTGTTGTCTTTATTCTGCCGTTTCCATAGAGGGGTATCCTTTGTGTCATTCTGTACTAGTGTAAGATTCCTAGCCATATCCATATCTTTTTCCTGGAAAAGGATGGTGTCATCAGCGTATTGAAGGCTGATAACACCACCAGGGATAACAGGACAAAGAAGCCCACGGATCAATCCATGTGAGGCCGCTTTAGCTAACATTTTAGTAAACACATCACCCACCAAATTAAATAAGATGGGGGAGAGGGGGTCACCCTGTTTGAGCCCCTTACCAGCTACAAAGTAACTGTCGCAGCAGTGGAACATGGGGTTCCCCTAGTGCTGCCAAAGTGGGTCCACTCCCTGTGGGCCCAAGATGAAGATGGACAAGGCCAAGAACCAAGCCAAGCTGGCGGGTTCATCCTTCGAACCCGCGAAGGCCAAGCAAGACCTACACCGACAAAGGGCTCCGTTCCTGGGGGCCTGCCGGGTCCCCGAATCAAGCCAGAAGACACAAAAGGCCCCGAGGGTCCGAGTCCCCGGTAGGAGGCCGGGCTCCCTCTCGGGTACCTCCCCGCATCAGTGTGGATAAGCACTCCACCTCATGCTAGCAGACCTCATAAGACTTGGGAAGCAAGGAAAAGGTGGCACGGGCAGGGAGCATAGCCCGTGGTTGTGTCAGCCACTGTTCACCGCAAGGCGGACGCTCCCACCTAACCCAAAGGAGACGCTAGGCTGAGGAGAGGCCACGTCTCCTCCTAAACCAGCCAGGGAGGGTCCTTCACCCCGAAGGCCCCTCGTGCCCCTCACGTGCCCTGTGGCAACCCCTTGGCCTATAAAAGGAGGACCAAGGCACGGAGGAGGGTGAGGTCGGACCAAGAACAAGTCGAACCAGAGAAAGACTAGACTATGGCTGCCAAGGTAGAGAGGAAGGTGATCTCCTCCGGGTCAGGATCTGTCCTTCTTCTACCTCCAGCCAAAACCCTTCCGGGTACCCCGTCCGGGAGGCTCCATTGTAAGCCACACTATGAAGAACCCATCAATCCAGACATGCAGGAGTAGGGCTTTTAGCCTCCGGGCGGCCTGAACCTGGGTAGCTCCTTGTGTCCCTTTGGTTGCATGCTTTGATCGTGGAGAGGAGAGCTTGATCCCGACTCCGCCCACGAAGATGATTCTCAGCCTCCTTCGTACCCCGTGCCGAACCTAAAAGGGGGTATCCTCTACTCCCGGTGTCCGTGCATCGAGACACGACATCTGGCGTGCCAGGTAGGGGGCGCAAGCGCTGGTTTCATCTTCATCAAGATCATCGACAAGTTCACGACCGCTACGCCCAGGCAGAATTCACCAATCAAGATGACTCGGAAAAGGAAGGGAAAGGCAGCTTTGGAGTTCCTGCGGTATCCTGGCCTCGGCTTCGTTCTTGACGAGTCCTCGTCAGCGCCCGCTGCAGAAGATCGCACCTTTGGAGTCCATTTCGTACCTCCCGCCGCTTATGTCAGCTCTTTGGTCAGCAAGGGAAGACCTGAGGAAAGTGCCACGAACATTGATGTCCCTCCTTCTCCATGGACGCATGGATCGAAAGAGGAACTCTGTTCTGACGCGCCAACAACAGTGCCGCTTCCGGAGGAAGAAAGCCTCGACCAAGACTCAAAAGGCGAGCCTCGGCAAGAAAATTCTCTCGCCTACATACCGCAAGAGATACACATTCCCCTGGCAAGAACGGCAAACCTGGAGTATGGTGCGTGTATCACAGATCTGACAGGCATAGCCTTGAAGATTGCCGACAGTTCAATGACATCCAGATACGCCAGAAGAACGGTGATTGCTACACATGTGGAGAACCAGGGCATATCAGCCGAGATTGTCCCCTTAGCATGAAGCCCAAGAAAGCCAAGGGAAGCGCCACAGCTGGGGTTCCTCAAAAGGGAAGATCTTTTCGGACTTTCGCTAACGCCTCCACTCAGACTGAGGAGCCCCCGGAGCCTTGTCCACCATCAGCGCCGCGGCAGGCACAAGGCAGCCAAGGACTGACTGCAGCCAGCTGGGATCAAACCTTCATCTGCGGAGATTTGACCGGAGGAGAGTGGGATCTCCCGGGTCACATCGTCACAATACAGCCAGGGCCAAGCGGACCCCCTCAGAAATACTGGATTGCCAAGTGGTTAGCATCAGGATCTCGCGGGTGAAACAGCTTCAGGGTCTCTGGACCGGCACATGCCAGTAAGGTTGACGGGTCATCAAGCAAGGAACATCCGGGTCCAGTAAGCTAAGGCAGCAGTAGGGTCTCCGGACCGGCGTCTCTAATACGCCAGCAAGTCGCCGGGTCACCATTTGGGTGGTCCCCGGGTAACTCAAGCAAGCAACACGATGGTCTCCGGACCGGCGCAAGCCAGCCAGTTATGCCCTTAGTCGGCATGGGAGGCTATCTCGGATGGAATCCTTGTCCCCGCCAAGAATTGCTGGGCAAGGCAGAATTATGTCTGAAACACGGCATAGAAGACCCGCCTTGGCGGCAGCGCGACCAAACTATCACCGAGGTAGCCTGAAGAAATCATAATGCGAGCTAAGTATAAACGTGCTTGCACGGGCTTGTTCTCGGGTACATTTGTTTTATGTGCTTTGGCTAAGGCGAAAGCGGGCGTGATCCTGGGGCAGCGCCTTCGCGACGACACTGTCAGTTTCCCTCGGGCAGTGGAGTCGTGGGCTGAGGTCCGTGCGGTCAGGAAACGGTGGGTCCTTTGGGGGGTTGCGCCCTGTGCTCGCATTTCAGAACAGTCTGAGTGCCCACGGCTGGTTAGCGCTCACACCTTTGGACCCTTCCCGAGAGCGTTAAGCCCCCACGAGTACAATAAAACTTATGTATCTTGGGAAGAAGTTATTTACATTCAAAAGCATGAGTTCATAAGCCAGTTGGCAACATCAGTGCAAAAGCATGGTTCATGGCCCTTGGTATTGTCCTTTTCAGGACTTCACAGATTCACGGGTCATCCTCGCGGGAAAGGCGCTCCAAGACCTCCTCCACCTGGCGGGACACCTCTGGAGGAAGCGGTGTATCGGGTTCAGACGCCTCCAGCTCGGACAGTAAAGAAAGCTACGGATGTCATCGGAGGAGTGCCATGACAAATCGAATCGTCACCTGTCTCACTGCCTGTTCCCCGGCCAAGCGGGTAGCTCTGCTAGCCTGCTCCTTGATGCCCCTGATGAGCGAGGCCACGTACTGCAAGAACCAAGGATAGCGGGTGAAGGAGGTGGAGTGATCAGCCATGAGGGCAGGCGGAGAAGGCACTCCCAAGTTCTTGAACTCCTTCACAATATCTAAGGACCCATGGTTCATCTGGAGCAAGATGTTGGAGTCCTCGCGGCGGTGGAGCATGAACCGCCGCTGCTCTTTCTCAAATGCATCTTTCGCCTCCACCAGTTCGGCCTACACTGTTTTCAGCTGGTTGGACACCTGCTCGTGCTGGTGCCAGGCAATCTGAGCCTGAGACTTGGACGCTTCCATCGTCGTCCGCCCGTCCTACAGCTCCTTGGTTTCTTTCTTGCGAATGATGGTGTAACACCCCGGCCACCCCCGGGCCGGGCCTGTCACCCCTGGCAGCTCTCTAGGATCTCCAGACTGGCCCCACAGATCAACACTAGTCTTTTCTGCGCACTTTGTCCTCACTCCTGCGCACCCGGGAATCAGTTCCCGGTCGGTCACCCATCCTTGGAGTGCTCCGGGCCAAGCACGCTTAACCTCGGAGTTCCTTCCAGATGAGCTTTCGGAAAAGAAGTTGCAACTTGTTGATATGAGTATTCTATCAATCCTATTAAGCCCTGAGCCAGGATCTCACATCCTTCCCCCCTTAGAAGACCGACGCCCTCGTCGGTCAGCCCCTAGTCCAAGAACTTCCCCTCTTGGTACACGTCTGTGCGTCCAGTGCCGGCACATGCTCCACATGTCCGCGCCCCTGACCCACACACGCCCGTGTTGCCGCGAAGGTCGGCTCTGATACCACATTGTAACACCCCGGCCACCCCCGGGCCGGGCCTGTCACCCCTGGCAGCTCTCTAGGATCTCCAGACTGGCCCCACAGATCAACACTAGTCTTTTCTGCGCACTTTGTCCTCACTCGTGCGCACCCGGGAATCAGTTCCCGGTCGGTCACCCATCCTTGGAGTGCTCCGGGCCAAGCACGCTTAACCTCGGAGTTCCTTCCAGATGAGCTTTCGGAAAAGAAGTTGCAACTTGTTGATATGAGTATTCTATCAATCCTATTAAGCCCTGAGCCAGGATCTCACAGATGGCCATGCGCCTGTCTTTGTCCTTCCAGAAATCGACCGCATCGCCCAGTTCCCGGATTTTTCTCTCCATGGCAAGGCGGCCCGCCGTGGCGTCCTTCTTGAACTGCGCAGCTGCACTGAGAGCTTGCTTCTGCGCCTCAACCGTGGCAGCCATCGGTCCAGCCTGAGCGGATAAGCTGTCTCTCTCGCTCCTAGCTCTTTGGAAATCCTTGGTGGCCTATTCTCGCTTCTTCCTCTCGCTCCTGAGCTCGCTCTGGAGTTTGGACACCTGCCTGCCCAGCGATGAGGCGGCCCTGCTTTTGGCTCGAAGGTCATGCTCGACCTTGGTGCGCGCCCAGCTAGCCACATTCTCCAAGCTCTGCTCGAGGCGGGCCTCGTCCTCCATCGCTTTGATCTGGAGCTCCTCAATGGTGCCGAGGTAGCGGCGTTCTTCGTCTTCCAGCTCGGCCTTTTGCTGCTCCAACTCTCTCTCTCGCGGCTAGTTATTCGCCGCTCCTGAGCATAGAGCAGCCCTTCGTCTGCCGCCAGCTTCAGCACCTGGGCGGCAAGGATCTCCTCACCCATGGAAAGCTGCCGTTCGCAAGCTTGCGAGTGCTCCCCGCCGCCGGAGGTCGGGGGCACCAACCGCGCCAGTTCGGTGCGGGCAAAGGACAAGAACTCCGAGACGCTGGAGAATGTCTTGGAGAACCCGGGGCCTTCCTCGACCCTCCCGGGTTCAAGGCGGGTATCAGCATTCCCGGGGGCCGGGCCCCTGGGGATGAACCCGCCTGCTTCGAGTCTGCGCGGTTCAGAAGTCGCCTGGGGATCCACGTCGCGCCTTTCCCTGGGGGCTTCCGCGCGAACTGCTTCGGCTTCCATGACTGGGGCCGCCTCCGCTGCCCGTGGAGCGGGCTGGGGGCTCGGGGGCTCGGAGTCATCCCCGCCAGAGTTGTCAGTGGAGCTCGACGCTTCGGCGTCTTCGCTTTCCCGGGGCCGTTTCCTCGGCCACTCCGGTGTCGGGCTCCTGTGCAAGAAACAAGAGCAAAGAAGTCAGGACGATGCTGAGAGGAAGCAACTTCATGATCAAGGCTAATTGCCAGCAAGGCTCACCGGCGAGCTCTCTTCGATCCGGCGAAGCTCCACCTCTTCTTCGCCAAGTCATCAAAGAGGCCAGGCAAGGACAGGCTCTCCTCCCCGACCTCCACGTCTGCGAGGGGAGGAGGGATGGCCTCCGACTCCTGGTCCGACTCCTGCATCGACGGCGAGCCCGGCGGAGCTGGTTGCTCCAAAAGCCCAGCTCCCGGCGGATTCGTCGCCACCACGGAAGGGGCCTCGGGGCCTCCGCACCCACAAGGCACTCTCGGAAGAGCTGCCTCGCCGCCCTCATCATTCGAAGACCCGGGTTCTTTAGGGGAAACGTCCCCGTGGGCAAGGCTTTGCCCACTTGGCCTCTCTCCTCGAAGGCTGCGTGACTTGGGTGCCGGCGGGGGCTCAATCTCGGTGGTACCCGCCACCCCGTACTCATTGCACGCCGGCATTAAAGACCAGATACTGTCTGCAGTTGGATCTTCGAACAACGGCAAGACCCCATCCTGGAACTCAAAGGGTACCCATGGCAGCACATAGCCCATGGTCAGCGCCCAAGTCATCTCTGTCAAGTGAAATGTGGACCGTGGAAGGCTGTTACCCACCTGATTGATTTCCCAGAGCGGGCGGCTCAGAAACTGCAAAGGGGCGATCCCCCTGCGAAGAAAATCCGCCAGGATCATGGCGCCCGTCACTCCCCTCGCACGGAGCGTGGCCAGCCTGTTAATGGTCGGAGCCAGGGCTTCCCCTTGAGTGCTTCTCTCCTTGGAATGCGCCAATCGCTCCGCGGGATAAAATGGAGTCGTCAGATAAGGATTGGTATCGTCAGCTTCGACAAAGTACCAGTTGTGCCTCCATTCTTCAACAGAGGCCTTGGTGAATGTTTCCGGGTACTGATGCGCGGCATCACTCCGGAGGCAGAAAGAGACACCACCAGCAATCCACTTGGACTTCCCCAAGCGTGGGACGAAGTAGTGGCGGAACAAAGCCACCGAGGGCATGACGCCCACAAACGCCTCGCAGGCATAGGCGAAGGTGGCAAGCATCATCACCGCATTGGGGTGCAAATGCAGCATGTGCAACCCGTAGGCCTCCAAGATCGCCGTGAAGAACTCAGAGAATGGAGGAAGCAGACCGACGACGGAGAAGTCATGGAAAGTAATCACCTTGCCTTCCTGTTGAGGCCCGCTTCCAGGATGCACCACCACACTCTCCGCGCCGCGGAAGCTCGCGGCCAGGGATTGGCGGATGCGCTGAGCAGCTTCCTCCGATGCATACTCGCTGGGAGAAAAGAGGGCCTGAGTCACCCTCCTTGAAGGCGGCGCCTCAGCCAGAGAAGCCTCCATCGCCATCTTCTCAGCGGCAGATTACGACATCTTGCTCACTCCTATCCTATCTCGCCTTGGCGGCATGACTTGGAAGCAAGATCGAGGAGCGGCGGCGGATTGTGGCGGCCGAGACGGAGGACGGCGCTCGGCGAAGTCAAGGAGGAGGAGTCCTTCGCGCGGCGATTTGGGGATTTCAGCGAATCTGGAGAAGTAACGGCTACAGTGGAAGCCAGGCGTGGCTTATAAGGCACCCTCACGTCGCGTCGCGGCCCCATTACTCCGACGGACGTGGGGATCGAGGGGGCGTGCCGCTTCCTGCGCGTGCCGCCCGTTGGATTCCAAGATCAGCACGGAGTCCGCACGAATCGCAACGTTCATCGCGACTCGGTCAAGAGGACCCAGGGGCTCGTCTCTACCTCGCCCTGGCGAGTCCCCGGCGAAACCAAGAAGACCAGGTGCCCGGGACCCACTTTGGCCTATCTTTAGGCCATAGCCCCGACAGCTGAAGCTCAAGCCACCGGGACCATGCCCGGGGGCTACTGTCGCAGCAGTGGAACATGGGGTTCCCCTAGTGCTGCCAAAGTGGGTCCACTCCCTGTGGGCCCAAGATGAAGATGGACAAGGCCAAGAACCAAGCCAAGCTGGCGGGTTCATCCTTCAAACCCGCGAAGGCCAAGCAAGACCTACACCGACAAAGGGCTCCGGTCCTGGGGGCCTGCCGGGTCCCCGAATCAAGCCAGAAGACACAGAAGGCCCCGAGGGTCCGAGTCCCCGGTAGGAGGCCGGGCTCCCTCTCGGGTACCTCCCCGCATCAGTGTGGATAAGCACTCCACCTCATGCTAGAAGACCTCATAAGACTTGGGAAGCAAGGAAAAGGTGGCACGGGCAGGGAGCATAGCCCGTGGTTGTGTCAGCCACTGTTCACCGCAAGGCGGACGCTCCCACCTAACCCAAAGGAGACGCTAGGCTGAGGAGAGGCCACGTCTCCTCCTAAACCAGCCATGGAGGGTCCTTCACCCGAAGGCCCCTTGTGTCCCTCACGTGCCCTGTGGCAACCCCTTGGCCTATAAAAGGAGGACCAAGGCACGGAGGAGGGGGAGGTCGGACCAAGAACAAGTCGAACCGGAGCAAGACTAGACTAGGGCTGCCAAGGTAGAGAGGAAGGTGATCTCCTCCGGGTCAGGAACTGTCCTTCTTCTACCTCTAGCCAAAACCCTTCCGCGTACCCCGTCCGGGAGGCTCCATTGTAAGCCACACTATGAAGAACCCATCAATCCAGACATGCAGGAGTAGGGCTTTTAGCCTCCGGGCGGCCTGAACCTGGGTAGCTCCTTGTGTCCCTTTGGTTGCATGCTTTGATCGTGGAGAGGAGAGCTTGATCCCGACTCCGCCCACGAAGATGATTCTCAGCCTCCTTCGCGCCCCGTGCCAAACCTAAAAGGGGGTATCCTCTACTCCCGGTGTCCGTGCATCGAGACACGACAGTAACTACTTTTAATATCATTGATTCTAAAACAGAAAGATCCACCTCCCAGAATGGATTTGATGCTAGCTCTCCACAAAGGACCAAAACCTCTGGATTCCAGCATTTTATCGAGGAAATCCCAGTCAATTCGATCATAGGCTTTTTCGTAGTCTAGTTTTAGAACCAAACCAGAAAGCTTCTTAGAGTGAACCTCATGAATCACTTCATGAGCAGCCACTACACTTTCCAAGATAAACCTGTTTTTAATAAAAGCAGTTTGATTTTTAGAAATAATCCTATCAGCTACAGGAGCAATCCTGTTTGTCATCGCTTTTGTAATGATCTTAAGGCTACAATTCCCCAAACTAATAGGTCTAAATTTTTTCAGATCTCTCGCGTCCACCTCCTTTGGGATTAAGGTGATAATAGAGTAGTTCAGTCTGACCACATCCAACTTACCATTCTCAAAATCCCTAACCAAGGCCATGAAGTCATTCTGAATAACAGGCCAAAACGACTGATAAAAAGAAAAGAAAAGCCATCAGGACCCGGTGCCCCAGCAGCATATGAGCCCATAATAGTTTCATAAATTTCTTTTTCTGAAAAAGGGGCATCCAACAGCAAGGTTTCCTCATTAGTGAGGATATCTTGTGGGTCCCAGAAATCAGGGCCGAGAGAGATATCAGGTTTACTTTCCTTAGCAAAAAGATTTTTATAAAACTCAACGACCACCTTTAGCATCTCATTTGTGTCCTCAACTGGTCCACAAGGACCATCAAGGACCACAATATTTTTCCTTCTTCTTCTCTGGTTGGCTGTAGCATGGAAAAAGAGGTATTTCTATCACCCTCCAAAATCTTCCTATCTCTCGATCGCTGCCACGCTTTAGTTTCCTCATTTTTCAAAATATCCTCTAGTTCAGATTTTATTTATTGCATCCGCTCCTTCTCAAGAGGAGTGAGCTAATTCTTTTATGAAAAAACATCCAGAATATCAAACTCTTGCATAAGAGCTGATTTCTTTCTCTTGCTGGCATATTCTATATTAATACTCTACCCTTTTGTATGCCTCCTAAGGAGTCTCAGTTTAAATTGCCAAACATCGATCGCAGAAACGTAATCACACCTAGAATTCCAAATTCTGGTAACCAAAGGAGCAAACTCTTCATTACTAAGCCACCATTTCTCAAATCGATATAGTCTAGGAGGGGGTAGCACTCCCTCACCCGTGTCCAGCAGCAAAGGTGTATGGTCACTGACTGCACGCGACAAAGCCACCACAGTGGATAAAGGAAACTTTTGCTCCCAGTCAACTGAGACAAAGATTCTATCCAAAGTCGCTAGAATAGGATCCTCCTGGTTATTAGCCCAAGTAAATAACCGGTTGGAGGTCCTTATTTCAATTAAAGACCAGTTGTTCACCCAATCATTAAAAAGAAAAGACCATTGGTTATTTATATTACCATTACTCTTCTCTTTAGCATACCGCACCAAGTTGAAATCTTTACCAATTAAAATTGGTAAGGAGTTTCTCTCCATGATATCATATAACTCAGCGAAAAATTCTATTTTGAAGTCAGCGTAAGCTGGCCCATAGATAACAATAAGATTCCAATTAAACCCATCTTTCTTATTAACCACATGTAAGGAAATGCAGTATTTGCCAGTAGAAAAAGAAATGAGCTCAAAAATGTCATCTCTAACTCCTACTAAGATTCCACCAGCAGAACCTTTTGCAGGTAGAGAGCACCAATTAAAAGATTGTGATCCAGAAATAAAAGTAAGAAAAGAACTATCAATAGATTCTTTCTTAGTCTCCTGGACCCCAATAAACTCCAATTTGTGATCATAAACTAAATCCGCTAGCCGCTTGTTTGCGACCTGGGCGACCCAAACCTCTAATATTTAATATGGCACCTATCATTTTTCTTCTTGTTTTTTCTACTAGTAACAAAAGACCATTTTTCTGCATCTAAGAGATCTTGAGCATCAGGTAACTGACGGCAAGAGTCTACTACAGGAGTTTTATCGTTAAAAGAGATATCATTGCACATAGAAACATCATCTAAGTTATCTGGAAGAACAATAGTAGGATTTTTATTAGCATATTCTATATTCTTAATTAATTCATTGTCAACCAAATTTTGAATTATCTCTAACTTCTCAGACATATTACCACCAACAATAATATCAATAACATCAGAAATATCTGCTAAAGCATCAGTACTCAGCACAGCAAAGGAATTACCTTTGAAACTTGGAGGAATCTCCAAATTTCTTCTCTTCTGGTATTCTTTAGCCTTCTCCAGCATATTCTGTTGATCATGCTTCCTCGTATTCATTCTTGTGGATGCCAAAACAGGGCCCCATTTGTTCTTCTTAGCCGGTTGAGCTGCCGGTTTATCAGTTGTCTCTGAAATCTGTTCCAGAACAGGGAATAGGTTTTTCCTGACCGAGCCCAATCAACATCCATAAGGATCCCAATTGTTGAAATAGCTCTTGCAAAAGTCTTCCATGCGCAATCCTTCGGAGGGAAACCAGCAACTTTAATCCACACCACTGGTAATTCAGCAAGGGGAGAACCATCTCCATCCCATTCAGCAATTTTGATGTTCACTCCTTCCTTTTCCAAGTCAAAAGCTGGGAATTCAGTAAGCTCTGTAATACTTTTCCAAGGTGGGAACCTGACCAAGAATTTCTTGTCACCCAGTCTTCTGATTTGCCACGGCCACTTCTTATGTTTGCAAAAGATAGCAGATAAATTTTGCTCAAGCTCCTGAACACTAATGTCCCCCTTCTTCACCTCAACCGTGGCAACATTCTTGAAATTCAACCATTTAGTTTCCTCTTCAGTTGGGCACTCCACATGGTAGAAACCAAGGACACTGTTAGCACTGCCAAAATACTCAGCACTAGGATGCGCTTTGAACCAGTCAGGGCACAAGTGGACGGGGTGCTCAGCCGAATTGCATATAAAGCACAGCTTAGGCTCGGTGCAATTGCCCACAAAATGTCCGGGCTCTCCACAGTTGAAACACACGAGCTTGAAGTATCTCGGATCAAGAACTTGCTCTGTAGGAGGAGCTACAGCAGGTGGCAGCTGAGCTTCTATCTGTTGCACCGGCAAATTTTGTTGAACCTGAGGTATCGCACCAATTGCTCGCGGTTGAAACTGTGGGATCACAGCAGGACGATACTGATTGCCGTTGAACCTATTGTTGCCATAATTCTGACGATTCTTCTGAGCCTGGAACCTTTGATTCTGCAGGGCACGACCCTGTTGATTATGCAGATTCTGCGTGGCATAAGCCTGATGATTCTGCGCAGCATGAGGCTGCTGATTCTGCACGGCATAAGCCTGTTGATTCTGCATGGCATGAGTCTGCTGATTCTGTGGGGCTAGGAACTGGCCTTGCGGACGAGCAGGCGGTGGCTGAAACTGTACCGGAGGAACAGACTGAACCTGATTCACCACCGGCAGTGGAGCAGGCGGTGGTTGGACCGGAGGGCGAGGTTGCTGACGCCCCCGTCCCCGTCCCGCACCACATCCAGCCATGATCTCCTTCCTTAACACGGCCGCAAACGAAGTCCCCCCGGGAATCTGACTCCCCACGCGACGAATAGGACCCTGGATTCGTCTCCGATCATCAGACGACGCAACGAAACAATCCGACAGAGTGAAGCAATTCCTCTCGATGAGCTCCTTGCGGATCCAGACTAGCAGATCCGGATTTAATCTCTCGGAGGAGGGAAGGCGGCGTGGCGGCGCAGCAGGGACGGCCCAAAGCTGGCCGAGAAACTCCTCAACGCAATCGGACTCACCAACCTCCTCCTGGTGTGCAAGCCCTAGCCCAAGATTCGTGGAAACCAGAGGCATGGCCACGATCACGCCAGGTGTAGCAACGCCATGGGGCAATGGCGATTGAGGGCGAACGAGGCTGACCGATGGGGCCCCAGAATTTGAAATCTCACCCTCCTCCCGCCTAGAAGATGGAAGAGGCGGAAACTGAGCTTGATCACCAGGCCATGGCAGAGGGGACGGGGCGTCCCTGGATCGGGGCTGATCTGAGGTGGGCGGCGCCGATCCATGGACCCCATGCAACGGAGCACGAGCTTCATCATGGCGATCCGGCAGAGCGATCCTCACCCTCACACCCGGAGATTGAGTGGCGCCGGGATCCTCGCCGTCGCCAGCGCACAGCGCGGGATGCGGCCATGGATTCGGCGGCGAGGTGAGCGGGGGTGCGGGCGGAGAGGGGAGAACCGACATGCCATCCAGCCGCCGCCGTGAATTGGCTTCGAATTAAGTCTCAGATCTGTCAAACCTTTTTCCTGATCGGCGTTGCTTCTTCCAAGTAATTGCCATTTGCGAAACCCATCTGTATAGCACCTTCGATTGGGGTTGAATCATTATTCCTAGAACTAATACACACACAGAATCCTCAATTGTAAGTATTGATTGGTTCATTTAGGTTTTTGGAGAGCAAATAAAATCAATATGCAGATTAAGATATTCAAATTGGGGTTGGACTAGCTCAGTGTCATGTTCATCTCTAAAACTCGATCGATGCCAAATGAAGCCTGGTAGTTGCAAGAATAGGTTGGAAAGAATGAAGATCGATCCATGCCAAGTCCAGCGCGCGCGTCCCACACGGGAGCTCAACTGCCCGTGAGACTAAGATGTGAAGAATAGTTGCAGGCAGCCGATTTGGGGGTGTTTTGAGCTGCTCTGTCAGGTTCCCTAGATGTATAGACGTACAGGCGATTTGGGGGCGAATTGAATCCTGTGAGCGTGGGGAGAGAGGCCAGAAAGTAAGGATCCCGTGCGACAATTTCAAAGAATACAAGGATTGATCTGAAAATATGCCGTGGTGGGTTCCAGCACTTAATGCATGTTGATCCTACCCATTGAATCAGATCGGAGGGCCTGAATTGCTGGGGAAACTGGTACCACACCAAAGCGTTGTACTACTAGATATCTTCTCGATCCGAACCTACAAGTTACACGTAGTGAAAACAAAATCAAGGTGTACAAGATACCCGTGTACACAATGGACTGAGATCTAGCGATTTCAAGAAGACATGTAAGAGCATCTCCAAACAAAGGTCAAATTTGGCCCCTAAAATGTGTCCCGATGATGCCGGACGATGTTCGCTTTGGACCTTAAAAGTACGTGTCTCCAACCATATATCCCAAAATCCCCCCAAATTATCTGGTCACTTGCATATAATCCAGAGAGGAAGAAAAAAGAAAGAGAAAAGAAATAGATAAAGTGATCTAGTGTGGTACGTGTCGTATGTGGCAGTCTGTCCGGGCATGTCCGGACGCCCCCAAACCCACTCCACATACGGGTTGAGTTTGGGGAGATCCGGACAGTTCCGACGGAGAGTTTGAGTGGACCGGTTGGGTGAGGTATTTTCACTCTCTCCTGCCGGACCCGTCCAGACTGTGCTAGACTTTGGGGACCAGTTGGAGATGCTCTAACCACGTAACTTTAGCTATGTCTTTGCACACATATGCGTAAGAGTTAGCAAAACAAATCTCGTTTGTAAGGTGAAAACAAATGTATCTCCTTTTACAATTGGCAGAGTTGTATAGATTTATAATTGGCGAAACCAAACATACGTTTTACGACGCTACCTGATTACAATTAGCGAAAGCATCACCGGCATATCAGTACCACCAAGAACAATGTATCCTTTTAAAATAACAATACCTAGAGAATTCTTTGAATTGCACGAATTTAGAAAACTTAAGATTAGGAAAAAACGTAGGATGGGAACTTGGGATGCCCGTATGGTGAACTTCTACGGGATATGAAAACGTGAAAGTTTTGATATATGTGTCTTTGGAAGAGTGCACAGAAATCAAACACAAAAATTATATAAGATTGAGGAGATAGATTAGATAAAGATAGGGTGTTAATGCATTGGAGTTTTTAAAGGAAACAAAAACTGTGGTTTGACCTAGTATTGAGATTCCTATAAATGGAGGGCATATGAATAGATTCCATAAAAATTATGTGATGTCAATCCTATGATATAAATGACTTTTATAGGAAAATCATAAGGTTTAGACCTCCAAAATTCTTATGAATTTCCTCCAATCAAAAAAAAAAAATCCTAAAACTTAGTAAAACAAGGGAGACACTATTATTTGAAAAGGAAATTTGTGGTGTCTTCGTTGCTGAGTATCTTTGATCTCCCGATGAAGAGGATACAAAGCGGCTAATTGCGATGAATGAGACAAGGTGACACTGAGTGATCATCGTGATCCAACAATCATATTTAAATCAGTGATCTCTAAAGACTTATGATTTTGGCATTACATTTTTTGGTTGTCGGGTTCTCTCAATGATATCAATGTTTTGCAGAGATCCCATCTGGAATCTGTTAAACTTGCCAGTGTTGATGTTCCGCCTTGCAACTTCACTGTCAATGGCCACACATATGACATAGGCTACCACCCAGCCGAGGGCTTCTATTTTTCACGGTAAAGATTTGTGAAGACTATCTTAAATCCATAATGAAAAAACAAGCTCAATTTACGGTGTATCAAGAAGATCGCCGGAATGACACTGAGTGAGTTTTTGGTGTGTTGCAAGTTCGGTTTGCTATTTTCTGATGTCTTGTTCGTTATTGAGACAAAATATCATTACAACTTGTGTTAGTGTCCACAACATGATCATTGATGATGAGAGGTGCTTGGATCTAATCTTCGACTATGACAATTTTGATATCCTTATTTTTTTTGCGGAGAAAGAAGCCAGAAACATCCGGCAAGTTACAGAGAGGTCCACACAAAGATAAAAATTACAACGCACTCCCTCCTGCAACATAGCATCGTCGTTGACCATGGCGCCGTCGGTGGCGCGCCGTCGCTCCTACGCCCCTTGAAGCCTTGGAACGGGAGTAGTCCCCGAGCGACAGGGAAGTCGCCGATCGCCGACCCCGGAGGGTCTACGCCAGCAGCCGCCGTCGATGAAGAGCCGAAGTGCCTGAGCTTCTTCCTGAAAACCAAAAGGAGCTAGATCCGCCGTCGATCCACGGACTCCGGCATGGGGAAGTCGAACGAGGCTGCTCCGAAGAACCGCCAGCCCGACGAAGGAGGTAGCTCGACGCCGGAGCCCCGCAGAGCGCCGCCATCGAGGAGGAGAGCCACCCCCAGCAAAACCGATCCGCCAGCGCCTTCTCCACCACGACGCCGCCGGCCGGAAGACCTAAGCCTACCTACGCTATGTACACGACGCGAATCGGCGTTCCCCGTCCTCCCGCCGCCGGAGCGGCCGGCGGAGGGCGGGGAAGCCGCCGATTCAGCGCCGGCGAGGTGGTACGCCCGGGTCGCTCACAAATCCCTCTCTGGGTTACTGTAGACGAGAGAGGCCGGTCCAAGGTCCGTCTTTGCCACTTCGTCGAAATCCATACTGGATCCAAACAGTTCTTGAGACGTACCGGATGGTTGAAAGCTCGAAGTCGCATAACCAGTTTCATGATGATCTCGGTAAAAATCAGTGGCAATTATATGGGAGACAATCTCTCATTATTGTTTTATTTAGTATTGTGATTTAAACAATTCTTGCATTTGGGACAATTATTTATTTCTTTAATTGTTGTAATTGACTATTATTTTAATTTGGCTGATTATTGCATTGTGTGATGTTGAAAGGTTTAATTATTTGGATTTGCGCGAAATTAATTATTCACATGAAAAAGAAGAATACGTTGGAATATGTTGTTTTTACTGTACGAGATTTGTGGGATCTGATTTAGCGGGCACCATGCTACACGACATGGACTTTTGCAGGATCTCCTAGAGTTGATCGTAAATGATTGTCTTGTAAATGGTCAGAGACCACTAGTAATTTTTCATTCAAATCTTTCTGCTTAGTTTCGCAAAAACAAAAAAATCTGCTTAGGGCTAAAACTTTTAAAAAAAAACTAGGAGTGCGAAAACTAAATGAAACCTTAGAAGGCTAGAGCAACGAAGGTGAGACTTGGCTTTCCACACCTTTGCGCACAATATTTGACTCGAAAGTCAGAAATAAATCGAGAAAAAACAGCACGCTGAAAAGAAGAAGAGCAGGAAATCCAGCTAATTTTATTTAAATAATACACGAAAATTATTTAATTTCAGAAATATTACGCGTTTTATTTTTTTTGCAGAAGTAGGATCCCATCGTCTTTGCCAAAGACGACTTTGGCCTGTCGTCATTGCTGATGACGAGAGGGCCCACACGGCCACGCGGAGGCATGTGGGAGTTGCTGGGCTGTTACAAGTGGCGTGTATGTACGGATACACGCCACTAGTAATATTACCAGTGGCGTGTATTTATGCAGGCACGCCACTAGTCGTCTTCACCAAGGACGACAAGCCACCTGTCGTCTTCGCCAAGGACGACAGGGCCCTGTCGGCTTCGCCAAGGACGACGGGATCCTATTTTTGCAAAAAAAAAAAAATCACGTGTTATTTCCGGAATTAATTATTTTGTGTGTATTATTTAAAAAAAATTAGCACCACTTGTACTTTGACGCCTGACGGCCGGTCATCAGAAAACATTGACTGACATTGGTCCAACTGTCGAAGTTGTAAAGTGCAAGACTCAAACAGTTGTAACCATGGGAGCTTCACGTCACGAGGTAGATGGGTATCGACGGAGCAACCCCTGCTGCTCCTCCGACGCCACCGCCAAGATCGACGTCCCTGAGGCTGACATATGGAACCACGACCGAGGCCATGCCGAGCTCGGCGGCGGTCAGGTGGCCGCCGGACCGCACGGCCGGCGACCAGCACGTGCACCCCGTGGAGTCGTCGCCTCCGTCATCGGCAAAGTACAGTGGCCCGGGGGGCGCGAACGCAGCTCTGCTGCAGGAGGGCGACGAGGCTGCGCCGGCGGTCCGAGCGGCGTGGTTGGAGGAGGGGCGCTTGAAGAATAGGAGCTGGAGCGCGGCAGAGGCGACAGAGCTCCACCACCGGCGGCGCTGCTTGTCGCTGCGCTTCTGCGTGTACTTGTGTTTCTTGGAAATGGGCTTCTGGATCTTGAACCGCGCGTGCTCCAGCGGCGGCGGCAGCGCATGCTGCTGGTGATGGCGCCTAGCTGCTGCCCACTTCGTCTCGGGCTGTGAAATGAAGCAGCACACAGACCGCAGAGTTCAGCAACTGACTCGACTTGGATAATCGACTGAGAAGAAACAGATGGAGACACTGACCAGCTGGGAGAAGCAGAGGAGCTGGGGATCGAAGCCGTAGTCGCTGAAATGGTGCGGTGGCTCCGTCTCGTCGGCGGCCGCCGTAAACGGGAACACGGGCGTCGTCGTCGTCGTCGTCGTCATAGTGGCCATCGCTCTCTTCTTCACCATCACCGGACTATCTAACATAAACAAGACGGCAAATCTACCAGCCGGTTATATGGGTTCGTGGGACAAGATCGGGAAGCTCGTGGAAGCTCTGGTTTCAGCGAATGTTTCTTTGTGCGCTCCTTGGGAGCAATAAATTAACCGAGTTCGATCGAGAGTGTCGAGATGGCAGGGAGCTGGTCCTGTAGACGGATGAAGTATCAGCGACGAGTGGATGGGTGGGGTGATGAGTAGTGGGGGCAGCAAAGTGACCGTTGCAGCCGCTGCTCCCACGCGCGTGCCTTCAACTTTCATGGCCAACTTTTCTTCCTTTTCGTCTCTTTCCCCTCCTACCAACAGGTATCCCGCTGATACCGGTTGCCGGCACAAGCTTACTGATGGTCTGATGCAGGCCTAGTACTCTAGTAGTATCATCCATTGATTGTCCTAATCTGATGTGCCCTAATTTAGCAACATAATCATGGTGCAAAGAATGAGTGCTTCAGCAGCAGCGTAGACCAAATGCTACTGAGTACATATATACTTGCACTGAAGCTAGTGAGATCTGTGGCTGCTAAAACGGGAGACGGTGGTCGGGTTGCATGGATGGCAGTCGTGATTCGTGTGTTGGGGCTACAGGCTACAGAGATGGAAAGATCTCTTTTTCTTCCTTGAGAGATGGATGGGAAGCTCTGCTGGGCTGGATCCGCCTTCAAGGCTACACACCACCTTCTTCTCTGGCTATGAATACTGGGCTATATATGTTTTACTTTACAGATGGGCTTTTCATATTTTTTGGGCTGGCTTGGGAATATTGTTCCCATGATTTTGGAAAATAAGCGTGAGTCTTTACTGACAAAAAAAGTTCTGTTGCTACGATGACGTGGAATGCTGAGTGGAACATGGTAAAAACATGATTTGTGTAGATTTAACGAGTTCTTCATCTAGGGTGAGGAGGGGCGAGAGATGATGAAGAATATAAGGTAATTTGCAGACCTCTGGAGGTGGCTTTTCTTCCGAAGCTCTCTTTTCGAAAACATGTAGGGATGTTTTTTTTTGAAACTGTGGGGCAAAAGCAGCTTTTGCCCCATATATTAATTAAGCAGAAGGTGCCCGATTTATTATGGAAGAAACCGGGCGAAAACCATACAACAACACGACACAACCCACGGGCGAAGCCCCACAACCACGAGAAACCACGACGCCGCACGACACGGCCACCCACAGCCCAAGCTGCACCAGGAAAGCCGCTCGCAGACTACGGCCGCCACACCAACATCCGGGGCCGCCGCCCCGGCCTAAAAGGCAACCGCTGCTGCCGCTGCCCAAGCAGCCCCGACAGCCTCGCCGCCAGCACCCCCTTCCGGGACCGCCGTCCCGACATAGCACCACTCGCAACCGAGCCACGACGCCGCACGAACCAGCCACCCGCAGCCCAGACTGCTCAGGGAGAGCTGCTCGCAGACCACGGACGTCGTACCAACTTTCGGGGCCGCCGCCCCGGCCTAAAAGACAGCCGCAGTTGCCGCCGCCACAACCCTACCACAGGTCCCTCTTGCCGAAATCCAGCTCCAAAGACGAAGCCCTCAAGAGGGAAACGACGCCAAGGCGCCGTCATCGTCCGATCACAAGATCAAGAGTTTCCCCCGGAGCTGGACCACCGATCGGAACGGTGCAGGAGGGGGCTGCAACATAGCAGCAATGCCTCCAAGGAGGTAAACGACGGCCACAGCCGCCGCCATCACTGGTCACGGTACAAACCGAGACGGGGTTTTCACCCCCAGCTCCAAGCACACCCTCCGTCGCACCACCACCAGCACCGGCGCCGGCAAGCCTCACCAACCACCACCACCACCAACAAGCCAGACAACGATGAGGACAGGACCACCGGACGCAGCACGCCACCACGCCATACCGAGCACCATGCCGGCAGGGCAAGAAGGAGCGCCGCCCGTGGCCACGAACCACCACGGATCCTGGCCGTAGACCTGCACCACATCACGCAGCGCCTCATGCTGCGTCGTTGGCGTCGTTGCTCCCAAGTCCGGGGCCGCCGCCCCGGCATCCACCAGAGCCCAGCACCTCACGCTGCACCACCAAGGCCCCACGGCCCCAACAAACAGCACCATCGCGGCGCCGCCGCGCCGCCGTCCCCTGCCCCACCAAGCACCACCAGCAACACCACCTCAGCACGCAGCCAACCTCCATGCACGGGCCACACAACTCCATCCCACCTCCGCAGCAACCCCACGGCGCCAGGGGACCCCAAACGTCGGCGCCCGAACGCCCCTGGCCAGCCACCAGCCCGACGAGCTCGACGAGCCGCCCGCCCACCGCCGCATCCCGCGCGACGCACCGCCCGACCCACTCCGCGCCAAGGGAAGCGCGCCCCGGCACCGGCCCGACGGGCCCAGAATGGGCCCGCCAAGCCCATCTGGCACCCCGCATCGCCGGCGACGACGCCAGCGGCTCCCCATGCCGCCGCCCGCCGCCTGCGCTCCATCCTCGACCTTCCCCCGAGCCCGCCGGCTCGGCATCCACCATCCGGACCGCCGCCGCCCCCACGGCCGATCTCCTCCAGCTGGGATCGAGGACCTCCCCCCGACCACCCTTGTGGCAGCGGGAGGGTGCCGCCACCGCCGCGGCCGAGGCCGGCGACGGCAGCGGCTTCGACGGGAGGGGAACTAGCGGCGGCTCGGAGAGGGAGCCCCTAGCGCCGCCTGGGGGGGCGACGCGAGGGGAGAGAGGCCTAACTTCCCGTTTCGATCTAGACGAGTAGTAAGCCATGTAGGGATGTTGGATTATAAGACTAGAAAGTAAAATTTAAACACGATCAAACACTCTCTTTGTGCAAATCAGAGTTGTAATGTGTGTCGGCGGGGAAAGCAAACGCCAATACGCATGGGGTAAAAAACTTTACGTGCGTATAATGGGCATATTCATAGCAATACGCATCTCTTTATTCGGATTGTTTCAGAGTGTCATTCTGGAGCTCTATACACCCATTGGCCCTGCCGCTGCCATTGAGTCGTCGCACTTCTTTGCATGCATGTGCCTCTGGGAACTTCCTAAGAAGTAAAAAATGCTAGTTCTTCCTTGTTTGGGTGCGGCACGATTAATGGATCGAATCGTCGCATAGCCGTTCACCAAACAAATGCAGAATATTTCTCCAAGATAGGTCCAGAGCTTTCTCCTGCCTTGTAGTACCAATTGTTTACTCCACTAACGATAACCCGTCGCTGGCACAGGGGGGTCATCAAGAACATGCTCGGATCAAAAGAAGATAGCTTTGTGGCTTGTGAGATATTGTTAGTATTATCCTGGAGGAGCTGGCAAACGTAGGTGTGATCCCTTCTACTTGTGTACCAAGCAGATACTCGGCTAGATGTGCGTCGCCAGCGGCTCGAGAACGTTGGCGCACGCAGGACGCAGCCTTTCAAGCTCTCTTCGGCCATCAGCGATCCTGGTCGCTAATAGTCTAATCGATATACTCTCGAAAAAAAAATAGTCTCATAGATACGGACCTTCTCTATCCGGATGCTTTTTCAAGTCGCTGCAGCTCCCATTCTCTGATTATTATTCACACCAACGCATATGCATCATCTAGCTGGAGCCGTACGTCCGTCCAATGTCTCCAAGAGGCAGGCGCCCGCACACTGATTCATCGGATATACATGGTGACATGGCACACATGCATGCCATTGCCAAGACTCCAAGAGAAGAGAGAGCCAGTTTACTACACTGGACTACTGGAGAGTGAATATAATGTCCAGGAACAACAGTCTAGAGCATCAACGAACAATTCTGCAGACTAGCTAGGCTTTAGCATCTACTCCATCCGTTCCACAATATAAGATATTCTAACTAGTACACATGGTGTCTAGATTCGGACTAAAAGTAGTGCATGTATATACCAAAATGTGTCTAAATACCTGTGTATACATGTACATGTGAAAAATGGCTAAAACATCTTATATTGTGCAACGGAAGGAGTATAATCGTACAGGCCGGATCGAGTACTTGATTTGTTTGGTCATAGGTTCGATCTTCATGCATCTATATGTATGGCTTTTCAGCAGCTGTTAACATCTTGCAGGAAAACTTGACCAGCTTGATTTCATGTCCTTCATGGTTGCCGTCCTAGCCACCCATGCCCCGATGTCCTGTTTGAATCTATCCTGCTCCATCCGCATGATGATCAAATCCCATTCCAACCTGTCGCCGCAAGTGGATACTATCTTATCTTGCTTTCCTTCCTTCACATGCCTCCCTCAGATCTACCATTTCGTACCTCCAGTCATTGACTCGCTCATATGCTTAATATAGTGTGCTCCTAGATTTTTCTAATCAGGCAGATAGCGGCGGCATCGGGATTTGTCCTGCCAGCCGTGGGAGCATCTCCACCCGCACTCCCAATAGAGTGTCGGGTTTTGGAAGTGCCGGACACCTATTGGGAGTTCCGGACACATTGTCCGATAAAACACGGATGGTGGCCTCAGTTGTAGCATAAATAGAATTGACAATATTTTCTGGACCATGATCGGACCGGCGACATGCGTGCAAGGTCGAATTGTTAGTCCGTACGTGTTGAGCACGCATTGATCTTCCCCTGCGAAGAGGACTTCCTCCGTGATGTCCTCCAGCGTGTCTCAACGTCCTCGTCTAAGTGCCGCAGCTCCTCTGCTGCCGCCGCCTGTGCTTGACCTAGGCGACATGGATGCGGCCGATGTCTCGGGCTCGTCGGTGTGGGCAAGGCCGAGCTCGCCATGGAGCAGAGAACCACGCGTGACGACGGTGCTGGCCGGGAGGCGCGGTAGGTGCTAGTCGTGGAGCAGCGAGCCGAGAACCCGACGACGGTGCGAAATAGATGGGAGGGGAGAGAGAAACAGAGGAGAGAGAAGGGGGTAGGTGTGGAATTGGGACACTGATGGTGGGTCTTATGGTACATGGAGTTTTTTTTTGCCGGCATTGTCCATGGTTAGGGATGTGGTGGGAGTGTCGGACGTAGTATTGGGACCGTCCAGAATTGTTTCGGTACTGAGACCATGGTTGGACGGCGTTTTCTTGTCTGTCTATTGGGAGCTCCGATGAAGATGCTTTGAACGCGATGTGATGGCCGGACGATTCTCTCACCGTTCGATCGTACGCTGCATGACAACAACGGCTCGCTTTGGCCCGTGCATCTACAGAGGATATATAACACATAATGCATGAATGCATCTGTGCTAGGCCGCTAGCTGCCGGTGACAAAGACGGCTAGGAGCAAGCTAGAACGTAACGTAATTCCGGTACACCATACTACATTCGATCTTATCATAGTATCTTCGTTCCCTGATCATGTTTGGCTAACTTTTGGCCGATGCAGTGCATGCATTGCATGGTCGCTCATATCACGATCGAACATGTCGTGAATTTGCCGCCACTGTTGACTCGACCGGTCATGATCTTGCAAGAATCCTACCTTGATATTTACGCTAGCTGAGTAGTGAGTGTGACTACAAGCCGTGATCTTGCAAGAATCCTACATTGATATTTACGAGTAGCCCGAGCCGGAGTAATTTGGCCCATTGCCGTATATGCTTGTACCCATGGGTAAATTACCATTCTTACATTTTCTCCAACTCGCGGTTTAGAGTTTCTCTATTTTTATTCAATCTTCTTTGTGCCGACGTGAAAATCCATATTCTACCAGTGGACTGGTGAATAAAGTAGGTTCCGTGAGATTTGTTTACTAGTTCACATGCATACTTGATGGCAACAAACAAAACTGCTCCATTGTTAATGCAGTGTCTTAGTTTTTGAATATGTTCCCTGTACAAGTCTACCCACACATTCGTCAGCAGGAAGGGGGACCAAGCAGGCTCCCGCGAATTTTTATATCACTTTCAAATACCAATTAAGAACTCAATACTTTTTTCGTGGAAGATCTTTTTGCCAAACCCTATTGGAAGCTGTCTTGCCCAACCTCTAATATATAGACACATCAGCAGTGCATGGCGATGAGCTGGAGTGCTCAAGAATAGCCAAACCTCATGTCAACCCCTAAATCATTGACAAATCAGAAAGGCCATATGACAGGTCACGTTACCTAAAGCGAGCTAGATTTGTTTCTTGAAGGAGCTAAAGACTTATTTACAGTTTCTTAAATTAGAAAAAAAACCAGGCTTAAACATCACGTAAAACTTTATAATTATTCTATAGCAAATTAAAAATAAATTTGAAAATCCAGAATGGTATTTACCAAAGAAAACTTCTCGGAAAAGTTCGTCCCAGCTATTTTTTTTAGGAAGAACTGTGAGAGAGTTCCCCACGGCAATTTTATTATTATCGAAGAAATATTACAAGAGGCGCAAAGAAGATTAAAAACATTCATGGACTCGACATACATTACCCAGTTAGTTTTAAGGCTCCCTCTAGATTTAGACACATTTTGAAAGATTATAATTGTACATAAAATTTCTATAAGTGTTGATCATTGGAGCAAAAGGACATCATCTAATTATAGTTACCTGAAGTTCCTATAAAACTCAAAATTCTACACATTGATGATTTTATGCGCAATATTTAACATGCAAGCCACAACGTCTCAATCCTACTTTTACCCTTATTTCCGTATGTTTATGGTTTACCAAAGAAAACTTCTCGGAAAAGATCATCCCCAACTAGTTTTTTCAGAAATACATGTGGGAGAGTTTACCACGGCAATTTATTATTATGAAAGAAATATTGCAGATTTTATTTACAAGAGGCGCTGGAAGATAAAAAAAAGTCAGCGGTGTTATTAATAAACCAAACAGACATTCCTCCACTACTTTCAGGCTCCCTTTGGATTTAGACACATTTTGAAAGATTATAATTGTACATAAATGTCTATATGTGTTAATCATTGGAGCAAAAAGACATAGTCTAATTATACTTACATGAAGTTCCTATCGAACTCAAAATTCTGCAAGTTGATTTTTTGCCTGCGCAATATTTTACATGCAAGCCAGGACATCTCAATCCTACTTTTTTACCCTATTTTCATTTGTTAGTATGTTTAGCATCCATGACTGGACCATACCTCTTTGTCGAGGTCAAAAGACATTCATCAAAGGCTTTGCCGAGTGTCACTCTGTAAAATCTCGGCAAACCTCTACACAACAAGAACACAATACAAAGTGCATTTTTATGGACACTCGGCAATGGAAAATTTAACGGACGGTATAAGCAGCTGTGCTGATTATTTTTGTAAACACTCGGCAAAGCTGTTGCAAATTTTTTTTACAGAAAACATTTGGCAGAGTTGATGAACAGAAAAAATATTAAGGCAACACGGTAGGAACCATATTTGCAGCGTCAACGCAAGCTTAGGTGCCCTATTTGGTGGAATGTGTTCTCAATTGAGCGCACATTATATCTATATAAGTGATGGGCAGTTCCGTTCCACCCATAACGACATCTTTCCATCGATCGCGAGATATCGTTATAGAATTTGATAAAATCAAGCCGTAGCAACGCACACGTATATTTGCTAGTGACGGATGATTTTGCGCCACCCTACAATGCTGTGAACGGTCGAAGACCATGAGTTGTAATTAAGAGCCAATCTAGAGTAGAACCGGAGCTAAACCACCCGAGTCAAACTAGTACTACTCCCTCCGTTTTTCAATATAAAATGTTTTAGCATTTGTCCACATGCACATGTACACAAATGTATGTAGACATATATTAGTGTGTATGTTCACTCACTTTAGTGTGTACCTAGACAACATGTGCAAAAACGGAGAGAGTAGTAAAGAACTGATTGCCATCGTAGTATTGTACCTCCAAAACACCAAGGGGCGATGTTACCTCAGCCCGTCCACTGTTTTATAAACCCCTCATGTGCTCCACATTCCTTTCATCACCTTCTTCTTTCTCTCCTGTTCTTAGCGTGCATTCTGTTTCTTTGAAGAAGCTTTCCTCTTTCGTGTTCTTCTTCTTGTTGAGATCGAATAACGAACTTGTCGTCTCGGCGGTCTATGCCCTCAAATTTCAAAAAAAAAAAAAAAAAAAGGCGCTGCCATGTCAACGGCCCAGAGCCCAGCGCAGGCGGCGGTGGAGACGAGCAAGCACTGGGCGCCCCACGGGGCGGTTCTAACAGCCTGCCTCGTAAGCATCAACGTGCTCATGGTCCTCATCATCTTCTTCTACTTCTGGCGGTTCTTCTCCGGGAAACGAGGGCCGTCGTCCCCCGGCGGCGCCGACGAGGAGGCGTCCTCGGCCGACACGTCTCCGGCAACCTCGCCGAGAGGGTCCAGACGCATGCGCGACCAGGACTTCGCGTCTTCCCTGCCAGTCTCCGTGTACGATTCCCGCAGCGACGCCGCCGACGGGAAGGCGGCGGCGGTGGACTGCGCGGTGTGCATCGTGGAGTTCCGCGACGGCGACCTGGCGCGCCTCCTCCCTCGATGCGGGCACCGGTTCCACGCCGCGTGCGTCGACGCGTGGCTACATCTCCACTCCACGTGCCCGCTTTGCCGCGCCAGCGTCGTCGCCCCTGCACCCGACGCCGCCGAGCCCAAGAACGACGACCCCAAAGACGACGGCCCAGAATGCCCGGTGTGAGGCATGAGATCCGTGCGCGCACCGACGAGCCGGTGCGCTAGCTATAGGAGTCCAACCAAGCTAGCCAGATGAGAGGAGCGCACGTAACGGCGGAAGGCGACAAGCTTCTTTCGGCGTCGGCGTCGTTGTCGCTTAGCTGACTTCTGCAGGTCGGCGAGGTACGGTCGGCTTTGCTCGTCGCCCCTGTTTTCTCGTGCTCTCGTTGCATTATCACGCTCTTCAATTTTGGAGATCGGGTATATTTGGATCGGAGTCTTCTTCTGCATGATGATTTGCGTACGAATGGAATTGTATGATTAGCAATTTAGACCTGCATATGAGCGTGTGGGCTTGACAGAATTAGTAGTGTAAGATCGTGTATATGTGTAAATTAATGGAAAGCTTGGTCGACAGTTTGGGCCGGTCCGATCGCGACGGAGGTGGAATTATCATGCCTACGACAAAGTGCAAAATCATTCATACTGGAAAATATTTACTTTCATCGATCCAAAATAAGTGTCGCAATTTTGAAATGGATTGATCCAAAACTGTTACACTTATTATGGACCGGAGAGAGTATATGTTCGTTTGACGGGACAACTGGTGACATCCTTCAACAGGAAATGACTATTAAGCAAAAGAGATGATCCGGTATGTTTCATAGGAAACACTCAGTATCTAGGGACTTTCTCTTTTCTTGATTGTAGTGTAAGTAAAGATAAAGAATTCGATCCATTTACGCCATCATTATTTTTGAGATTTTTAGAATCCGATTAGTATCCAGCGACATCTTGCAAGTCTATGTCGATCCAAGTGAAGAGCACACAATCTATGGTTCTGCTTGCCCCTAGATTCCCATGAGATTTAGTTGGCGGTACCACTTCTTTTGCATTGTCTGATTGTCGTACATTCCGATATGAGAATCGCCATGAGAACCTAGCATTAAACATCTAGGATTGAATGCCTCCGTGGTAATATTGTATTTATAGCATGACTGTGACGTGATGAAATTGCATTCAAGTGATAAAGTGACGTTATTAAACCTCCTTTTCAAAAAAAAAGTCATGAATTTGTTATGCTGATGCATCAAATGTATTCTCTTAATTAAGAAAAGTTCATAAACATCTATTTTTCAAAACAAAACAAAACAATACTATTCTATTGTACGTATTTATATTTTGTGTTTTTACAAGAGAAGAGAAAAAACTACAAAAGATTTGTACTATAGGAAGAAGGGAAAAATCTAGCTAGCAAGAGAAGGCTCTCAAAAGTCTAGATGAAGCTGTCCACCCAAACAGCAAAATCTGAACACCTCGTTGCATTTCATAAACATCTCTTGTCATGATGCCTCGTAGAATGGTAGCTAGCACGTAGAAAGACGAAGCATCTCCATGTGGTGCCGATTTTGTGCCTGTCTCAAATAAACTTCCTTCTTTTATTTTCTCTTGGCTTAGTGTGTGGATGGTCATTGCCAAATAATTAGCTAAAATCCTTATGATTTCAGTTTATAATAGATTACTTATTAAAGGATGTGTTGTGTTAAAATTTATTAGAACGTCTCGTCAAGGTGATACAAACATAAAATGTTTTACACCCGGCCTCTATGTAAGTTTGTATGAGATGGTTTATCTTTTTCAATCAAGTCACGTGTAAGACAGTCTCTTTTGTGTTTCATGCAAAGTGGCTAGTGCCTAGATAGTTGCTTTGGTCTGGTAAGAAAGCTGGATTTTATTTATCGCATTTTCGTACATACTCCTTCTTTGCTTCCTTAATTCATTTTAACAAAGTGTGCTCTCTACAAACAAGAAATTTAGTAATGTGTGAGTTTGTGACCCGAGGACATATGAGGAACTACTTCTACTATAAGGTTGGAATTTTAATCACTCCATTTTTGTATTCAAAATTTTCACATTATCTGCTCAGGATTGTAATTGATTGATGGGTTTTTATAATTCTTCGATACTTTTTCTGATTTTATTCATATATTTCAATCATTTTTGTTTTGAACTACAACTTTTGCTCTCAATCCAGTCAAGCTTCCAAATAATCATACAGAACCAGAAAAAGTGAGTCGCTTGGATCTAATCCCTAGTTACTCCCTCCGGTCCTTTTTACACCACATATTAGATTTCTCTTAAGTCAACTGTTCTGAAGTTTGGCCTAGTTTATAGGAAACAATGCCAACATTCACACAATACCAAATTGATACAATATGAAAATATATTCCACAATGGATCAAATGATATTGATTTGGTACCACGAATGTTAATATTTTTCTTATAAATTCGGTCAAAATTTGGTAATCTTGACTTAACACAACCCTAATGTGCGGAATACACAAAACCGGATGGAGTACGTACCAAACAAGACCTCAAATATCTACAAAGAAGGCCTCAAGTGGAAGTGGCTCTCACTAGGACAGCCGACATGGCTATTAAGCAAAAGAGACGATCTGATGTTTCATCGGAAAACACTGAGCCTTTCTGTTATAGATGGTTAGTGGAGAGAAAGAATACAATACATTGCCGATGAAGATATTTAATTAGAACACGATCGATTATCCAGCGTCAACATGGAAGAGTGTCTACGTCCATCCAAGTCAACAAAGCGCACAATCTAAGCATGTTTTAGACTAGAGACCTTTCCACATATGTACACCTATATATAATCCCACTTCCCAGCTGCTCCATGTATCCATGGAGTCACAACTGCGCTGCACGCAACAGTATGGGCATGCACTAGGAGCTCCATCCATGGCCCATGCATGCACCTTGCGATCCAGCTCATTGTATCAGGTTAGGTAACAGCCACCGGGCTATATCGAACCTAGCGAGAAGCGACCTTCGTCGTCGTCGTCCTGGTGAGTTCTACCGTCCCCAGATCGTACCGTTTACGTACGTCGACGGCGACGTGGTCACGGCAGGGAAATACGCACGAACCATGATCGAGCTTCCCCTCGATCGTAGCATCTCATTTTTCAAAGGCACGCACGGCGACAAGACTAGCTACAAGCATCCGCGGGAAGGGGCACGATCGAAAGCTACCGCCACACACACATATATGTATGCCCACCAGTGCACTCTTAACACTTGACCGCGGCCGAGCTGAGACCGACGTGTGTGTACGGACACCGGTGACGTGTATGTGAGGGAACCTCCGACGCATTTCATCCGCCCACGTCCGTTTCTTTCGCGTCAGAAACTACGGCCCAACATGGCAAGGTTTTTGGACCCATTTCTAACCCAAATTTGGAGAATTGAGTTTTCCAAATATGGCGGAGTGGAGAATCCAAAAACAGTTTACCTTTCGCCACCGCCCTCCGGCACCGTTCGCGCCTCTCTCGGCGCGCGGTGTCATAGGAGGTAAACATGACGGCCTGCTCCGGAAAGGACGGTAGGTCATCCTCCTCGTCCTCCCCGTTTCTTCCTCCTCCTCCTCCTCATCGTCGTCTGATGAAGGTGGCGGAGTTGGCTCCAACGCTGGCGGTGACGCCTGTGTGCGCGCAACTGCCTTCACGGTGGCCCAGGTGGTGGACCTTCTTTTCGGGGTTGCACGGTGAAATGGGAACACCGCGGAGACGACGACACGGCGGGCCATTTTATGGTGTGTGTGTATGTGGGGGGGGGGGGGGGGGGGGGGGGCTAGACCATTTCAACAACATAAAAGCTCGGTGGCGAAGGCAGAAACCGCTAGGTGATTACTAGCCGTGTCGATTTATGACGGCGACGCGTGGGGGAGCTGCACCGCCGCCGTGTAGGAAACGACACCACTTGTCTCGGAAACGAGTGGTATCCGACCTGTCGGATAGGCGTGTCTGGCGACCACATAACTAATCAATCAACCTTGACCTAGATTTTCCATCTTCCACAATTGATTCAGCTTGAGCAAGTAAAGTTTTTTGTCGGAGTAAATTGGCCTATATGCATTGGTTAGCATAAAAGTCAAGCCGGCTCGAGTAAATTACAGAAAACTACCACATTTGGGCTCTGACAACAGGTCAGTACCACTCTTGGTAATTTTGCATGTCAGTACCAACTGTGAGGCTAATCGTAACGTGTCCCGATGATCGCTCAGTTTAGCCAATCTGACAGGGCGGGGCCACTGTCAGTGCTGACGTGGCGGAGACGGACGTTTGTTGCTACCGTTCCTGACAGGTTGGGCCCACCGCACCCGTTTGGTTGAGTCAAACCAGCTCAGACACATCTCGATCTGAACAGGCAGCTCACTCCCAGCTCGTGCTCTCTGCTCCTTCGCCGTTCGAGTCGCCGCCGCCGCCGCCGCCGCGTATCTTTTGGTGCTGCTGCCACCGGCGCCGCCACCGTCGGGATGGTGAGCTGGAGCGACGGCGAAATGTCCAGCGATGGTCCATTAAGTGCAGAGGTAGGTCCTATTTTCTCCATTGGGTTAGGGTTAGGGTTCCAATTTGGGAATTTGAAAATTTCATCAATTAGGCGTCGATTAAGCCTTGATTTGCTTGTCTGTTGGTACATTTGTAGTTTCCAGAGGGGGGCTATATTCCAGATTGCATTGAGGATCCAACCTGGTGCGGCATTGCTTTGGATACAACGTATGTGTGCTGCATCCACAAGGAATTGCCGGAGAAACGTGTAGCTTATCAAGGGAGGAACACTGGGAGGCGTTTTCTGGCCTGCGCAGTTGAGAATGTAAGTGCTTGCAAGCTCTGTTAATTATTCAGTAAGTTAGACATTGCACCGGTTGCAAGCTCTGTTAATATGTGGTAGTGGTAACTGCATATACCCTAATTAGGTATGTTTAGGGTTGCAGTAATTTAACCTAAAGGTTAATAAGAGGATAAATACTGATATTGTTCTGTTTTTATGTGTTTAGGAAGTACAAAATTGTGGATTCGTTGAGTGGATCGACCCTGAATGGACAGATTCACTCCAGTTCGCATTGCACCGGTTGTGGAGCAAGTAGATGAGTTGACTGCTGTCAGATTGGAAGAGCAGCTTGATCATCATGTGGAGCTCGAGAAATTGGCTGAAGACAAGAAGGAATTGGAGAAAAAATACATTGATTTGAAGGCTGAGGTGAACAAGCTGTTGGAAGACAGTGTTAAGCAGGTTCAGATGGCAAACTATGCCAAACTCAAGGAAGAGGACAAGGAAGAAAGAAAATATGAAGCCAAACTCAAGCAATTTGAGACTAAGGTGGTAGAGATGGTGTTGGAGAACAAGAAGCTCAAGGAAGAGAGGGCAGTGATGGTGTTGGAGAACAAGAAGCTCAAGGAAGATAGGGCACAGATGGTGGAGGAGAACAAGAAGCTCAAGGAGGGGCTGGATGAGTTGGAGAAGAAAAGCCAAGTCGAAAAGGAAGAATGGAAGGGAGAAAAGAAGAAGCTGGAGTATGCGCTGTATGATCTTTTTAAAGCTCATACTGGAAAGATGGAGTAGCTCGACAAAATTCAGCAGATTCTTGATGAATCGAAGATGTAATAGATTAGATTTAAATTAAGAAGCTGCTTTAATTATGAACTTTCTGTAGCATCAGTGGAAGAATTTGTGTTAGTTTGTGGACCTATGTATGAATTTGTGGACCTATGTAAGCATCAGTGCTCTATTTGTGGACCTATGTATGGATTTCAATTGATCAATCTGTTTGAACATTGATGTTTTTAGATGTAGTTGATAGTTGTCGTCGACATAATTTGTCGACGACAACTAGATGTTTAGAACTTGGCTCACAGCTTTAATAAGCCCCTGCATATAGCACATGTGTTTTTTTAGAATGACATAACATCAACTACATAACTACATCAGAGCAGCTACATAACAGCAACAACATAGTAGATAGTTACTAACCTTCTGCCTGTCAGACATTATAGTGTATGTACCAAACTGGCCTGCGTTCCACCCAATGCATATTTGAGCTGAGTCAAGAACCACGCCCAATTGGCTGTGTCCTCTCTCGGAACAACAACAAAGGCAATAGGGTACATGTTGTTGTTTCTATCTCTGCCTGTTGCAGCTAGAATTTGAGCTCCAGTGCAAAGCTTGATAAAGCATCCATCCAAGCCTGCAAATAAGAACACACAAGCATTGTAAGATAAATTCAACACACAAGCATTGTAAGATAAATGAAATAAGAACAGAAAAGACATCTCACCTATGAAGGGTATGCATCCATTCAGAAATCCCTCTCTTGAACCATTGATACAGAAAAACAAACTATGGAATGTGGGGCCAGGATGAGGGTTCTCTTCACTCGGTGGTGGGGTCACTGTAGTCACAATCACCCTACTTCCTGGATTAGTGTCGATAACTGTCTGTGCGAAATCTCGAAGCCGAAAGTATTGCCTCCTGTGATCACCTAAAACGGCATCAAGAGCCAAAAAATTGCCCTGTATGCCATCATCCTGGGCACCTCAACACCATATTGTTTCCTCGCAAGATCTATGAGTGACTGGATATTTGCATGTGGGTCTGATCTGAACATCCCTTCATAGTTTTCAGCCAACCATTTGGCACTGACCCTTGTACTCTCAGTTGTTGTGTTGCAGGTGTGTTGCAGATTCATTTTTCTGATGCAAAATGTTTTCTCTCCTTTTATCTCAGATGCCACCGCGTAGAAAGGACAAGTCTCGTCAATGCACTGAACACTTACCCTCACATTTGAGTTCCTATGGTACTCATACTTCCTACTTTGTGCAATGTGCAGATTTATGAGTGCATCTCTGAATTGTTGCACATTAATGAAGCACATTTTCAAGCAGAGCTGCTCATGTGCCTGCAGCCTCCTCTCATCATACCACTTCCTAGGCTCCATTTTCTTGGCTCTACTCTTTCTTCCCCCCTTTGGTGGCACCATTGACAATGGCTCGAATCCATCATCATCACTGTCCGAGAGAAAACCAGGGTTTCTCTCTTCATCTGATAAAGGTATGTACTCCACAAATTCTTCAACTGGTACACTTGAATGAGACCTCACTATCGGCCCTTTTCGACCTGGCATCTTCTTCCTCTTCTTGTCAGGTACAGGTACAGGGGCTGCTACAGGGGCTGGCTCGTCTTCTCTAACAAAAAGATCTTCAATATCAGTATCCCCTTCACAATGCAGCGTTGGATCTTCTCTGACTTTCCTCCTCTCCTCAAATATGTCAGCAAATTCTTTTTCTTCCTTAGACCTCATCTCTTCCATTGCAGCAAAGTCTTCCTCTCCCATCGAGAAATATCCATCAGCTTCTTCATATGCTTCATCAGCAGAGCTCACATCTTCTACTTCATCTACCTGCACTGCCTTGCCCTTCTCAGCAGCCCAATTGACACTTTCTTGAGTGCAAACATAAGGATTTGTGCTGTAACTCTGACTGCCTACATTGATACTGCCTTCATTGTCAACAACATACACGGGGGGAGGGCTCAAGTCATACACAACTGGGTCTGCATAGCTAGCTAAAGATTTTGCAGCAGCAGCTCGTGGTGCTATCTTCTCAGCACTGTTTAATTTCTTAGGAACAGCAGGTCTGCCCCTCTTGACAGTCAAATTAGCACTTTGGAAGACTGAAAATAGTGCAGCAGTTCATATATTTTGGAGTTGTTATCAACTAGTTCCATTACCTCCCCCTTTCTGCAGTAAACTGAATCCATAATACCATAGCCCTGGGTCTCCATTAGTGCAACAATATGCATGAAAGTGACATCATCTCGGCCAATCCTTCTTTCAATGTTGTCTACTCCATAAATATGGATTCTCACATCCCAAACCTCTGGATCCAAACTACACAACAACAGAAAAAATAAAATTCAGTAAACCCTAACCCTCAATCCCCAATTTGCTAAGTTCTGAAAACCCTAACCCTAGATCGAGAGGGACAGGGGAACTTACTCCACTCCGCCGAGCCCGTACGTCCACTGCTCGCTCATCGCTGGATTGGCCACCCACGTCTCCGCAAGCCTCATAGCCGCCGCCGATGGCCGCCGCGATGGCCACAACGGCTCCAGCTCGTCGTCGACCACGCCGGCAGGTCCAGTGTTTACGCCGCCACCTACCGCAGCACTCCCGCCTCCGTGACCGCTTCCAGTCCCGCCGCCGTGACCGCCGGCACTCCAGCCGCCAGCGTCGCCGCCGCCGTCGTCCATCTCCGCGCGGGAGCAGAGAAGAGAGAGGAGGTCGAGCTGAATTTCACTGTCTGGTTCCGACCGAGCTGGTCAACACTCCTATTCACCACAAACGGGCGTGGTGGGCCCAACCTGTCAGTAACGTCCGAAGCTAACGGCCGTTGACGCCAAGTCAGCACTGCCAGTGGACCCGCCTTGTCAGGTTCGCTAAAACAAGCAGTTTGCGCGATCTGTGATCATTAGTCCCAGGATTGGTACGTTTTCGAAAAAATTACCGAGAGTGGTACTGACATGTTGTCAGAGCCACAAATGTGGTAGTTTTTTGTAATTTTATCAGCCGGCTCGCTCCAAAAGTTGGGGCGGGGCCAGATAAGGGGATGCCGAATGCTTGGACTGAAGGGAGGGATTTTTGTGTCCGGACCCATTAAACCGATGAAAAGGCCCATAGGACGCGCTGCTCGAGATGCTCTTATCATCTCATAGTCCGGATCCGGATCGCACCCTGCAATCTGTACTTATTTGTTTCTGTCACACGATTGATCTGCATGTTGTGTACGTACGGCCTCAGCAGCTACCTAGATGCAGCAGGTTGATATGCATGGTCAGACGTTGATATGATATGTGCAAACAGCTTGACCTGCTTGGCTGCTTCAGCTCGGCTCTGCGTGCCGTTCCATGTCCTGGTGCGATCTTCGGATATATCCGGCATTCCACCTCCGCCTCTGAACAAATATCTCTCCATCCCAACCTGTCGGCGCATGCGCAAGTGGATATTATCTTCTTTATCCTACTCTCCTTCCTTCGCATGTGCCTCCCCCATATCATACCGAAGTGCGCTAGCTCCTAGAGTTATCTAATCCGGCAGCGGCGGCGTCGCCGTCTGCCCCGCCGGAACGGACGTCCTCGCACGCTGTAAGACAACGATGGCCTCTGCCAGCCGCCGCCGCCGCATGCATCTGCGTGCTAGCTGCCGGTGACAAGGACGGCAAGAAAAGGAGCGGCAGAGCGATCTCCGTCGCGCGAATCTCTGTCATTGTTTGACCGATGCTCGTAGGATCGAGCAGAGAGTCGATCGTCTCGTGCACTTGCCGCCGGGACTATTGACTCGACCGGACAGGCGTGCTGAATAGTGAGATCTTGCGAGAATCTGAAACCTTTGATTTCGCAAGATTTCAACCTTGATTTTTGAGTGTGACCGGACCGGAGTGGTTGGTCCCATATGATTGGCGTATATGCTGAGATTTAGTAGATGTCCCTGGAAGATATTTGGTAGCCAAACCCCACGGATATTGCTGCAGAAGAGCTCCAAAGTAATTATCAGTGACGATGATTGTTTTTTTTTGCGAGTTCAGTGACGATGATTGTTTGGATTGGAGGAGTGTGCTAGGGACCTAACGTATAGGAGTGGTTTCATAAACGAATCAGGATGCTTCATAGAGAGACCTTCATCCACAGGTTATACGTCCGTGCATAGCATTAAAAAGTCTTGGCGTCATCGTCTAATCTAATGCATGAAGGCGCTTAATAAAATCGTCAAAAAAAAGGCGCTTAATAATGGTACATGCATGCAATTACTTGATTTAGTTGAGCACCACCACCTTTGCTACCGGCCAGACCAGCTGTATAAATGGGCTTCATAGCATACGTGACGGCTAGTGAAGGATTAATAAGGCAGTAGCACACTACCGGAAAATTTGAATTTGCCGTGCGGACGACCCTATGCCGTGTGCCGCATATTTGCGCGAAAAAGGAAGATCACGGCAAATACGAGACGCACGGCACAGAAGACACCGAGCATACGGCAAAGAAAACAACACGGCAAAACAGATAAAAACACACGGCAAATATTTGCATCTCGGCAAAGATATCTTTGCCGTGATCCTTTATGTAATAACACGGCAAAATAGTTGACTATGAGCCCCCCCCTCCCCAATATTTCGCGGGAAATATCTAAACAAATTTCCCGCGCTATAAATAAATTGGCAGGAAAAGATATACCGTGTGCAGATAAAAAGCACACGGCACATATATTCTTTGCCGTGTGCCTGAAGGTGCCTGCACGGCACAACAAATGTTTGCCGTGTGCCTGCAAGGTCCAGCACGGCACAGCACATCTTTGCCGTGTGCCTTTTATGCTGACACACGGCAAACCATGTTTGCACTTACCACTTTGGTTGTTTTATTTCGACATGCTTCCTTTGTTTATTTTCTTTGTTAAGGCTTCTACTACGTTCATTTACTTCACCTAACACAACCAAGGAAAAAATTACACTGTCCTACCCCCTTTCGACGCCGTTCAAGGTGGTAGACGAAAATGTTAGGGTTTTTCCAGCGGATCTAGGGTTTCGCCGAATCGGAGCCCCGGAGCGTCGGAAACCCACCCAAACCTAGGTTGTGCCATAATATGTGTGTACAAGTGTGTTGATTGTTTTGGAAGTGCAAGATTTTACTCCGGTGTGTGACCGTCTTTCGACGCACGTCTATAGGGGTAGACGAAAACGTTAGGGTTTTTCCAGCGGATTCAGGGTTTCGCCGAAGCGGGGGCCCGGAGCGTCGGAACCCCACCCAAATCTAGGTTGTGCCATACCATATGTATACAAGTGTGTTGTGTGCTGTAAATGTGTAATATCCTACTCCTAGGTGTGACCGGCTTCACCGACTTCACTTTCCCTCTAGTGAGTTTCTGCACTTAGAGGTGAAAACTCCCCTTTCGGGCGAACTGGATGGAATCTTGTGTTGATGTGGTGTAGACTTTGTTTTCTCATGTTCCTATGGCCTAACCTAACACAACCAAGCAAAAAAGTCCACTGGCCTACCCCCTTTCGACGCACGTCTATGGGGTAGACGAAAACGTTAGGGTTTTTCCAGCGGATTCAGGGTTTCGTCGAAGCGGGGGCCCGGAGCGTCGGAACCCCACCCAAACCTAGGTTGTGCCATACCATATGTATACAAGTGTGTTGTGTGCTGTAAATGTGCAATATCCTACTCATAGGTGTGACCGGCTTCACCGACTTCACTTTCCCTCTAGTGAGTTTCTGCACTTAGAGGTGAAAACTCCTCTTTCGGGCGAACCGGATGGAATTTTGTGTTGATGTGGTGTAGACTTTGGTTTCTCATGTTCCTATGGCCTAACCTAACACAACCAAGCAAAAAAGTCCACTGGCCTACCCCCTTTCGACGCACGTCTATGGGGGTAGATGAAAACGTTAGGGTTTTTCCAGCGGATTCAGGGTTTCGCCGAAGCGGGGGCCCGGAGCGTCGGAACCCCACCCAAACCTAGGTTGTGCCATACCATATGTATACAAGTGTGTTGTGTGCTGTAAATGTGCAATATCCTACTCCTAGGTGTGACCGGCTTCACCGACTTCACTTTCCCTCTAGTGAGTTTCTGCACTTAGAGGTGAAAACTCCCCTTTCGGGCGAACCGGATGGAATCTTGTGTTGATGTGGTCTACACTTTGGTTTCTCATGTTCCTATGGCCTAACCTAACACAACCAAGCAAAAAAGTCCACTGGCCTACCCCCTTTCGACACACGTCTATGGGGGTATATGAAAACGTTAGGGTTTTTCCAGCGGATTCAGGGTTTCGCCGAAGCGGGGCCCCGGAGCGTCGGAACCCCACCCAAACCTAGGTTGTGACATACCATATGTATACATAGGACCATGGGGAACCAACATTTCATGTGGTTCGTCGCATGATTCCGTGCCCGGCACCCGACACGGGAGTTTTCACCTGCTGGAAAAACCTAGGTGGTTCTAGGGTTTCGCCGAAGCGGGGCTCCGGAGCGTCAGAACCCCACCAAAACCTAGTTGGTTCCATACCATATGTATACAAGTGTGTTGGGTGTTGTACATGTCCAAGATCTCACTCCGGTGTGTGACCGGCTTCACCGGCATCACTTTCTCCATACCGAGTTCCCGGACTTATAGCTCGAAACTCCTACTTCGGGCGAAACGGAGGGAATCTTTGTACATGTTCAAGTGCTTGGTTGTATTAGGTTTGTTCTTAAAATACTAGTACTAATAAACAGTCCATACAAATATTAAAGAAGAAAAAGAATTAAAAGAAAAAACAAACAGAAAGAAAAAATGGAAAAAAAGGTGTCTTTGCCGTGCGCTGTGCTAACTAGCACACGGCAAAGACTGTCTGTGCCGTGCGCCGCGCTAACTAGGACACGACAAAGAATATCTTTGCCGTGCGCCACACGTACACCGCACGGCAAAGCCGTGACCTTATCTCCTCCTATCCGTTCGGACATCGCTGTCTGGTCCACGCACACACGCCGTTTTTTCACCGCACGCACGACACCCACCCGCGACCTGCGCCGCCGCCGGCTCCGCCCCCTCCGGCCGCCCCCTCCGGCCGCCCACGCCGGCTCCGCCCCCACTCCTGGCCTCCTCCGCGAGCGGCCACGCCCCGGCCCGCCACGCCACCTCCTCCTCCGCGACGCCCTGCCTCGCCGCCGCCGGAGCACTCCCCGGCCACTCCGCGCCTCCGCCCCGTGAGCTTGCATCCCGACCTACCGCCGCCGCCGTGAGCTTGCCCGCGCCGCCACCGTGATCTTGCGGCATCGATTCGGCCACCCACCGCCGCGCCCTCGCAGCGCCGCCGCCCCCGTCCCTGCAGCTTCCCTCCACCCGCCGCCGCCGCCCCGTCCTCGCACGCCCTCGCACCACCCACAACGCCGCTAGCTCGTTCTCTTCCCCTACTCCTCCTCTTCCCACCCAACCTCCTCCTCCGGCCCCTCCTCCTCCTTCTGCCCTTGTCAAGCTCGAGCTCCTCTGGCCCCTCCTCCTGCCCTCCCCCTCCGGCCCCTCCTCAAGATCGAGCTCGACGACGCCCGCCAACTTCCCCACACGTCCGCAGCACCACCCTAGGTAAGACCACCCGTAGCTAGTTTATTTCACTTGCATTTAGTTTATTTTATTTCTTTGCATTTAGTTTATTGTAAAACAGTGAGCAATTGTATTTGCATTTAGTTTATTTCATTTGTATTTAGTTTATTTCATTCATTTGTATTTAGTTTGTTGTAAAATAGTGAGCAATTGGGTAGGGTTTTACATGCAAATACATGTTTAGGTACCCCTTTTGAATGTGATAACATATTGATGCAAAGACATTTGTTTATTTCTTTTCTCGTACAGGAGTATGTGTGGAGCGTGAGAGCGGGCTGTCGACGGGGGTGTCGGTGGAAGATCTTCTTCGCCGTCGATCACGCTTCGAGGGTAAGAAATTCGTCACCTTTCTTGAATGTACCTAGGGTTTTATTTTGGTCTAGATCACCGGGTCAGTCGAGTCGCGTAACCTGAGTCAGATCCCATCCGGAAGGGTTACAAATTTATAAATATGCAGGATTGTCCATCTTTGCATATTTATAACCGTAACACTTCCGGATTGTCCTGTTGGACAGTCCGAGTACGTGTAGATCGAGTCGTGTTCCATGTTCTACCCCTTCCTGAGACGGAATTTTGGCAGCATCTCCCCGTTGTTCTTCGGATGCACACCCTCTCGGCTTGACAAGCTCGAGACGTGTATTCTGAAGAACAGCGGGGAGGTGCTGTCGAAATTCCGTCTCGGGTCGGGGTAGAACATGGGACACGACTCGATCTACACGTACTCGGGCGGGATAGGCCCCTACCCATTAGAAGTGTAGGTGAACCCTTGCATGTTGTAAAAGATAAAATTTGGCCGTAAAAAATGGTTTTGCTAAACTTGTAGGCAAAAAGGACAAAGAGATGAAGCCAGAGCTTAGAAACATTGCCCATGGCTTTAGCCATTCCGTCAACTCATTCCATGCTTATGACGTGAATGGATATCGCTTCCATACCCATGAGCACACAACAAACCGGGGCAACCGGAAGACAATAAATAGTGGGGTGTTATGTGAAGGCTCAGATAAACTCCATTACTATGGAAGAGTTGAGGCTATATACGAGTTGAATTATGGTTTTGGTAAAGGGCTAGATCCCGTTGTATTCAAATGCAATTGGTTAGACCCGCGTCGGGTTAGACGGGATCCTACAATTGGATTGGTCGAAGTTGAACGAAGCTCCAAGTATTCGGGAGACGACGTCTACATTTTGGCTACCCAGGCCTTCCAAGTATTCTATCTCCCGTACCCGTGCAAGAAGACATCAAAAGCATATCAAAAGCGTCTACAGGGGTGGGATGTTGTGGTGACGGTACCGTCGCACAGTAGGCCGGCTATGCCTAACGGTCAAGATTACCGCCGCCTAGACCCCTCAACATCTGACGGCGAGTTCTATCAGGATGGAGGGCTCCCTGGGAAATTCACTATCAACTTGCCGACCGATGATGACATGGAATACGGCGAACAAAACGAAGATGCTGGAATGGAGGAAGACACCGCGCATGATGAAGTCGAGGAGGTTCATAACCAAGCCGACGTGACTTTGCTAGAGCGCTTCCACGCAGGACTTCACGTCGATGAGCCAGAGGGACCACCTCCAGGTTCCGTGGATGGTTGGTGGTGTGGCGACCCTGACAGTGATGACGACACGGGTGGTCCAATAGTTGGTCCCGATGATCTCGACACAGGCTACTGATAGCGATGAGGACACATGTATTAGTAATTGCCAGTCTAGCTTATATGTAATAGGTCAATGCTACTTTATGTAATAGTGATTGTCGCTACTTTATTTTGTGAGAACTCATTGTCGCTACTCCATTTACCTTAATTGTCGCTACTTCATCTAATTGTATTCATTTTCGCTTTACTCATTGTTGCTTCATCTATTTACCTTAATTTTGGATCATGTATACTGATGAAACCTATTTTTTTGTCAATGCAGGAAACATGGGGGGAAACAAATTGAAGAAGGCGTTCGCAAAGGGTGGGCAGCGTGAAGGCACTCCTGGTGGGATCGAGTTCGGCACCTCGACCTCCTCCCTCACCTCCACCCTCACCTCCACCTGCGAGGAGTGGACGACGTGGGAGTACGAGGACGAGAAGGAGGCCTACCAAGACTCCTAGTCCTCTCCCTGCCGAGGAGCCCGACGAGGATGACGCGGAGTACGATCAGGAGGTGCAGTCGGACTCTGAGAGCGAGTCGCTGGCTTCTGAGGATGAGCTGCTGCCGGAGGCTTCTGAGGAGGGCGAGGAGGAGGACGGAGGATGACAGCGAGGAGAGGGGCGCGAGGAGGGACCTGGGGAGGACGGGTTGTGCTTGACCCGACGCTGCAGTGGGACCCGCCGGAGGAGTGGGTTGAGACTGAGGAGGATATCCCTGAGCCACGGACCAGGCCGCCGTATCAGCGGGGGTCGGCGGGACTCCCCGATCCCCGATATTACGCCTACAAGAACACTCTTCTCCTGCCTGTTGGAAAAAGGTACTTATTATAGTTTTTGTTCAATTTTAGCTTCTCATTGTGTTTTGACCCGCTAACTATACTAATTTTGGTTTTCTCATTGTGTAGGACATTTGAGTACCAGCCTCCTAAAGTGAAGGGACAGCGTACCTACGCGAGCATCCTTGGATGTTGTCTCAGGAAGTTCTTCCCAGGGATTGTCACCCTCCCAGAGGGTGGCAAGAGTGTAGCTTGGACTTTCAGGCACTACTGTTTCGCGCCGGATCCCGATGGCGAGTACCGCAACATGGCGCTTAAGACACTCGCTATTTCTGGGTAAGTTTGTTTGACTTCTCATCATTCTATAAATCCGAGATTGCACTAATGGCTTTGACCCTATTTTACCTATGTGTGCATGCTTGTAGAACTTCTTCACCTGTCGGAAGGAGGATTTTGAAAAGTGCGAGGCCATCCTTTGACGATGGCCTCTAAGATGGTGACGGACATGCACTACGAGGCTCGCGTGGAATCTGTCCGCAATTGGTACGCCGAAAAGAAGATTGGGCTGGACAAGAAGCGTGCTCGGGACATCTTGATGCAGCCATGGCAGTACCTGCAGGTAGCGTCATTTCTATATTATCGATTTTGTTGACCGCCGTGTAATATCATTAATATGTGTGTTCTGTGCACGTAGGTGCCTCCTCCGTACGTCGGTAACAACAACGACTGCCACCTCGCGATGGTAGCGTGGTGGACTAGCGGAGTATCTCAAGATACACGCGGAGGGAAAGGCAAAGCGGGCGGAGAACAAGGGTGGAACACACCGCCAAGGCAACCTCAGCCTCTCCCAATGCATACAAAATGAGGTGAGCAAATGCATTCTTTAATCCACCTATGTTCGTGCTCTCTTTTGCAATATCGTCTCCTTTTCACCTATGTTCGTGCTCTCTTTGCAGAAATTGAAGACCGGCGTAGACCCCTCGCCCTTCGCCGTTGGTCAAAGATGCGTACCAGGGATGCGCCGGATCCTGAGACAGGGTCGATGTGGATCAACGAGAGCGCCGAGCTCCGGAGCAAGGGGTACACGGAGAAGTTCAAGGAGCGCAACGGTGAGGAAGCTGACCCTCTCACCAGTCCACTTGACGTCGAGGCTGTCGTGCTTGCGGGGCAAGGCGCGGCGAATGGCCGCTTGTGGATAGGTGACGGCTCCATCGACCCTCGCACCGTCCCGTCTCTACGCCAGGTCCGCCGTGGGAGGGCGCCTGGTGCGCCTGCTGTGGAGACCCGCCCACGAGTTTCGAGTCTAGCTGTCGACGAGCTCCGGCAGAAGCAGGTGCTCTATGAGCAGCAGCTGGAGCAGCAGCAGGAGCAGATCCGGCAGCAGCAGGAGCAGATGCGGCAGCAGCAGGAGCAGCATCAGGAGTATTGCAGGCAGCAGCAGGAGCATCAGAGGCAGATGATGGAGTGGATGTTTGGCACGATGCAGCGCATTGCTCCTGGGGACGGGGCTGTTGCCATGGGAATGTTCCCTCCACCGCCTCCACCGATGTTCCCATGGGTATGTTCTCAAACTTGTCATTCTATCCATCTTATTGTTGTAACTAAATTACTTGTGTAATGCGAGACTTTTTTCATGTTGTAGATGAATCCAGGATCGGCGGGTGGATCTCACTCGATGGCGCCGCCGCTTGGTGGCCAGGATAATCCGGAGGGGCAGCCCCAAATCTCCAACCCTAACGTTGTCCGGAGGATGCCGTGGGTATGTTCGCATGACTTGTCAAAATTTAGTTAGTTGAACTTGTCAAATTTTACCCATTAGTTGAACTTGTCAAATTTTAGTTAGTTCAACTCATCAAATTTTAGTTAGTTTTCTTTTAATGCCATGACTATGCCATTTCCACCTAGTTGTCGAACTCATCATTTTTTTGCAAACATGTAGCACTATCCTCCTCAATGATGTTGAGGACCTACTCCGCCGCGGAAGGCCAGTAGAGGTTAGTTACCATTTCAACTTGCTACCACTCTCGTTCGAAAACTTACTTCATGTCTCACTTAGATCGATATAGCCAATCAAACTTGCCATTTCCACTTACTTAGTTGAACTATGCTTATGCCATTGACACTTAGGTATTTTAGTTGTCAAACTTGCCATTTCCACTTTGTTACTTAGTTAGTTGAACTATATGCTTATGACATTGACACTTAGCTATTTTAGTTGTCAAACTCATAATTTTTGTATGAACTTGTAGGAGGATCAACAATGACGTCTATCTTCGCCATCCGTCCATCGTCGCGGAGTTCATGTGGATGCTATGTTGAATATGATGCCTATGTGGTGTTTGAGACTATGTTTGAGCTATGTGGAGTTTGAACTATGTTGAGTTCATGTTTGTGTAGTTCATGTTGATTTTAGTCTTATGTTTGTGGAGTTTGAACTATGTGTTGATTTTAGTCTTATGGAGGAGTTTGATCTTGTTTATATATATGTTATGGAGCACTATTTAGTTCATATTTGTGTCAGAATTATCATCTGTGAATTATTCTGTGATTTATCTGTAAAATGCAGGGATTTTTGAAAAAACAGCAAAAATCTAGGCCATATGGTCTCTTTGCCGTGTATGGGCACACGACAAAGGCCTGTGCCGTGCGTTTGCACACGGCAAAGCCCACATGTGGCGAGCACCTGTGCAACCTGACATTTGGGGGTTGACCATATGGTCTCTTTGCCGTGCTGCCTAGACACATGCACACGGCAAAGGGCTGAGTATGGGCCTGGGCAAAGATCAAGTGTGTGCCGTGCTGTGTGGGGCCGAGCACACGGCAAAGATCAAAATGTGTGCCGTGCAGTGCTGGGCAGAGCACACGGCAAAGATCGAATCTGTGCCGTGCGGTGCTGGGCAGAGCACACGACAAAGCCGTGTTGACCCATTGTGTGGGTTGACCCTCTCTGACAGAACTATGCCGTGCTGGGTGTGGAAAAGAACACGGCAAAGGGTGTGCCATGCTGTTTGTGGAAAAGAACACGGCAAACGTTCGTTACCGTCGTTTAATAGGCCGTGTGCGGTTTGCCGTGCAGTTCGACACGACAAAGTCTTTGCCGTGTTCCGAAGGTCCTTTGCCGTGCATTTTGGCCACACGGCAAAGACAGCGATTCCGATAGTGGCCGCGATTTGCTTACCAGTTCAAATACTGCAGTTATTGGCCGGCAACTGAAATTCTCAGCGGTAAATGAGTTTACTAGGCGAAAAATGTCGGACTGTTTGAATTTGGCCCGGATTATTTTTCCAAAATCGGTTTTTAATTTATTTTGTACGTTTTAAGTTCAAATTTTACATTTATCTGCGAATCGCGACCGGTAGCCGACGAGTAATTTTCCAGTAACCACAGCTACCGAAATCCAGTCCCCCTCCGAGATTTTTTTATACCGGTATCCAAATCCTTGGCCAATAGCTAGTTCATGCCCCAAAAGGGTATTTGTTTACTTTTTTTTTGCGAAACACAGTACAAACGCAGACGCTCACATACACATGCACACCCTCACCCCTATGAACGCACGCATGCACACCCTACCCCTATGAGAACCTTCGAGAGACCGAGCCGGCGGGTCGAGTCTTGAGATTGACGAAGTCACCACAGGCGCCTCGCTGTCGACGGGAACGTCACCTCCCACTGAAGAATATTCCGCCTAAATGAGAACACCAGTGTCAAATCTGGGGTTTGAACTCTGGTGGGCTGTGGGTACAACCACCCTTCTAACCATCTTGCCACAGGCAAGTTCTCGTTTTTTGTTTACTTTTAGTACATTATAAGTTTATAACTACACATGTGAAGACCTCCTCTAGCAATGCGATGGATACTCATCACAATACCCACATTTATCCATATGGGTAAACCTTTTCTTATGTTTTTATTTTTTGGTTTTCTGTTTGAACTTGTGTACTCTTAACAAAACAAACGTAGAGTAAATAAGTGGTGGCTGCCCGCGTGGGCAATTGTGGTATTTTTATTGAACAATCAAATGAAAATATGATTTAACCCAACTTGTGTGAAACATTTTATTAAAAGAGTTCATCACATTATCGTTAAGCAATTATAAACTGATCAAAAATCGAAATATTCATAAAACCATTATTTAATTGTGTACCTAAATTATTCCTTTTTCCTTACTCATATTTTAGTGTTTCTTAATTTGATTTTTCTTATGTGCTGACGTTGAGAATACAGTTGATAGTATTTTTACCAATGCACCGGTGAATAAACTAGGTCTTGAAGATTTGTTCAGCTCACATGCGTACTTAATGACAACAAACAAAGTTGCATTTTTAATACACAAGTGTCTAATTTTCTAGATATGTTCCCGGTACAAGTCTGCTCACATTTCGTCAGCCTTGAAGAGGGGACCATGCAGGATCTCGTGAATTTTTATCTCTCCCATACCAAATTAAGAACTCAATAGATTATTTACGCAAGATCCCTTTGTCAAACACTATTGGATGTTGTATTGCCCAGCCTCTAATATATTGACACATCAGCATTGCAGGTGATGAGCTGGATTGCTCAACAGTGGCCAAAATTAAGGTCAACCACTAAATCATTGACAAATCAGCAATACCACATGACATGTCACGTTACTTAAAGCAACATCGACTAATTAGTTGAAGGGAGCTCAAGACTTGTTTCATTATCTTAATTTAAAAATCCGAACTTAAGCAACACATAAACAATAATGTTATTATTTAGAAATTTAATATAAATAAAATCAGGTCAAAGTTCATCAAAGAAAAACTTCACAAAAAAACTATGCGGTAGTTAGGTGTTGCCTGCAACAACATACATTTCTCGGCCAGGTTCATGTATACTCTTTAGATAATAGGACGTTTAAACGACTGTAAATCTATATAAAACTCATATATGATACTCATAATAAAAATGAATGACATACTTAAGATCATATGAAATTCAATGTATGTAAGGGAAGGATCTAACAAAACCTTAGATAGTATGAAAAAAATAAGCATGCCACTGAAATTATTACAGATTCAAGAAATTCTACTGCAGTTTTTAGTCTATCGTCCATGGTGCTAGCTAGTAAGAGAGAGATCTCTAGGATACATGAAAAATCATCTACTCAAAAAGTCGAAAATGATTTTTTGCCACCCCACTTGTCATTGTGTCCCAGCAGTTTTTTCTTCTAATTTTTGTTCATGTACATCTCCTTCTAGTGAACTCACAAGGGAGGTGATGAGCTGCGCCTGCGCGGCGTGCCCATCCCACACTACCTTCTTGTCGATCCCACAATGTCTACCTGTACAGCGTTGTCGCTCCTCCCCTCCGCTTGCCAGTAGCTGTGCGCCCCAATCGGCTTGGGTTGAAGAGGGAGTTCGACGGTCAGGTAGTGGCCACCTTAAAGACTCCACGCGCTGTGGAGCCCCGACACTGAGAACCCCCAATCACAACACCCCACCCCGCCGCACCCTTGCCGCCTGTGCCCAACATCGCAGCAGCGCCAACACCGCCATCTCCTCCTGCTAGGTCAGCCATGGAAGTGTTCTTGGCTCCGTAGCTAAAAAATTATCCACAATTTTGCTAGAAAATCGATCGAAATCGGGACCGCACAAAATATGGCCGGAATCAAGCGAGGTGGGAGGGAATTGAGGTTGATCCACCTGCGTTGCGTCCTGAACAAGTATTTTGAGTTTACATAGAAAATGCACCCCATGCTGTATATTCGGCAAATTTTGAAGTATAGTCAATTTTTAAATATGGGGAATGTTTTGAGTATCTGGTAGACCTTTTGCTTTACCTATAAAAAAACGTCAGTTTTCTTTTAGTATGCCCTCTATAGGTATCTACCAGAGATGCTCTAAAGCCGACTTCTCTCCGTTTCGAAAGAAAAAACTCCTGGAGTTGTAAAAGCTGATCTTGCTTACAACTGTAACCATACCAGACCACCACTGTCAAATCTATACTATAATATCTGTAGTTGCCGTGATGGTACGTTGGTGAGGTACGTTTTGGTTTTGGGTGGTATGTCCTCCGCACTCCACCGACCAATCCTAATCCAACTCGACTAAGGAGTCCTAATCAGACTAAGCTTCAAACAGTCCCCCTACGGTCCTACCACTCGACCTCGACGCCGTCCCCGTGCTCCTGCCTCCTGCTCGTCGCCGGATTGACCCTTGGCCGCCGCCGGGGTCCCGACCAGTCCCCGGGACGGACCTCCGACGCGTCGACCTGCGGTGGCAAACCAGAGGACGGGGAGGAGCGGCAGCAGGGCCTCGGCCGCCGCCGGGGTCCCGACCAGTCCCCGGGACGGACCTCCGACGCTCGTCACAGGAGCAAGGGATAGCTACGGCTAGAGCCGGCGGCACCTCGGGCACTGGCCAGGGCTTGACCGTCCGGAAGCCGTAACAACACCTCGGCGAAGCGGCAACGAGACCTGGGCCAACGTATGACACGCAAGGAGGCTGGCGGCGGCCTTACGCAAGGAGGCTGTCAGCGGCCGCACGCGAGGAGGAGTAGGAGAGGGTGGTGCGCTCAAACCAATCGGCGGTCCGTGAGCAGCAATAGCCATCCACGTCCGGGTCCAGCCCGAGGAGGCAGAGTTCTCCGACGGCAGAGGAAAGACCGAAGCAAGAGCGTCTTGCGCAATCACTGGCCGGCATGGCCGCGCGGGGTTGCCCGCTCCTGAACTTCTCCACCGGCAGCATGCCGAGGCCGGGGCCGCCTACCGGGGTCGATCCATTCGTCGCTGTGCAGTGCCCCCGCGCCGTGGACCTGCGACTTTCACATCAATCAACAAACACATCAGAGACGAACGAGGCACAGAGGCAGAGCCGCCAGGAACAGGTCACAAACGACCAGCCAAGGCCGGATGCGGCCGCTCGACGGTGGAGCACTGCCGGTCACCGTTCTTTCCCACGGGAGTCCGGCGTGCTGCACTGCCGCTCACGGGAAGTCTACACCGGGCGCCGATTGGTCCACCGCGCCTCCCTAGGGGAGCCGGTCACCCAATCTCAGGTCGCTGCCCCGTCCGCCCAGAGGAACAACGACGGTGAACCCAAGCGCGGCATCCAACTCTGAAGCGCACGGCATATCTTCTGAACTTCCCCACCTGTGTCGATGCCTGAATCTTAGCTTTTTTTTTGGCTTCTGACAGATAGATGTGTAAGTAGTAGTAGGTATGTGAAAGAGTTCAGACTTCCCCAGTTTCTTTCTTCAGAGAAAACGACTTCAGACTGTTGTATCGTAATTGCAATGAATTCGTCGCTGCAAATGGATAATCTGTTGAAATTGCTTTTCCTCACTTTCTATTCTGAAAGATTGGTAGCGTTGCATGCGTCGGTAATTCTAGCCAGGTATCTGACATTGCTAACGGTTGATTTTATCTCATCACATTGACATATGCAGTTATGCACACGGCAAAAAATTAATTTCTCACACAACACTGTAACAATAATATACCACCACTCAAAGATCGATACAGGTGACATGTTAAATCTTTGTTTGTAGGCAAAAATAATTTCATCTGCTCTAGCGTAGAGCGTGACATGGTCGGCATGTTCAACAATTGTCCCTAGACATAATATGCTTTTAAATTTGAAATAATTAATTTAGTGCCAATCATAACCAGTTCATCTCAATAGTTTCATTTATACTATGCAACCTCTTATGGAGGCAAGCTTTTTCGATTGCAATCTCAAAAGAAGGACAAACTAAAAAGATCGCCGTGAAGCTTATAAGCTAAACAAACCACTTAGAAAGACGAAAAAATATGCCGATTTTAGGCCGGAACAAAGGGCAAGACAATGTGCACAAAAAGTCGGAAATATGCAAATATTTAGCTAGCTAGAACAAAAGAAAGCTAGATTACACCAAATTCTAGCTAAGCGTGAATATAGCCACAACACACCATGCAAAGAATCAATTGTGATGGTGAAGCTTTCATATATAGAACAACAAGAAGACGTCAGTATATCTACCTTCAATGTGTACAAAAATGTCATATGATATAAATTTCTATCAACTTATCACACCGAGATAGAATGTATCATCACATACTTTTACCTTCAAGCTAACGTTTGTAGGTGCCAACGTTTTCATCAAAACATTTTTTTAACTCCCGTTGCAACGCACGGGCACTTTTGCTATCGTTGAATACTATGTAAAACTCATCAGAATCGTATTGTTTGTACTTCCAAAACCCCAAAGGCCGATGTTACCTCCCCCTCCACCCTTTTATAAACCCCCATGTGCTCCATTTTCGTTCACCACTTTCGTCCTTCTTTCTCTATTCTTGTTTGCCACCTTTGCTGTTCTCTTGAAGAGGCTTTCCTCCTTCGTGATCTTTTCTCCTGAGATCGAAGAAAGAACTTGCGCCTTATTCCTTTGTAAAAAGATTTAGTGTCGGTGGTTTATGCACACCATTGGCAACTGTCATCTGCTGTTTCTCTCGTCCAAAGCCATCTTCTTGAACCAGGCGGCGCCATGTCAATGGCCCAGAGCCCAGCCTCGACCGCCGCGGCGGCGGTCGAGTCGAGCAAGCACTGGGCTCCCCACGGCCCGGCGCTGACGGCCTGTCTCGTCACCATCAACCTGCTCATGGTCCTCCTCATCTTCTTCTACTTCTGGCGGTTCTTCTCCGGGAAGCAAGGTCCCTCGTCACCCGGCGGCGGCGGCGACGAGGAGGCCTCGTCGTCGTCGACCGACACTTCGCCGGCGACCTCCCGAGAGCGTCCAGGCGCCTGACCGACCCCGACCAGTTGCCCGTGTCCGTGTACGACTCGAGCCGCGACGACGCCGCCGGAGGGAAGGCGGAGTGCGCGGTGTGCATCGTCGAGTTCCGCGACGGCGAGCTGGCGCGGCTTCTCCCTCGCTGCGGGCACCGGTTCCACGCGCCGTGCGTCGACGCGTGGCTGCGTCTCCACTCCACGTGCCCGCTCTGCCGCGCCGACGTCGTCGCCCCGCCGCCCGCCGCTGGCGAGCTCAAGAGCGACGATCCCAAGGACGACGGCGCCGCGGAGTGCCCCGTGTGAGCTAGCTAGGCAGATGAGATCCAAGCCAATGCAGAGGAGGGGAGGAGCACGTAACGGCGGACGGCGACAAGATTCTTTCGATCGGCGTCGCTGTCCGTTGCGTTGGCTGAATGCGCAAAAGTCGGCGAGGTACGGTTTGGCTTCGTCGTCTCCTGTGTTTGCCGTGTTGATCCTGTTATAAATATATTTCTTTTTCAGTTTTGGCCATTTTGGGGATCGACGAGGTAGTATGCTTATTTAGATCAGTCATCTTATATTTGATGCGCGTAAGCCTGGAATTGTAAAGATTAATTAGCTAGTAACACATCTGTATAAGAATTGCGCTTGTTCATGCATGACATAATTAATAGTGCAATTGAGATTGTATATGTGTAAATTAATGGAAATCTTGATCGAAGTTTTGGTGGGTGGATTTCTAGACCCTGTGTATCTGCACTGTCCATGTGCATGTGCATAGTCGCGGCGGAAATTATCATTGGTGAAGTTGTGAATCCTTCAAGCTAGAATATATCCAGCCCGGATAAAATTGTCCAAAGGATCTTTATGCTTGAAGACGCAGAGGGTAACCATAGTACTATACAGGTGGGCAACTAATTACATTTTTCTAACAGAATGAGAAAGTGCTTTCCACCAACGGAAGTAAGGACCTGCCTTGGGCTTGATCGACCGAGAAATAGCCTAGTGCTCGGTCGAGCTCTTTCTTCCTCTGATTCGGTCACCCTGCAGCCATCGTTGGCCAAACAGCCGCCCTCCCCTCCCGCGGCCAGCGTGTTGCCGCGACGCCTCACCTCCCACCCTTCCCTAATCTCCTCCGCCGCCACCCCTGCCATCCCTCTAAATTCCCACCCCCGGCCGCGTCCTCTCCGCCGCCGACACCATCACCTCCAGATAAGTTGCTTACTCACCTCCAGTCCTCCGCCGTCGCTGACAAGGAGCTCCGCCCCCTCTCTCTCCTCCTCTCTCGATTGGTCACAACGGAGATCGACCGAGCGCTAATTTGGTTCAAGGTTTACTGAGAGCTAGCAAAAGCGCAGAAGTAAGAATGTGTACATGAAAAAAGTTAAGAAACAAGCAGACTCAACCTTCTCAAGCTGAATCGATAGTTGGAACTGTAGACTAGACATGACACTGCTACGCACGAAGCGAACACTAATAAGCACCCACTAAAGCACACAATCATCAATAAGCATATATGTTGCAAACCAGTGACATTTCCACATCTGTACAGTACAAAGTATCAACTGGACCCTGGACACGCGCCTATATTTCCAGTTCCCACACATGCAGGAACTAGCTAGCTGCAATCCAGTGAGCCACTGCACCGCGCGTAACAGTATGGGCACTAGCAAGAGATATACATCGGTCGTCCTTCGGTATCTCTGCTTTCTTGGTGCCCCATCCTTGGAAGCAAATACATACAGTCTCATCCAAGCCAGCTCAGTCATGATCGATAGCAGATAAGCCTCGGGCCTCATAGCTAACACCTACCTAGCTTCCATTCCAAGAGGGAGTATACAACAGATTCTCTTTCCGATCCATGGATTGCGTCGCCGTCGATCGAACCTGGTCGGTTCTACCGTCCTCAGATCGTACCGTCAAACGAGCTCTAGCTCCTCATCGCCTCCCATTTTCTAAGGCGCGGCGACAGGACAGGCAGACCCGTCGCCTCCGCGGGAAAAGGGCCACGATAGCTACGGCCACCAACTTCGCCGCTTCTGAATCTGACGTTGATGATGTCGATCTATGTACGTGTTTATCTCGACTAGTATATTTTAGGAGCAGAAAGATGATCGCGAGATGCCAAAACAAGGAGAATGCATCTTCTCCTTAAACAACACATGTGTGCTTCACTAGCTGGTTGTACAATCTGGTACGGAAGCAGCAGCATCTGGACTACTAGAGTCGTGGGTTAATTAGTTTGTGCCTACTGTGTTATCACGAGTTGCAGAATCTTCGGCTGATTTTGGGTCTGCTGGGGAGTGATGCTGCTGGCAGGATTGGTTCCATTCCGTCGGCATCGACAATGTGCCGAGGACGAACTGGCCATATTAATTTTTACCTAGCATCAGCCGAACTGTTTCTGACCCCGCCCTGGTCACGGTCAAATCTTGCTAGCTGTTCTTGTTGGTCGCCGGTCGGTTGGGACCAAGGATTTGGGGTAGATGCTTGACGCTGTTGGATCGAAGCAAGCCAGCGAAGGCAGTGTTGGCTGTCGGTAGCCAACGTCGCCGTGAATAGGAACATCGTCTCTTTGAGCCGGCTCGGGCGGGTACCCAGGTCGTGTTTGGTAGCCTGCAGCTCCTTTCGTGCTCAGCCAAGTCAGGCTGTGGAGGGCTTGATCAGCCTTATGCAGCCTCCAGACCATGTTATGCATGTCGTTTGGTTGCTCGATGTTTGGTTGTCTGCAAAGTTTCATTTCGGGTGAGCTGGTTGCAAATACTCGTTGTTTGGTGCCGTGCAATGATCTGATGTGGTTACCTCTTACCACTACTGGTGAGGTTACCCATCACGAAATGAATAAGTAATAGACATAATCAAACTGAACATAGCACACAGTAATTCACAATTACTACTCCAGCATAGCTAGATCGTGAGGATCAACATATCATAGTTCGTAGCACGAGTGAAGCACGAACTCGTCGTGCTTCTTCTCAAGTTCATAAGTGCAGAGGTTAACATATACCACCACCCAAAATATTACAGCCCAGGAACGAAACATAGTGGTGTTCTAAGGGGCTATGGCGTACTGCTGGTGGCAATAGGCATGCAACCATGATCTCCTCTTTGTGTCCGTCATGTCCGCGTAGAGGCAATGCTCGTCTTCGTGATTGGCAAGGTAGTTCAAAGCCTGGATCACTATGGCCGGACTGTAGACAGTAGGAGTTGGCATGTTCGTCATTGAGTAGATAGTCTTGATCTGTGCATAGTTGGTGATGGTCTTATTCAGCAGCTCCTCGTCCTTGGGATGCATCTAAGATGAAGGTAGTAGAACGTTAGTTGTGGTTCATGTTGAACAAGCGAAAAAGATACACAGAGATTCAAGGGGTAGGAGACATGATCTCACCGTCATGTGCGCAATCAACATATCATCGTCCATCTTCAAGGTCGACGAATGTTCACACCAAATCAACCCCTCAACTTTGGCCAGGCGAGTGATCCTAATCCACCTCTGTCTCCACTTCCGCAGATGGTTGTAAATCTGCGTAGTGCTCACAGTAATCCCAGTGTAGTCAAGAACATCATTGCTCACTCTGTTAATGTAGTTCTCTTTGAACCCTCTGTCAAAACGGATCCCCTTGTGGACGAGCTCACAAACCCTATTCAGAACGAACAGGGACATTGAAGCTGGCCACACCAGAGGAGGTCGTTGAGTAAAACGAAGAGGAACTGCATTGCCATTCGAGTTAGGCAGTGGGTTCACAGACTCATCGGCCAGAAGAGCAAACCTAAGAGGGACTGCGTTCATGTCAGGTAGAGCATGCCGAACTGACGGAGCATACAGATCAGGATCCGGTGAGCTAGGCCCAAAGATGTCCTACAATTACGACGAACACAATGTAATGTTACAACTAGCAACTATGTCGAACAAGAAGATGATACTACGCCGGACTAAGGCTAAGATCTTACAGAGAAACAGAGTTGCACACTTTGACGCTATCATAAACTAGAGTACCATTTAACCTACTAAAAGAAGAACATGGGATAGAGGCTCTTACAGTCGTAGTCGTAGGAGGAGAGTGGCCGCCGACGAGATCCAGCACCCCCTTGTTCAGATCCATCACCTGCTTGCGCCCAACATCCGTGCCACCGTCGACCTCTGCCGCGACCTTGCGAGGAGAAGAGTTGCTGACGAGCTCCAACGACGGAATTTCTCCCGCCTTGGAAGAAGAACACCCCTCCTTCGCCATAGCCATGGAGCTCAAAAGGGGGGGAAATGGTGTTTTGGATTTGGTTCCCCAACGCGGAGGAACTAAATAGGGAGGCGAAATAGCGCGCCCGTGAGGGGAAATTGAGCGGCGGTGACCGAATTTCTCCCGCCGCATTTTTTGTCCTCGCGCCATGTCCACCTCTCCGGCGCCTGCAGCAGCTCTCACGCGGCGTTCCTCGAGGTCGCACCCCGGGAGCCTGGCTCCAGGGGCACGATCGATCTGAGCGTGCCTCTCGGGCCTGGCCCGAGACTGCTTTGATGAGCGTGCTGGCCTGCCACGGGAGCTCGTGCAGGCATCCAAACGCCAGGGATTTGCAGCTGGCGGGCCTGGTCTAGGCGTCTGCAGGCTATCAAACGCGCCCCTAGATGCGACGGCGCCCCCTTCTTCGTCGTCTCCTGTTTTGCTGTCTTGGTCTTGTTATACGAGTAATATATTTCCTTTTCAGTTTTGGCCATTTTGGGGATCGGCGAGGTAGTACATAGTTAGACGATCAGTCTTCTTATATTTGATGCGCGTATGACTGGAATTGTAAGATTAATTAGTAACATATCTGTATAAGAATTGCGCATATTCATGACATAATTAATAGTGCAATTGAGATTGTATATGTGTAGATTAATGGAAATCTTGATCGATTTTTTGGTGGGTGAATTTCTAGACCCTGTGTGAATGTGCTGTCCATGTGCATAGTCGCTGCCGAGGTAAGGGAAATTACCATTGGTATAATATATAGGGCGCCAAAGGATTTATGCTTGAAGACGCAGAGGGTAACCATAGTACCACACAGGTGGGCAACTAATTACATGTTTCCACAAGAATGAGAAAGTGCTTTCCACCACGTAGAAGTAAGGACCTGCATGGGCCAGATGGACCGAGAAATAGCTAGTGCTCGGTCGAGCTCTTTCTTCCTCTGATCCCGTCACCCTGCAACCACCGTGGTCAAACTGCCGTCCTCTCCTCCCACGGCCGGTGTGTTGCCGTGACGCCTCACCACCCCACCCTAATCTCCTCAGCCGCCACCGTGGCCATCCTCTAAATCCCCCACCCCCGGCCACGACTTTTTCGGCATCTGCACCCTTACACCTCATATAAGTTGTTTGCTCGCCTCCGCCGCAGCTCTGGCTCGCTCCATTCCTCGTCACCGCTGTCGCTGAGACGAGGAGCTCCACCTCCTCTTTCTCTCTCCGTCTCTCTCGAGTGGTCACAACTGTAGACTACTATGTACGAAGCGAACACTAATAAGCACCCGCTAAAGTACACAATCAATAAGCACATGTTGCAAACCAGCGACCTTTCCACATACGTAACAGTACATAGTAGTATAGTACCAACTGGACCCTAGACACGCCTATATTTCCACTTCCCACACATGTAATAGCAGCTACTCGCTCTGTTCATAAATATAAGATGTTTTAGCTTTTGACTATATTCACATGTGTCAACATGTATATAGACATGTTTTAGTGTGTATGCATGCTTATTTGGGTGTGCACCTAGTCAACATGTAAACTAGCTAAAACATCTTATATTAAAAAACGGAGGGAGTAGCTAGCTGCTAGCTGCCAGCTCCATGTACACGGATGTGTGTGGTCGAGTGAGCCACTGCACCGCATGTAACAGTATGGGCACTAGCAAGAGATATACATCGTCTCCCTTTGGTCAGGTCACGCATTGTTCCTCCGGTTTCTTGCTGCCCTATCCCTGCATATAGTGTCATCCAAGCCCGCTCATGCATGCTTGCAGTTAAGCCTCGGGCCTCACAGCTAACACCTACTCCCTATGTGCTAGTTGTCTCACATATATGAGATATGGATATATCAAACACTAAAATATGTTTAGATGCATCAATATTTTTTTTTGAATGGTCACCGGGGAGGGAGAAAACCCTCCACCTGAATTGTATTCATTTTCTGTTTTAATGGGTTCAAGCGAACCAAAATTTTACAGGGAGGAACGAAGAGAAGATAAACAAAAACAACGCACACCAACACACACACAAAGGGGGCGGGAGAGGGATACACGTGCACTTGAGAAGCGCTAACAGACATGCTCGCATGACGACCACCACCAGGAAGACGGGGCAGGACAGTGCTTTGAGGAGTGCGTCCGACGCCGTCGAAGGGCATCACGGTCCCGAGACATTGCAGATTGCAGCACCACCACTTGCTTGCATGGCGACTACCCCACAAGATGGCGAACCAGGAGCGAACGGGGACCAACGAGTGAGACCGGCCTAGCACCAGCGCCACGAACCTTGACCCCGACCTCAGCCAAAGGGGCAGCCCCAAGCACTCTGGCCTAGCACCAGCGCCACGTGGGGAGGCGACCTCGCCGCCGAAGGGGGCCGATCAACCGAGACCGCGCCAACAACACGAAGCTCGCGACAATGCCGCTACCATCCCCATCGGATATTTGCCAAGCTTGCACAGCCAACAAGCATGCCAAGAGCACCAAATGGCAGCACTGCGAGGCCAAAAGCCTCGCTGCCGGATAAACCCAAGAACAGCAAGCTCACCACGCCAAACAGTATCAATGGCGAAGAGTGGGAATCCTTGCAACGCCTTCAAGAAGGGGAGCCACGCCCACGGGCGCGGCCGTTGCAGAGCTTTCGCTCGGACATGACCTACACATCGGGATTGCGAGCAATGCAACAGCTCCAACACCACGCCTCCAACAAGGTTAGCAATGCCCGGAGGCGCCGCCGTGGTCTGCTCACGCACAAAGCATGAGCGCGGGTTTCCCCGGGTGCTGGCATCGAAACGCGCCACCGTGCCAAATACCTGAGACGGAAGCCAGCAGTCGACGACGCACGCGCCAAAGGAGGAGCAGCAGAGGACCGAGAGCGGGCGCCGCCTCCCAACAGTGCGCACCAGAGGGAGCAGCGGCTCCGGCGGAGCACAGCAGCGCCGGCGAGCGGCGTCCTGGCGGCAGCAGCAGGGAGGAGGACGAGCCGACGTCGAGGGAGCAGCAGGGCTGCGGCCCGCGCCAGCCCATCCGGGGCCCAGATCGGGCCCGGGACGAGGCCGAGCGCGCAGGAGCGGGCGGAGCGCGTCAGGACAGGGACGGGAGCGAGGGGAGGTCGCGGGCCGCCGGCGCTGGAGCTTCCTCCAAGCAGCATCAAAGGGGCCGCGGGCGAACCCCGCCACCCCCTTCACCGGCGGCGCACGGACGCGCGTGGAGGCGGAGGACGAGCCCGCGCGTGGAGGCGGAGGAGGCGGAGGGCGGGCACGCGCGGGGAGGCGGCGCTTGAGGCGGAGGCTGGAGGCGGCGGCGGGCTTCAGCGGTGGCGGGCCTCCATACCGCCGTAGAAGCCGCGGATGGGCAAGACCCTGCCGCCCCCTTCACCAGCGCCGAGCGGCCTTTGTCCGCCGGCGGCCTCGGGGGGCGACGAGGGGAGGGGGCTGGAGGGGAGGCGGCGGCGGCGGGGGCTAGGGTTCCGCCCCCTGTCGCCCGGAGGAGGCGACGAGGAGCGGGTGTGTTCACTTTCCTGCATCAATAATTATAACTCTATATATATATATGTGAGTAACCTACTTCCTCCATTCTATTTTTTTGCGGGAATTTGAGAGCTTTATTCAACAAAAACAGTCCTTTGATCATTAGCCCACAGACTCGTGACCAGGAAGCTAGGAGCAGAGTTCATCTAACTTTCCGTAACGTTGAGCGAACAAGCATGTTTCGCACGCACGTGGGCTGGTTGGTTGGGTTGTCTAACTACATGTTCAAATACAAAGGGTTTAAAAAGCTCCAATCTCTAAAAGAATGGGTGTAATCACCGACTGTGAGTTACTCCTAGATTTTCATCACCTCCAGGCAGTCCGTCTGAAATTTCACCTCGAAACCTCAACGAATAGATGGAGTAATATTTCCGGGAGGGAGTACTACATTGCTACGTACATACCGAATTAGCTTTAGTCCAACATGTTGTACCAGTTGATAATAATATGAAAATTTGGAAGATGAAGATTTCGTTTAAAAAAAGGTGTTTGCGTGGTATCTTTGTCGTGGGGTAATTCTTACCAAAGATAATATTGTAAAACGAAATCGGCATTGAAGTACAAAGTATGTCTTTTTTTCAACAAGACGAGACTATTAAGCGCTTATTCTTCCAGTGTAATTTTGCGAGATTTATATGGTCTGCCATCCAGCGAGGATCTACCTTATACCCACCCCACAGCGTTGCAAATATTTTCGGCAACTCGCTCAATGGGGTGGATTTTAGGTTTAAGATACTTATTAGGGTGGGAACGATTGCAGTTATTTGGTCGATATGGCTATATAGAAATGGCAATATTTTTAATGACAAAAATGATTCTCTTATGTAGGTTATCTACATGACTACTGCTACGTTCCGTTTGGAACACGGAGGTGTGTACAATACAGAAGCGGCGAATGATCCCAATGCTATACAACAAATTCTCTTTCCCGATGGATTGCGCCGTCGAACCTGGTCGGTTGTACCGTCCTCAGATCGTACCTCGACGGCGACGTGGTCACACACTCGCTCGTGACGAGGAGAATGAACACGAGTGACCTAGCTTCCTTCTCCTCGCCGCCTCCCAGGCCGGACGACAGGACAGGCAGAACCGTCGCCTCCGCGGGAAAAGGGCCACGAAAGCTACGGCCACCAACTTCGCCGCTTCTGAATCTGAGGTCGACGTGTACGCATCCACTGTTTTGGAGCAGGAAGTTGATCGCGAGATGCCGAAGGCATCTTCTTTATCTTGTGTTTAAAACACATGGTTGTACGATCTGGTACGGCAGCAGTAGCATCTGGACTAGAGTCGCGGACTAATTTCTTCGTTTGCCTGCTGTGTTATCACGAGTCGCTGAATCTTCGGCTGATTTTGGGGGTGACTGCTGGCATGATTGGCTCCTCCGTCCATCGGTGCCGAGGAAGAACTAACCATGTTTTTACCCAGCATCAACCGATCACAGGCCCCGCCCTGGTCACGGTCAAATCTTGCTAGCTGTTCTTGTTGGTCGCCGTTCACCGGTTGCGACCAAGGTTATTTTAAATTTGGGAAAAATGCTTGACGCTGTTGGATCGAAGCAAGCCAGGGAAGTCAGTCTTGGCTGTCGGTAGCGACGAAAATATGGTGCAAATGTCGCGGCGAATAGGAAGAAGCTCGGGCGGGTAGCCGGGTACGAACTCTATACGCACGCCGCCGCCCCCTTCTCCATCAGTTCGCCATTTCGTCTTGGCCACGGCTGGTGGCCGAGCAGCCTGGTTTGGGCGCCAGGATCGGCGGGCCATCAGAGCTGCGCGGCAGGGGCCAGGGACATTGTGCCCTCATTTTATCATCATGCCAGGGGCGCTGCAGGCTTCAGTTCAGCAGGCCCACGAAGATCTGTATCCGCGCAAGGCCTCGTGTTTCATCACTATCATCAGGTATGCCGGACCATAGTAAATCCATGACACGGTGCTAGAGGCCTAGAAAATCTATACAGTGGAAGCGATACACAATGTTCCAGAGGTGAAAGCGCCATCTCAACGGTTCAAATCAAGTTCGAGATATTCGAAAAATGGATGGGCAGAAGACATCAAGACAATGCTTCACAACACATGATGCAAATGCAGTCTCGTTGCTTGGCGATGTCCATGTCAAGGGAGGGTGGCAACAGAGTCTGACTTTGTTTTTGTTGGTGCTTTTCAGTATGGAGTCTCGTAACTTTATGGTGAAAACCTATATCTGATCTTCATTGATTGTACCCATCAATGTCGAACTGGTAGCTATTACTACTTTGTTGAAGGCATTGTCTGAAGTTTGCTTAGACTTTGTCCGGAATAGAAACCAATATTTGATTTTTGTGTGGTTAGATCGGACGACGAAAGAATTTTGTGCACTATTAACTTATTGCATGCTTTGCGCTGGAGAACCTTTCTTCGAAGGATGGGTGTTGACAATGCCGTTGGTTGTTTCATATTGTTGCGAGTCCCTATCGCAATTTACTAGACTTCTGTATTGTAATTTACTAGACTTTTATGTCACTATTCACCATGCCTTTATATTCCTAGATTCAAAAGCGAAAACTAGTTGTAGTAGAATGTTCAATCCTGCAAGACCTAACGGTAAAGGTGCTGAGTCATGACAGCACCGTGCATGCATATTTCCACCTTCATCTAGCCTCTAAAACAAGACAGCCACCGGAAACAACCACGCCCACACCCTATGTAACTGCAGAATCACAGCCACGAGTCTAAAATTAGCAGAAACCCCAGACAACATAAATATGGCAGGCCTCCTTCTAAGACCAAGGAATTAACCCTGCCCATCGATCGGAGCAACGCTAACAGACACCAATGGCGTCCTCATCCATGATCACCTTCGCGGCTACCTTGTGCCTCGTCGCCGCCTCGGCCGTCGCCGTGCCACCGGCCACCCTCCAAGAGACGTGCAAGAGCGCCGGCGAGCAGGAAGCCCTGTGCGTCGAGTTGCTGTCGTCCAGCCCGGCGGCCAAGAAGACGCCAGTGGACACGCGCGGGCTGGCACACGACGCAGTGATGGCGGCTGGCTTGAACGCGACGGAGACGGCGGCGCACCTGAACACGATCTACGACTCAGAGGACATTAAGACCAAGAGCCCGGATCTCCAGCGCTGCGTCGAGGACTGCACCGAGAGGTAGGCACCACGCGTATCGAAAGAAGAAAGAAGAAGATTCATTGTGTGATGTGTTTGATCTGGGCGTTGGCATTATAGGTACGAGTCGGCGGGGCAGTTCCTGAGCCAAGCGGCGTCCAAGCTTGACGCGGGGTCGTTCGACGAGGCGAGCGTGCTCATCGGGGGCGCGCAGTCGGTCGTGAAGCTCTGCCAGAGGACGTGCCAGAGCGTGCCAAAGGGGGAGCTCACGGCGTGCACCAAAAGCGTCGACCTTCTCTGCGGCATTGCCGCTTCCATCACTCGGTTGCTACTGAAACACTAGAAACTGGCCATGTAAATGTAATCCCCATCCATGAATCATGCATCTGTTTCGATTGTCGATCGGGGTAGTAATTTGATACTGACAATCAGTATCGAGTTGTGGGGAATATAAGGAAACACAAAGGTCTGCACGGCCACATATGAGCCTGGCTAAAACAAAGAAAAAACACGTAGATGTTTGAATACTATGTGTGACATCTATTTTGTGTTAAAAAAAAAGTTGCATGTTTGTGGCTTCTGCAGAATATAGTTTTAATTTGGTGAATAGAAAAAGGATATATAGTTGTCATTCTCATTCATCGTTTATCTTTTTTGCATGACATACAAAACTTCTAATTTAAATCCGAGAGTGCACATGTTGGTCAAAAATCTATGTGTGAATTTCCTCAGAATATATATATATAAACAATTATGACACTTGTAAAATTATTGTATACAACTCCATTCCAGATTAATCAACATCTTGGAGAATTTCAAACAAATTAACCCATCATCTATCAGTACTTACTTGATCTTGACGGGACACAGTTCACAGCCATATCCCCTCCCGTGAACAGTAGGGAGCGAGCGGATAAGGCGAAAAGGGAGAGCCCCCAGTTCCAGTGCTTCGCCGACGGCCGGACCGGCGGTTCCCTCCCTCTCTGGCCGCCCGTGCGGCGGTGGGTGAGTGGAGGGACCTCTGTTCTGTGCCCGAGGCTTGTAAATAGTAGGGGTAGGGTTAGGTTTCCCGTCGGCGTGGTTGGGGTGGTGGCCGCGGCGGCGGTGTGGAGTATGGGTGCTGGAGCTCGATCCACTCCTTGGCGGTGCTCTGCGGGGCGGCGTCGGCGAGTTTCCAGCGTGCTTCCCTCCCGGTTCGGCGGTTCCGGTGAGGTTTCGTGCTCCGAGGGCGGTCGTCGCGGCGGAGGTGGCGGCTGGCTTGCGGAGATTTTGTCCCTCGCCCTCTTCTTCGTCTTGGTGTGGGCTTCTCCTGGCCATACCACGGAGGTGCTGGGGGTGCTGCAGCGGAGAGCTAGCGCCTGGCGCTGGCCGTCTCCTCTGCTTGTTCAGGAGAAGCTTCCGTGGGGTCTTGGAGTTCTCCGACGACTTTTGGTGCGCTGCTCTGGTTGCTCCGGCCTGCCTTGGTGGTTTCGGTTGGAGTGGCTCCATCAGCGCGCTCGGCTTCATCATCGTCTTGCTCACTCTGTCTCCGGCCGGCCGTGGTGGCGAGCGGAGATGCTATGGTCAAGGCGGGCTTTCGGCGGCGGCTCCGGCAGGTCATGTTCAAGCTCAGTGCAGGGAAAGCTGGAGGAAAGGTGGTTGCGTGGAGTTGGCGCCATGGCCTTGTTCGTTCAGAGTTCTTCGGTCCCGTTGCTTGCGGCGGGCGGCTCATGCGGCTTCTACATGAGTGGGGTGCCTTCTTCCCGGGGTTGGTGGCAGCTTGGGGTCTTCTTCTCCGGTGTTTCTCCGGCGATGAGGTTCTTCTCCAAGCGTGGCGGTGGTTCAGCATTCTTCGCTGTTGTGTTGGGCTTCTTTGGTCTGTACATCTGCGTTTTTCTGTGCTTCATTTGTCTTCGGTGTTGTATTCGGTGTTGAATTCGCAGATGTAGATCCTTTCAAAAAAAAAGTACTTACTTGATCTTGTTAGTCTACACACAAGCATGAAATACAATTATAGTATCACATAAAAAAGAACGATCGAATGTCAACCATGCAATTTGCCTACACTTGATTTTGCGTGTGTTTGTGTTTTATTTTGAGATATTACCGACGGGTATACTAGTGGAAACTGTCAAATGAACATTACATTGAAACTAAAATCCAAACCACGATGTTGATTTATCTGGAATGAGCGAGTATGTGCTAGTACATTTTAAGGATAAAGGCAGTCGCTCTGTCGTTCGATTTAAAGAAAAGCAAGTTATTTACTGAGGGCCTCGAAAAAAGTTGGAAAAGTGAGACAAAAAGGAGAAAACCTATCTGTAGTCTGCATGATCATCTGAGAAGGCATGTACACATTGTGCAACTTCATTGCGTATGAGTCGTACCACATCCAGTAGAGGGAGCGCTACATCTGTGAAAACCCGCCTGTTGTGCCCCTTCCACCACCCCCTGTTGGAGATATGCCATAAAGAAAATAATATTTATTTATTATTTATCTCCAAATTTATTATTAATGTTTATATCTTTATGCTACAACTGCATTGACAATTGAATAATGAGTATTCAAAGGAAAATCTCCGATGCACGTGTAAAGATATGAACAATACCAAAGTGTTCCTAGTATTGTCTCTAATACTAGCTTATCTTGTTGTTAGATGATCACGTTTTGCTGATCATGAACTTTGTATAAGTCACACAACTATAAGAGTTTATTTTCGGAATGACAATAGTACTCAACCGACCAATTTGTATGATCTTGCTAAGAGACAAATCGTAAGATAAGAAATTAGCAATTGATTATATAGAGTTTTTGTTAGCTATATTCCTATACTATGAGAATATCTAGTGACCACGTATTCGACACTTACACCTTGATTTTTATCAATCGTCCGGCCTTAATTGGAGATCATAACAGTGGCTTTTGAGGGGTAAGCAAGAGTACGTAAAGGAACATATATTATTCAAGAATGATACTTACTCCTCCAGGCGATGGAGAGATACATTATCTGGGCCATCTCATGTATTACTGATGTCACCCAATTGTCTGGCGAGACATAGTGTGATTTATCACAAGACATCAGGAATACGGAATGATAAAGATGATGATATCGGAACGAGTTTATATGTGTTATGATACTTTAGGTCGGTTTGATCTGACGGTCGTGATGGCGCCTGGTACGGTGGCGGGTACGGTCTCTTGCGACCGTACTGCCGGTCGTTACGCGTGCTGCGAAGGCAACATGACTTGGCATTTCTCCTTTGGTCTTTCCCTTCCTTTTAGTCCTTATTTCCAGCGATTTCCACGTCCAAAACTGCAGGCAAAAATAATGACAGAGGGATTTGCAATTGATTGCTTCATTAGTGATTAGTGGCAGGTATAGAGTTAATATCTTGACATAAATATGACAAAGATACGATTTATAAAATGGATAAAAATGCGTATAAAATACACGCTTCACCTGCCGTGTGGGTCCCAGGCCCAGCAGGACTGGCGTACCATCTCTCCACCCCTTCCTTTATCTAATTAATTGATTTATGGTAAGTCTTTTAATTAAAAGGAGAAAAAGAAAAAAGGGACAAGTATTGGGGAGGGACTCCTAGTCCTACTAGGAGTCCCCAACCGACTTGGGTGGGGAGGTGCGGCTGGCCTCTCTAGGGCCGGCGCATCAAGGGGTTGGGGTTTGATGATGTGGATCACACACCCATTGGGAACCCCAAGAGGAAGGTGTGAAGCAGTGTAGTAGCAAGTTTCTCTCAGTTATGATACCAAGGTTTATCGAACCAGTAAGACTTGAGACACTTCAACATTGTGTCAACCCAGGCGCCAGAAAGTGCTCCTGTGCTGACTTGGACATGCACACAACACAAATAAACTACTTTTCCCCCAACAAAATATGAAGGTTGTCAATCTTTCTGACTTGCTGAAATCAAAGAGGTTATACTTATGTGGTGGAAAACAATCATAAAACTAAAAAGGAACAACGAGCAAGTGATGATTAAAAGCAATGGAAACGGAGTTGTAAACAATGCAAAAGAATGGACCGGGGTCATAGTTTCACTAGTGGTGTCTCTCCATAAAATAGTAAACATGTTGGGCAAACAAATTACAGCTAGGCAATTGACAAATTGTGAGGGCAGGACAATACTATTATGACAAGATATAGTTCACTGTAGTATTAAATTGGGCATTACAATAAAATACATAGACCGCTATCCAGCAACATCTATGAGTAATAATCCACCCTGGGATCGCTATCCAGTCGGTCACTCAAAAGTATTAAGTTGCAATCAACAGATTATTGCAATAAGCAAAGTGCATAATGTAAGCAATGGTCATAACCATATAGACATAAACACCATTGTTTTACCCCTACTAGCAACATCACATCTTCGGACTTAGTCGTTTTGTCATCTCGAGCCCAAACTCACAGGAGGCAAGAACCTACTATGTAGAATAAATACCCTCTCTTGGAGATACAAGTAACTACTTGGCCAGAGTAACCACATGGATCGAAGAGCATGCAAGATCTTAAATAAAACATCGATATAAAATAGATGAACAAACTAATAATAATTTCACAATTCATCGGATCCCAGCAAACACAACATGTAGCATTACCAAATAGTGATCTTGATCATGTTAGGAAGCTCACAAGATCTAAACATGATAGCACAAGGAGAAGAGACAACCATCTAGCTATTGCTATAGTCCCGTAGTCTAAAGATGAACTACTCACGCATCACTCCGGAGGCAGGTGATAACCCAGAAGTGTAGGGGATCGCAACAGTCTTCGAGAGAAGTAAAACCCAAATTTATTGATTCAACACAAGGGGAGCCAAAAAATACTTATAAGTCTGAAGCAGCTGAGTTGTTAGTTCAGCCACACCTGAAAAAGCGCTAGTAACAGAAATGATGTGAAAGCAGCAGTAACAATAACACAGAAGCAATGGCACCAGAAAATAGTTGCTGGCTAAATATGGACCGGGGTTCCCAGCTTCACTAGAGGTAACTCTCCAAACAAAATAGCATGTGTTTGGTGAACAAATTACAGTTGGACAATTAACAGAATAAAAACTACGTTAGACAGAACGTCCAAACTATAAATCATACGTAGGCATGTTTTCCATATATAGTCATACATGCTTGTAATAAGAAAATTGCATAACATCTTTTGTCCTACCAGCCCGTTTTCAGCGGGGTCAATCGTGAAACCTACTGGTAATTAAAATACTCCTATTAATAGAGCACCGGAGCAAAGCATTAACACTTGGTGAAAACATGTAATCCACATGCTACAACCATCCCCTTCGGTTGTCCCAATTGTTGTCACTTTGGGGCCTCGGGTTCTGGACAGTAACATGTGCATACAACTTATAGATACAATCTAAAGCAACAACTATACTTTAAATCTAAGATCATGCCACTCATGCACTAGTGACAAGAAATGAACACAACAAGACTGCAACAACAATAATTCACAAAACTTAATGGATAGACTGATCATAATATAACAATTTATTGGATCCCAACAAACACAACACCGATTGCATCAGATGGATCTCAATCATGTAAGGCAGCTCATGAGATCATTGTATTGAAGAACATGGGAGAGAGTACCAACTAGCTACATCTAGAACCCGTAGTCCATGGGGGAACTACTCATGAAGCATTATGGAAGCGGCGTGGTCGATGGAGATGGCTCCGGGGTCATTCCCCATTCCGGAAGGGTGCTGGAACAGGAACTTCTGACCCTCGAAACTAGTGTTTGATGGCGGCGGATCTCAGAGTCGTTTCTGGAAAAAGTCTAGTCGGGACTTAGTGTTCTATTGACGGGGCGGATATATAGTCCTATGGGCGGCGAAAGGCGGTGGAAGAGGCGGTGAGACGCCCCCCCGGGGTGGCCCCACTTCTGGCCGCGCCCAGGGGTTGTCTGGTGGCTGTGGGCCCCATTTTGGACGATGCCCTAGTCCACGACGATCAGCAAAAAAAATTGAAAAAAAATTGCGACTAGACTTTTTCTATTTGACGTCGTCTTCAGGTTGGTTCGGGCATATCTTTAAACTGTCTGGTGGGGACAGATTTCAGGAAATCAGAGTCCACCTACAACAAGGCTTCTTTTGCGTTCTTGTCAATTTCCAAGTAATTCCTACACATCAAAGTGTAAAACAAGAAAATTGTGCAGTTTTGCAACTATTAATAGATTTGTCCAATAAAAGTCTAAAATGATATAAAACTATAATATAAACATGTGGCATTGTTATAAAACAAGCATGTAATATCAAAAATTATAGATACATTTGAGACGTATCAGCAGGCATGGCGATGTAAATGCCTCCGGTGACGATCCCTCCCTTACACAAGCACCTCCTCCCCTTGTCCACCTATATATACTCCTCCCCATGGGAGAAACAAAAACAACAGAAATCACAAGTTCCTCTCTTCTGAGAAATTGTGAATTGGACTATGCTCTAATTACTCCCAAATTAGACGTAGCTCTAATATCTCCCTCTAATTAGATCTCACACTAGTACAGATCGGGCAATTTAAGACCCCGCGATCGCAGACGGATGCAGGCGTCCGTGTGCGTTATCACCTATCGCTTACCCTTCGTGTTTAAAACCGTTTGCGAGGACCCAAGGGTGTCCCCAGCGCAAACATTCACATACGGTTACAATTTATAAACCGTGTGCGCTATATCGCACACAGACTCCACGAAGTGACGCGTGTGCATTCAGTCGCTGATCGCACACGATTTTCCTAAGTTTGTCCATATGAAATTCTGCTGAACTATCGCACAGGATTTTTCGAAGTAAATCATGTGCGATACATTGTTCTATTGCATACGATTGGTTTGATGTTATCGTTTGTTTAATATTTCGTCTTCCCGCATTTTTCTGAAATCTCGCTAAATATGAAATACCATGGTGTTCCCGCCTTTTGCTTGAGTATAAATTGCTTCGATGGCCATGGCCATTTGTTTATTTAGGATTTATACAATGCCACACCGCACGGAAGCCATGGGAGATCGGGGACGGGGTACCTTCGTGGACCTCGCGCCGTCGGAGTCGGGGTAGCTCAGCCAACCTCGCGCCGTGGGAATCGGAAGAGAGGCTGTCCACAACGGCCTCAATCGATCGCACGTCGACTGAGGCGCAGGAGGAGCTGTCCCCAGCACATGGAGCTGAGGGTAACTTCGTTGACCTCGCGGCGGTGGAGGAGCCCGAAGACAGCTACTCGGGTTCGTCGTCGGATGAGCCTCTGGCCACCCCAGAGGAACTGGAGGATCATAAGTTGGTGGATATGTCCATCGCGTCGGCGAGGTGTGAAGAAGCATTGGTGCATTGCGTGGTCGAGGAGTCTTTCGCCACTCTTCGAAAGTTCTGGGTGCGTGCGCTACTGCGCGCCAGGCAGGAGGTCAAGAATCAGACTCGTCTTTGGATGGGCGCCGCGGGAAGGCGTTTGGCCAAGTGGAAAGCCGGTCAGTCCGGCAACCCGCTAGCTGACGTTGCCGGGGCATCAGGCTCAGGCAACTCGCTCGGCGATGATACAGACGCCTCAAGCAACATCAAGGGCCCCGCCGGCGACGATGCAGAGTCCTCACGCAACGGCAAGGGCCCCGCCGGTGACGAAGATGTCGTCCTCCTCTCTGACGACGACGAAGACTATGTCTAGATAGGTATTAGGTGGTTCTGTGTTATATATATGTACTGTGCGATTGGGATGTCCAATTTTTTTGTAGCAGGAAGGGCAAACCATGCATATGAATTAATGGAGCCCTTCCGTTACCAACTAATATTATCCAAATATTATTAACCAGGTTCCATTTTGTCTAGTACTCCTTTCCAGCGGCTAAATTTGGCATTTCTTCAAGTTATCTTAAATGTTGTTAAACCACAACATAATCGCACACGGTTTATTCTCAGAAGAAACGTGTGCGAAGATTACTTTTTACCACAAACTAATCGCACATGTTTTTCCCTGGGCTGAATCATGTGCGATAACAATTGATAGACGGCTGGACGAGCCCACGGTTTCTGCGGATGAAATCGTGTGCGATACCTGCTGGACCTTTATGGCCCAGCAAGTGGAACCCTTCCATATAAATAAGGACCATACATACTTGACCCGTACACAGGCTCCACTCTCCCCTCTCCTAGCCGCCTCCTGTCCTCTACAGTCGCACACATGCCCTCCTGGCCCTCCGCCGCCACATTTGTCCTCCACCGCGGCCCTACCCCCGCCGGCCGACCGGATGATGACCTCGCGGGAGGCCTGTCCTAGGTGCCCCCCCCCCCCCTCGGCCGATGGCGAGGGGGCCGTCTTCTCGTCCACATCCCTAAGGTTAGCGCTCGTTTAGCAAGGCCATCCTCATGTTTAATATGCCGGATCTTTTTGAATATATTGTTTATGCACTAGCAAGGCCGGATATGTTAGAATAGCTAGTTTTTGTTGGTGTGGTACTGTTAGATCTTGGTATGTTATCTCTTAGAATAGGGATCTGTTAGAATAGCAACCCCTTTTATGTTTTATCTTGTCACTATGAATGTTTTTACCAGAAGGGATTTGATAGAACACATTTCATTTTATATTTGTGTAATAGAGATCTTATTTTGGTAGCACTGTACAAGAAAATGAAGAGAGGGTTTATTTCCCTCTCTTGGCCAATCCGTAGTGGATGGTGATGCATGTCAAATGCATACATGAACTTTGCACTTTAATTGCTTATATTCCAATCATATTTGCATCATATAAGGGTTATATCAATGTTTTATAATGATTTTGGGAATACTTCATAGTTTTCCCATTTATTTGGAATTAACCCTGTTTTTCCAGAAAACGTCTTTTTTAGTGTTTCAGACTTTCCGGGAGCTTCGGGACTCCAAAAAGGGCAAGGTCAAAGAGCACGGTTCAGAATTTTCGAGACGAACGCAATGGGCTTAAATTGAAGACCAGAAGCCCAACAGGCTGGAAATGGGAGGGTCCCACGCGGCCTAAAGTACATGGCCGCGTGGGCCCTCGTTTCCACCTCGGAGCTCCGTGGCCGTCGATCTTTCGTCCACCGACTTCGTCTTGACCTAAAAGCCTATAAAAAAGGTCCCTGGCGTTTCGCGAAAGGAGGCGGCGGAGAAACAGAAAACCACGAAACAGAGAGTCAGAAGGCTGCCGCCGGAGAAGATCGGAGGGGGGAAACGCCGCCGGAATCACCTCCGGAGGGCTCCACCCCCCTCCGGCGTGTTCATCATCAACATCTACAGCAAGATCATCTCCATCTCCCCACTGTAAACTCTTGGCAAACATGATGTGTGATGCAATATACTATTCCCTTGATCTATTGTGTCTCCCATCTGTGTTTGAGAAGTGATTTGTTCATGGCACTTGTGAAATAGTTCGTTGATTGGTTGCATACAAGTGTTGTTATCTTTTATGATTGTCTTTATGTACAATATATGAGTGCACGCATATGTTGGGGAATGCATGTAAGGTGATCACCGTAGCGTAATGGATTGAGTAGGACATGTCGGAGTAGAGAGAAACCGGTGTCTGAGACTTGAAGTTACTTTATGGGGGATATATTGGGGGACCCTAGAACTTAAGGCTATGGTGGGACAATTATGTCTTAATAATTCTTGTGCTGCATTTATTTGGCCATGAGATCCATCATAAGAGTTGTGTTATTGCTCATTTACTTGGCTACACCTATTTATGGCTCCCACCTAAAAGAAACAACTAAGACTGAAACATGTGCTTCACTAATTGTGACAACCACGCGAATGAAATAACAATTGCTAGAACATTTGCTCCCTTGAGATATTTGCTACTTGAGATATTTGATACTTGCTGCTTGAGAAACTTGCTTGAGAAAACTGCTGAGAGAAACTTGCTCTAAGAAACTTGCTACTAGATAAACCCATTCCACGTCACTTGCTTCCATTAGTTAGATCCTTTCATATTTATTGCTTTGCATAAAAGGCCATATAAGAGGGTTATAGGGCTTTAGAGAATAGATAGTTTACCTTCAGCTCCTCGTGGGTTCGACACTCAAATACTTATCGAATTGTGCTACAGTGATTCCTTGCTCTTGGGGATTATCAAGTACTTTTCTGGCGCCGTTGCCGGGGAGCGTTGTGCTAAACTTTTATTCTTGTTTGCATTGCATACTAACATATAAATCTAAAACACAAAAAAATTAGAAAATGGAAAAGAACCAAAAAAAATTAGAGTTGTATAATATCTATCTTGAGTTAGGACATGAAGTGTTTGAGGAGAAAATTAAATTTTATTTGCATAACACTCATGTTTGTGGTACTAACTCTTTGAACACCTTTATTGCTAATGCTCTGGAAAAGTTTAAGCTTGGGGAAGCCGTTGAGGATGAAAGTGATTTAATTGAGTTTGATGATCCATTATGCTCATTAGATGATAAGTCTTTATGTGGTGATTCTATTCAAAACTATGTGGGTATGTTTAACTTTAATGCTTGCAACTATTATGAGAGAGGAAGAGATAAGAATCCTCTTTATGTTTCTATGTTATTTAAAATGCAAGCTACTGATCACTACATGCATTGGTTATCACAAAATTGCTGCTATTTATTCATATATAAAATGCCAATGCATAGGAAAAGAGTTAGACTTAAAAGTTGATGGTTTGATATTCTGTGGTGTGTTCTTATGCTTTAACTTCCTATTCGGTTTGAGCACACCTTTATATCCTTACAACATGTAAAATATCTTTACCTACTGATTTGTGACAATTAGTTTAGGATTTTCATTTTTTATAAAATTTTTTGGAAAGTAATGGAGAAGTTGGGGTCGACCTTGAACATGTGTTGTTCATGCCAATGGAACCATTGCAAAATCTCTATCATTTAAACTTTTCCCAAAGCTAAAACCAAATAAAAAGAGTGATAATAGTAATTCGCTGTCCAGTTTTTGACATATCCTGTCTTTATTCTGCATTACTCTCATTACTTGTGTTTTGTGCGGTTCTTTTGATCAAGGAGCATTACATAACCATAGTAACAGTAGCTAATGTTTAAAATCAATTCATGATATGTCTTTGCTGTGCCTATGTGGATTTAATTTATGAAGGCACTAACCCCTCTAATCAAGTTTGTGACGAGTGTTGTGTAAAGAGAATTTTAAGGTGGAAGAATTGAGGGTGATGAACAAGATCAAGAGGGACAAAAACTCAAGCTTGGGGATGTACCCCTAGGCTCACCCTACATATATCAAATAAGTACAAGAATTTAAGCTTGGGGATGCCAAGCCACCTCACTTCAACCATCTTGATACCAAGTAAGTAAGCCTAGCTATATGGCTATAAAGAAAGCGCTTTGCGGGAGGCAACCCGGTTATTTTTGTGTGTGATTTTTCTTTGTGTCCTCTTGCTGTAACAAGAGATTTTGTGTCTAGTTTAGTTTCTGGAGTTTTTAATAAAGTGCCAAGTTTTACCCATGTTGGTCTTGAAAAGTTGCTATTTGAGTTCGGAGATTTTATTCCTGCACGAATCTGTGCACGGTATGATTTTTAATTCTTATTCTGTAACTCCGAATGAGCTCATATTTGAACTGTAGTTGCAACTTTTCATCCTCTGTATGCATGAATTTTTTCGGAATTTTTCGAGAAAGTTTGGTAGGGTAGAAAAATACGTTTTGCTGCTGCTGTTTTTCTGGACAGATTCTGTCCCATTTTGTTTGATGCATGCTTTGAGCTTTTAAGTTGAATCTTTTTGATCCAATTGAGTTTATGAGTAGGCATACAACATTATACACTTCTGGACATCATATGAATTTTTGTTCAAGGATTATATGCAGCAAGAAACCTATTTGTTTATCACTATTAATGCACCCCACAGAAAAGAGATGGGAGAAACGGTGTTTTGAAGTTTTTTCACAGGGATTGGAGGAGATGCACCAAGAGCTATCCAAGGATGGTGAAGACCATAAGCTTGGGGATGTGAAGACAACCCCGCTGGACCTACACACTCTCGGTTTGCACACGTCCAACTTCTGTTTTTCGATCAAAACACTTTATCGCATAAACTTGGAGCGTCGTTTTTGTTTTTGTTTGAGTCTTGAGAGACCACCACACTATCAATTATATATGAGAGAGCTACTGGAAATATGGGTTGAAATATGTGGATGCTATTATCATGATGGGAAAAGGGATGTTTGAGTTGATTTTTAATGATACATATAGTTGCATGATTCATGAGCTTGTTAATGAGTAATAATATGTAAATGCTTTATCAAGAGTTATCACTTATTCATGTTTTGATGCTGAAAGTTATTTCACTTTGTTTAACATGGATTAGTTAGTTCTATGGACACTCATGCATGCATCTAGATGGTCAACTTTCTCCCTTTTGCTAGCCCAAAAACTCCAACAAGCAAAAACTTGTTTCCAACACCTTCAACCAAAGTTATTCCAGTGAGTCCACCATATCTACCTACTAGCTATATGCTATTCCGAGTATGTTCATCATGATATTTGTGTTATCTATACCTCTGAATGAAAATGATTATGTTATTGATTGCCATGGGAAAAGTTGGTTATATAGCTCTCACGAACTTGATGCACATTTTACTATCATTGCAATAAATAAAACATGACCCATTGTGATTAAGATTATGATGCTAGTGGCTTGATAAATGTTCGAGGTTGGGAGTTAGCCCATATGTGCTGTCACATGCAAAGCTTTCAACATGCTCCTTCATCTCATTTAGTTGATATCATGTACTTTTGTTTATGGATGCCTATCATGGTGAAATGAGGTGGAAATGAAGAAGTTTAAATGAGTTTGTATAAATGGTTAGAGAGACGCCTGGGCCGCTAATCTAAGCCATGCATTATTCATGGTGGAAATTTACTTACATGCTATGGTGAATTATCTATGACACACCTTACAATAAAAAGCTATTCCAATGGTAAATAAAAAGGGTGTTGAGGTTTTTCATCTTGTTTGTTTGTCTTGTCATTTTGATATGGGCTTGTTCCATATCCTGGGACAAGAGGTACCCCAGTTGACGCTCTTGATGATACTATTATTACTTACAATGATATATAACTTGAACTTGCTTTGTTTCCTAAGTTGAGTAATCATGGTGTAGGTACTTGTATTCAAGGGGCATGAGACATCCAACCTTTACTTTGTCAAGCACACTACTCATATTTGCTTCACTTTAACTTAATCATTCAAGATGCTATGATAGGGGAATGAGAGCTTGACACCAAGATACCATTGCAATCATTAACTTAAGTAGAGAGTTTGGAAGTTGATGAAACTTATGCATGCTTTACCTCTACTCACATTACATCTTTCCAAAGTGTACACCTATCATATTCAGATTTTCATCATCACTCTATGACCATTGTAGGATGTTCTACTTATCATTATGCATACATGTGTTCCATACTACTTCTGTTATGTTACACTTTGTGAACTATCATTGAATATTTGATATCACTTCATAAACTATTTGCATATTGCTACTCCTTTGAAGAATGAATCATTTGACTATATGTAGCAATAGTAATCATCTTTGATATTCATTGTTAAGTATTAAATTGCAAAGTCCATGTTAGTTTTATCATCTTCATACTCGAGGACGAGCATGGATTAAGCTTGGGGATGTTGATGCATGTAAAATGCATACATGAACTTTGCACTTTAATTGCTTATATTCCAATCATATTTGCATCATATAAGGGTTATATCAATGTTTTATAATGATTTTGGGAATACTTCATAGTTTTCCCATTTATTTGGAATTAACCCTGTTTTTCCAGAAAACGTCTTTTTTAGTGTTTCAGACTTTCCGGGAGCTTCGGGACTCCAAAAAGGGCAAGGTCAAAGAGCACGGTTCAGAATTTTCGAGACGAACGCAATGGGCTTAAATTGAAGACCAGAAGCCCAACAGGCTGGAAATGGGAGGGTCCCACGCGGCCTAAAGTACATGGCCGCGTGGGCCTATCTCGTTTCCACCTCGGAGCTCCGTGGCCGTCGATCTTTCGTCCACCGACTTCGTCTTGACCTAAAAACGCCTATAAAAAAGGTCCCTGGCGTTTCGCGAAAGGAGGCGGCGGAGAAACAGAAAACCACGAAACAGAGAGTCAGAAGGCTGCCGCCGGAGAAGATCGGAGGGGGGAAACGCCGCCGGAATCACCTCCGGAGGGCTCCACCCCCCTCCGGCGTGTTCATCATCAACATCTACAGCAAGATCATCTCCATCTCCCCACTGTAAACTCTTGGCAAACATGATGTGTGATGCAATATACTATTCCCTTGATCTATTGTGTCTCCCATCTGTGTTTGAGAAGTGATTTGTTCATGGCAATTGTGAAATAGTTCGTTGATTGGTTGCATACAAGTGTTGTTATCTTTTATGATTGTCTTTATGTACAATATATGAGTGCACGCATATGTTGGGGAATGCATGTAAGGTGATCACCGTAGCGTAATGGATTGAGTAGGACATGTCGGAGTAGAGAGAAACCGGTGTCTGAGACTTGAAGTTACTTTATGGGGGATATATTGGGGGACCCTAGAACTTAAGGCTATGGTGGGACAATTATGTCTTAATAATTCTTGTGCACATTTATTTGGCCATGAGATCCATCATAAGAGTTGTGTTATTGCTCATTTACTTGGCTACACCTATTTATGGCTCCCACCTAAAAGAAACAACTAAGACTGAAACATGTGCTTCACTAATTGTGACAACCACACGAATGAAATAACAATTGCTAGAACATTTGCTCCCTTGAGATATTTGCTACTTGAGATATTTGATACTTGCTGCTTGAGAAACTTGCTTGAGAAAACTGCTGAGAGAAACTTGCTCTAAGAAACTTGCTACTAGATAAACCCATTCCACGTCACTTGCTTCCATTAGTTAGATCCTTTCATATTTATTGCTTTGCATAAAAGGCCATATAAGAGGGTTATAGGGCTTTAGAGAATAGATAGTTTACCTTCAGCTCCTTGTGGGTTCGGCACTCAAATACTTATCGAATTGTGCTACAGTGATTCCTTGCTCTTGGGGATTATCAGATGGTAAGTGAGACTAACCAGTTCAGTTTTAATGTTATTTTTATGTTTTCACCTCCTTCCATTGATGGAGATTTTTAACACATCATGCAGCAAGAAATTTTTCACACACAACATATATGCAGCAACGGATGGCCGATTTCATCGAATATCTTTGCCTTGACGGTGGTAAGTAAACAATCATTTAAACTTGTTTTTGCTTTTTGTGTTCATCTTGCATTGATGTGTTAGTGGCTGACCTTTTGACTCTTGTTATTCACAGTAAAGGGTGTCTTGCATCGATTGTCAGAACAACACTCAAGTGAACAATCATTTACCCATCGAAGGCAAATTCCGGCTTCCCAAAATCCAAAAAGATTTTGGTCAGCGGCGTATGTGTACATCAATTTATGCATCCTCTGAACCTAGCTTTCATATTCTGTGGAAAAATGACTGTAGAGATGGATAAGTTGCGAAGATTTGGGATTAGTGAGAGATTCCCAACCCTCTAAACCTAGCTTTCGTCACGGAGACAAAGATGTAACCAAGAAAAGTTCTTTATTTTGTGTAGCTTTCACATTTGTATAGCTAGGAATTCATACTTTTGTCGCACTGTATGAATATGAAATGAATGAAACAATGATATTTGCTACTGGATGATTCTTGTTTTTTATTTTTGCATGTGTTACAGCTGGTAGAATGCCTACTGGCATGGTTCGGATATTCAAAGCGTTTGTGATGGATCCTTAACACAAACGACTAACACTACGATAAACGTGTGTGATCATTTCTTCAACACACATGAATATCCCTACCAAGACGTATGCGATTATAAGTAAATACAGACGGCTATGAAGCGGACCCCGTGTGCGATCTTCTTAGCTATTGCACACGGTTAAGGTAAAAAAAGCGTATGTCTTGGTTGAACCAACGCACACGCTTTTTATTTCCGTCTGCGATCTGTAGCGACATCGCCCACCCATGGATAGCGACGGGCACTATAATCGTTTGCGATTGCCAAAGTCAACCGTGTGCATTTTCCCGATCTGTACTAGTGTCATGTGTTGAGAATTAGATATCTCTAATCTCATATAGTTCTAATCTGTATATTAGATCTACCACTAATACTACGTCGAAAGGTTGTCTCTCTTCGTCGGCCGTCGAGCTCTAGAATGGCGGAACGCTGACGGATTGGCAAGGCGTACGCGTGGATACTTGAAGAGCGTGTTACGCAAGTAAGCCTCAAACGGGGAATCGGCAACAATCTCACCTCCCGGCGTGGACGTCAGATTCTTCATCGGGCTACACCAACATCTACTTTGACAAACACATGATCTTCCGCAATGGTGTTTGTAAGTAATCTAGATCATCACATTATGGGGTGCAGCATATCTTCATAGAATAGATCTTGGCGGTTATGTAAAACGGATTTTTTTCAATTCCTGCACGTAACCCTTTACCCCCCCCCCCCCCCCCCCCCCCCCCCCCCCCCATGTGATGATCCCAATAGTAGTCAATGTGCTTGTCTTGATATGTGGCTCACTTGATTTTCACCCAATCTCCATTATCGGCGACGATGTTCCCATATGGTTTAAAAATGGTTGTTTTATTTACGTTTATGATCTGTTTGAGATCTCAATAAGGAGAACGAAGCAAATATTGAGGAGATTCGAGAAATATGATTAATGGTGTAATCTTACAGTTAAAGGTATAAAAGGGGTTCTAACCAGCGTACGGGCCATCCAGTCGGGCGTCAGTTACAACATCCTAGTGTAGCTTCCGTCCTATCGTAACCCGTATCCGGGCCTGTAGCACCACACCGCCATACCTACAAGGTAATGGTACGGCTCTCGTAAGGGAGGGGTTGATCATTCACACATTCATATCATCATACACACTGCTCTTTTCTCCATAGCGGAGGCAACCCAGCCAACTGCATCGCTAGCCGGTCATCCCTTATATATTTAGAGCCTCACACGGCAGAATTCAACGACAACACAAGAGTAAGTTTGTTAATCTATTCGATCATGGTCACTACCCTTACCTACATAAAAATTCACTAGCCGGTTATGGAACACAGGTAGTTATGATGTGGTAATTGAATTGTGATATCTTTAATCCTGGTTTTCTGATATAAATAGGTTCCATCTACCATTATTACCCAAGATTCATCAATTGACACAATAACTCGAGTAATGACAATATTTTATACTCCGAGTCAACTTACCACTGGAATCTATACGCTGATTATTTATCCATTTAAAAGAGATATGCACAATGGATTTCCTAACATGAGTAATAAACTAAAAATATATATATGCCATACACACGACAAATAAGAAGTTGTTTAAGGGGGGACATTTTGCGACTCGTATACAATTTATTTCTCGTGAAGTGGGATCAATATTTTGTGCGCCAATGGAGAGTTCAAAAAATGTTACCTATTTATATAAACTTTTTAACTTTGTCACAATTAATTGTCATTATGGGTGCGATGCATTTATTGATCTACATCCTTTGATGTAGTATAATGATATATTTTTGTAAAACTACCGAACGTAATGATTTAAAGACACTCATGTACGAAATTAATATACAATTACTTCACATCATTCTAAAATTTATGGTTAAAAATTCATATTTTAGAGCTTAACTGAAAATTATATTTTTTATAAAAAAGTTTAATATTCAGTTTGGGATCTTTAAGAAACTGCCTTGTTACAATGGATTTCAATGTAGATCTAGACTATCAAGTAGTTTTACATTAAGTGTTTGTATGCATTTTCCATAGTATTCTTAAATATATACAAACTCGGTAGATTGTTCTAGAGCGTAACGATCTACAAAAAAACTTGACCGAGGTTTTCAGAGATTTGAAGTATAGATTAAACTAAATAGGTATAATTCTAGAAAGTATGAAGTGTCAACGCTTTCTTAGTCCTCTAAGTCTCGCATTTTGCTCTTACATTTTTTTCTTCAAAAAAGAGTATATATTAATATCGCGGAGATACCAATTACAGCCAGTCTCTGCAACAGCTCAATACCCAAATGGCATTATAGATGCACACAACTAAAAAAGAGAAGAAGAAACTAAAAAAGAAAAGTCCTGCTACAGAGTTGCAGTCCTTGCAGCAACAGCACAACCACCATCAAGACAACACATGATGTCCAAGTTTTCCAAAAGCAATGCCTTCAATAAGGAAACAGTGCACAAGCACCGTCGTCGCCGATCATAGATTTTGGGTTTTCGCCCTAGAGATAGTCCCCGCTCTCAAAACAATGCCTTCAATAAGTGCATTGCCAGGCACAACCACATAAGGCCAAACCCTTGCCAATCCGGCGCTGAAGATGGAATTTTCCTAATTCTCCGATGCTCCAAATGAACCTTAATCCCCGCCTCCATCTATAGTCCGATGCACCCCTCGCACACGATGTGTATGACCATGAGGCTTGCAGCTTTGGCCACCATGGGTGGGTCACATTAGCTGGGACGTCGCCTTGTGTCAAACCTCTGATGGCTCGCTCCGCCACACCGACGGAGCCCTTCGACGACGCCTCCTTCTGCCCCTCCTCTACTTGCCAAAGGTAGGCAGGAGCCCAACAACGATTATAATTATACACTGCAATTTCTTCAATCGGACAACAACAACGACATTTGAGCAATAAAGAACAAGAAAATACAGTGAACAGCATTGGCAATAATGTGTTGCTATGTCACGCCTTTTTAGTTCTATACATGATTTATCTTTGCCTGATTGCATCACAGGAAAAACATATCGGAGTAAGTGCTAAAATTCCTATGGAATATGTATAATACTCATAGTTTAAAATAGCGGGCTATAGCGGCGCTATAGCTATGCTATAGCGTTTTTAGGAGGGTCGCGCTAAATGGTGTCTACGTATAATTTAGCTAATTTAGCGGCATATAGCGCCATTTAGGGGCGCTATAGCCTTGATTTAGCTAATTTTGAGGCTGCCACTATATATCATAGCCCGCTATTTTAAACTTTGATAATACTACAAGGGAATCCTTAATTAGTATAATTTCCTATAGGAATCAGACGACCAATGTAGGCGAAAATCCTTTGAATGAAAGAGTGCCGGTGGGTTTCAAACATTAGTTTATTCACACGTCCTTTTATTTTTCTTCCTTTTTTCTTCAGTGCATTTGCCAGTGAACATATTTGGGATATGCAAGCTATGCCATTCAACATCCAGCAGCCTTTTCATCCCCCTGGAAACGGGGGTTCGCACTCTGCGGATCCTATGGATCGGGCACCCGCAAGGAGCGCAGAGAAGTCAAGTGGTAAGCATCAAACTGATGCATCCTGAGGTGCTGAAACCGATGCACCAGGCCGGTTAGTTTTTTGACCCACCCACTTTAGGACTATGCTATATCCTATCTTTTAAGTTTTAACGCTCTCATCCTTTCTTCTGGAATAGGAGCAAGTGCTTCAGGAGGATTGTCTCTGGAGGTAGTTTCCGTACCTTATTTACTTCGTCTTGTATATATTGTGCATTTGCTGAAATTCTTCTACTTGGTCGTTGGCATATAAGTGCTCACCTGGAATCGCAGATTACCAAGTGCAAGAAAATCGACGCCAAGGTCCAAACAGACGGCCCAGATGTTGGATGCAACGGCGAACATGTTGACTGCAAGAAACTATTGCTAAGTAGCACATCTTCCATGTGCCGTGATCTGTCCGACAGCCTGAAGAGGCAAAATGGTCTGTTGGGAACAGTGATCTCAAAGATCCTTACCCGTTGCTCAGAAAAAATCCTCATGCTTGACCACTCGGTAGCGAGCTCCTCGCTGGAAAGTGTCATTCTGGAGGTTTCTCGTGTTCTCCGAGAGTACTTAGCTGCATCTTTTGGGTCTGTCGGAAGGAGGATGAGCCGTCTTGAGGACGAAAACAAGATGCTCCTGACGGAGGTTGAGGCGGTCCTCTTCGCTGGAGGTTCCCGCTGCGAATGCAAATGTGGCGGCCAGCGCTGAGCTGCCGAGTTGGGTTCTGTATTGTTGTCTTTCTTATAACAAATTTTCAGCTGGTTGTAAGAACGTCTGCGGATATGACCATCTTCTTTGTATTTCTGAGCTTTTCTGTTGGTTGTAAGAACAAGCTGAGAAGAGTAATAGCTGAGTGCTATTCTGCTTGGTTGCTTTGTCGTGAGAAGACTGAGAATGGTACTGACTGAGACTGCAAATTGCCACAAAGAACAATATCAGATTTGAGAAGCCTGCTTGAAATTATGGTGAAAGGGGAAACCATAAACCAATCTGATCTGATATAAACCGCGAGCAAGTAAGTTATAAACCATATATTTCTTCTTCTGCTGTTTCTTTTTTTCTTTATCAAAAACCAAATATTGCCTGACAGAATAAATCTACTCGTACAATATTTCATGGCAAAGTGGATTATCAAATCAGTTCATTTGGGAAAAACAAAAGCATCACAAACTGCAGATTAGTACTTCCTCCGTTCACTAATACAAGGAAGATTGGCGCATCTGCACGCCGCACCCGTGTGTTGATGAAGAAAAGTAATACATATCTGATGCACTTCTGGAATCAGGATGAACATTCGATTCTTTTCAAGCACCAAATTAACATATCTGATGCACTTCTGGAATCATGCTTGAGCTGAATTTACTCAACATGCAATTCAGTGAACATATCAAGTACTCAAGTACCAGCAATTCTTATTCGCTAATAATCCTTCTAGAGGAAATTATGAACAAACTGGTGAGTTATATCATGCTGTATAAATACACTCCCGCTCCTGGATTAAAAGTATGTCTGATGATTAATCGGTTTATATATTTCTTGGCAAACCTGCAACTGAAATTTATAATAGTTACTCTGAACATGAGTGGAGATTTTTGGCTCCCGAGCTCCAGTGCTCTCTCCAATATAAAAAAATGGAAAATCATATTTATGTGTTATAAAAAATTCTGAAAAAAAACCCGGGTCTACTCAATAGTATATCCCATGAACGTGAAAAATATCAAGTTTAGATACTGTGTATTTTGAGCTACACAAAAAAAAAAAAAAGTGTGGATCTAAGTATGCAAACTTTTGAATCTCTAGTTTTTATCAGATTTTTAATATTTTTGTGTAGCCCATAATATAAATTATTTCAAATTTAAATTTTCAAGGTTGTGGGATACATCATTGGCTACATCCGGATTTTTGAAACTCACAAATATGATTTTCGAATTTTTTTAAACGGAGGGAGCACTCGAACTCAGGAGCCAAAACAGTTTCTGCTCTGAACATTCGCTTTTATAAGCAGCCTTCCAAGATTTAAATCCATCTGAACAATATTTTGCAAGTTCAACCTAACGTATAATGAGAAGAAGCGGAAAGTTGATTTTGCGCCTAGGCATCAATGATCTCGCTTTTTAAATAAAATAAAAAATCCCACTTTCCTGCTTTGAAAAATTCTGGAAAAAAGTAAACGGGTGAAACGCACTAAATTTCATTTAGAAATACGTTGTGTTTTAGTCTACACAAAAAGACAAAATTCGGGACAAAATAGGAGATTTTTACTATACTACATACAGCCACAAATTTGTTATTTTTCTATAGCCCGACACAATACGTATTTTCAATCGAAACTTTGCAAAAATATATATACATGTATATGTATTCACATTCAAAAAATTGGAATTTTTAGAAACTGAAGAGTATTATTTTCGACTTTTTTCAAAAAGCAGAATCACCGGTGCCCATGTGCACCAAATCCCTACTCGAGAAGAAGACATAACTAAAATACATTTGGGAAAGACTCAAATGATATGCTTAATTACATATGCAAAATTCATGTGTTGAATTACGGATTCTACAGGCTTACTTACCCTATCCCTTCACCGCTCAGGTTAATGCTTTTCCAGAGCAAAGAACTGCATATGGCAGCCAGTATGAAGAGAACAAAAAAGCTCTTGTTGTGTACACATAGGAGCTCCAACCGACCTAACTTGTTCATAGAATGCTGCTTGAAATGCTTCTTGAGGTGAATAGAGAAACAAAACATTGGAACAAAGCTTCAACCTGAAGATGCTCTGAATAACTGTAGATGTTAGCGCCTTATGTTATCCATATGTTTTTACTTAAAAAACATTCAGGTTATTTTGAGTCAAAATGTAACCAAATCCAGTGGGAAGGTTGGATTTGGTTACATTTTGGTCTCATTTATCCGGGCGTGCATGCATTCCCCATTCCTTATTTCCTTACCCTTCCTCGTCCGGTTTAGTGGTTATGCTGGTTTCAAGGAACTGCCTTGCTAACCAACTACACTGTTCTAAAATTAGCAGAGCTCACAGCATAAATACCATACCAGTGCCTCCTTTGAAGATTGAGCAGCCCGTAGATATCAGAGCAACGGTAGCAGCTGTTGCTCTGATATCACCCAATAAAAATAGCAGCATCGTTCGGCGTACATATATAAGTTCCCACCAATGGCTTCCTCCTCCAACACTGCCGTCACCTTCGTTGCCGTCCTCTGCGTCGTCGCCGTGTCGGCCAGTGTCACGGCGTCACCTGCCCCCGCCTCGGCGCCTTCGTCTGGCAGCTTCTTCCAGGAGACGTGCGAGAGCGCCGGCCTGGACGCGGTCCTCTGCGTAGGACCGCTGTCGTCGGACTCGGCCGCGCGGTCGCCGGCAGACACGAGCAGGTTCGCCCGCGCGCTCGTGCTGCAGGCGAAACAGAACGCGTCTGAGACGGCGGCGCACCTCCCCCGCCCATACGACTCCGAGGACCTCGAGAAGAAGTCTTTCGAGCTCCAGCGTTGCTACCAGGGCTGCAAGAAGAGGTATGTACGTATAACATGTCACAACAGACACCGATCGACCGTGTCTGCCGATCCAAAGAAGTAAATGTTTCGCCATTGCTAGGTACGAAGCAGCGGTGGCCTATCTGGGCGATGCGGCGGCGGCGCTGAAGAAGAGCAAGTTCGACGACGCCAACCTGCTGCTCGGGACGGCACAGGCGGAGGTGAAGCTGTGCCAGAGGGGGTGCCAGGCGGTGCCGCCGCAGTGGGAGCTCATCGCGCGCAACAGCAGAGTCGAACGCCTATGCAACGTCGCCACAGCCGTCACGCGGATGCTCCAGCGACACTGAGAACTGCCTGCCATGTCATGGCCGTCCATCTCTGCATGTACGGTGTGTGGTTGGTTCTGTTTCGATCCATCGATATGGGCAGTTTGATTTGATTCCGTCTTTTTAATATCCCTAATACCTGGGCATTACCACATACCGGCCTGATTCCAAAACTTTCGTCGCTTCATATTGATTCCAATGGTAACGTTAGGATCGTGATGTGAAGGCAGAATGATATGAGTGCATTCCTTTCGGGCAAGCAGAGGGATAAAATGGGAGCCAAAAGTTCCTTCCAACTTACACCCAAATATGGAAACGAAAACAGAAATTTACAGAGCGTAGACGTACCGAATTTGCCATTTGGAAATGTCGTCCCGGCACGTCTCTGTCCCTGTAGCAGCGCGGAACCCCATCCATGGTTCAACCTCGAGTTCTGGCCATGGCGGGTCACATCCGTCAGCCCCCAGCACCCATGCGACGCAGCCCAGCGCGCCTAGCCTCCACGCCACCGCCCCCACCCACCTTTCCCCATTCTCACACTCACCAGAGCAGCGCGAACCCCCGGTTTTCGCTGGTTTAGAATCGGCGAATCTCGGATCATCGGTGCTGGCGAGGGGAGGAGATGGACCAGAGAGGGGACCGCGCGACATCGGGGTCTGGGAGCAGGAGCGCCCGGCGAAGCGGAAGCGGGCGGCACCGTTGGAGGACCTGCTCTGACTTTCGGAGGAGGGTTTCCCTGTGTGGGCAGGAGATGGCCTCTACATCGTCATTGGCTCCTATGGCCCCGTTGAGCTCTGCGGCTGCTTTCGAGACCCACCTACCAGGCCATGGTGATCCGGAGAGCCAGCGCCAGGAAGTTTGGGCTTGCAGGTGGAAGCAGAGAAGGAGCAGAGGCAGTTCGTCGTGCACACGGCTCCGAAGAAGAGACTAAGGCCGATGAAGGTGAAATCCGACACAGTACAGGACAGGGTAGCGGCGATGACTCTGTTACTGATTCACCGGAGCACGGCGAAGAAGATGGTAGAGGTAGTCGAAGCTTGGCTCTGACTGATGGTAATTCAGAACTGCAGGTGCAGGTGGATTTAGATGCAGAGGATTGTGCTGAAACCTGCTCTGTTGCTTCGTTCGGCTCTACGATCTCGGAATCATCCGTCCTCGCGAAGGCAGAGAATTGTGCTGATCTGCAATTTGCCGTTGGGGACCGACGGGTTTCAGATAAGGACAACACTGCACGGGAAAGGACACTTAATCATGGAAATTCAAAGGCGAAATTGCAGTTGGTGGGGAGAAGGAGGGGCCAGCAGGACAGTAGAAGGCGGAAAGCAATAGCACATGGGGAGCTTGAGGTGGAAAACATCTTTGCCCGGCTATGGAATACTCCACAACGATGTCGTAGTACAACTACTAGTCCTCCCCCATCCCACCAACCATAGGGTCTCAGATCTAGGGTTCTAGCCAGAGCAGCCGCAAGAGCGGAAGCTCCAGGTGAGCTTGCACCTCTGGGAGTAGAGGATCACCTGCTCGACCATCGATCTGTGATGGCTGACAGAGGAGAAGGAATGGTGCTAGAGGCAGAGGAAGGAACATCAATGGAGGGGGAGGAGAGACCTGGCAGAGTCAGCAGAATCAGTTCTGTGGTCCAAGTCCTCAACCTTTCATGCCTCCTCGATAGTTTGGCTTTGTTCCTGGTGGGGTTATGGTGCTCCATTTCAAGCTTTTCCCCAACAACAATTCCCTCCGCCACATGGGATGTGGAATCAACCAGAAGAGGGTGGTCAACAACTGAACCGACAGCCTAAGGAAAAAGATCAGGGGAGGAACAAGAACCAGAATCAGAAGACTGTGCCTAGAAGGAAAACAAGTGTTAGCAAAAAGAAGCAGTGGTGTCTGCAAGCTCCAGTTCCAATCCTACTATGATCTATGCCGATACAATCTGCATGAGGTGTGGGGAACCGGGGCACTTCCAACAAAGCTGCGAGAAGAAGGCCTTCTGCTTCATTTGCAAGGCCACTAATCACCCAGTAGAGGAGTGCCCAGCAAGGAAAAGGCCTCGGCAAGTAGCACATTGGTAGTGATGCGCAAGGCTTGGGGTTCTACCACATAGAAACTCCAGATGTGACCAACCCGGTGTGCTTTTCCAAAAATTGTGGTATTTTAATAGTAGAGGAAGGGAGTTAACCAAAGAGGAGCTAGCAAAGGAGTTTACACATACAAGACCAATTGGCCATGGAAGATTAGGGATCAAGGAGAGTGGTGCTACTTGGTCAAATTCCCTTCACACCTTCCCGTGGAGCAAGTGATTGGCTATCCCAGATTTGGTGTGGCTAAAAAGGGGTTTGGGTTAAGGTAGAAGCTTGGAACAATGTAAATGATCCACTGAAAGTTCTACAAGAAGTGTGGATGGTTGTTGCTGGCCTGTAGTCAGAGTGGTGTGAATGGAATACCTTGGACCAAGTTGTGTCTGTTTGTGGTATTATGGTAGATGTGGATCCGGTGAGTGTGTTTAGGAACTCCTCTGAGAAAGTGAGAGTGAAGCTGAGAAGCAGGAACCCTAGCAAGATACCAGAAGGGAGAGTTTTTGAGTCCCACAACCAGCCGTATCAGTTGTACTTTGATGTGGAGAATGACAGTGCTCAGGTGGAATCAGCTGATAAGGTAGTGGATGATGAGATAGGAGATGGTAGTGACAAAGGCAACAACATGAATGGTGGCGATGGTGGGATTGATGCTGACAGTATGAGGACAGATTCGGGGAGGAGCTTAAATACCTCCAGGACAATAGATGTGAACAATCTCAATGGGACCCACATATCACTCATCCAGTCTGAGGACATGTTCAGTGCTAGTGAGGTGTACAAATTCTTAGTGAAGCAAGGTGTGGTTAACAAGATAAGTCAACTGAGATGCCTAGCACAACTAGGGAAGTGATGCAATTCTGGAATGAGACACAAGAAGAAGGAGACAACTCAGGAGATGGAGAAGAGCTCACTAGAAGAGTTTAACTTGCCTATTGACATCATGCCTTCATTTGAGTCTGTTAGTAAGGACTGAGGAAACTCTGAATGATGGCAGAGCTAACAAGAAAGCAGAAAACCTGGGTCCAATTCAGCCCCTGAGGAAGAGCAGTAGGATTGATAGTTCGACTAGCATTATGGACAAGGCCAAAAAAGGCAGATGAAGAAAAATCCGGAGATTCCAACAAAAAAGATGGCAGGTATTATGCATAGTAACCCTTTCAACACAATTAGAGTAGATGCCTTGCATAACATGGCTTACTCCATTGGTTTTGTCCATCCTATAAATTAAGGTACTTGGTTTCCATAAATGGCCTCTTTTAATCTATGTTGATTTGTCTTATTTCAATAGTTTGTGTCGAAATTATCCAATTTGGTTCGGAAATATGCGCTAGGCGAGTACCTTTGGCAATTTTATTTGTATAGCCGATGGGAGAGGCGCATCATCGTATATGGAGAGTATGCGAGGGATTCCACTATTTGTGGTTATGTGGTCAGAATTTTCTTTAGCAACATGTTGTTTCTTATATTCGTCCTGTCAATTAAAGAGTGGGTCATTATTATTTTCTCTACAAGATGAGAATAGAACCTTGTTTCATTGCTGGACATTTTGTTTGATCATCTCTTAATTCAAGCGCGCAGGAGGGAGAAGGTCCTTGTGGAGGGAGATAGCGTCGCGCAGGCGTTGGCGAGGCAAACGGCGGGTACAGGCGTGCAGCCTCCGCTGCCTGGTGATTGGATCCGCTTCATTGGGCTGCTTCAAGATGGGTCGTAGTCTAATTGGATATATTTTTCCACTGAATTGTCTTCTGATCATCCGAAGTTTGCTAGGGAGTAGAAATTAGTTAACGAGGGATGAGTAGTTGTGCGGACGATGTCTAATTATATTTTTTTTTATTGAATTATACTTGCAGGAAAGTGGAATATCAACGTTTTTACAACACTATGTAGTTATCATGCATAATATTGACATGGCATCTAGATTTTTTTAATGAGATGTGGCAGCGCACATGCATTCAACTAGTAGATGCTAGTATTTCTCATGAGAATTTAAATGACTTGCATGCTAGTGATACTTTAATTTCTTTAGATGGTAATGCTTCGGTAGAAGATGATGCAAATGTAGCCATCTCTGCTGTAGAAACTCCTCCAGCTAGCCCTAGGGGGGAATCTTTAGGTGATGTAGCTGAAAACTGGACTGAAGTAGTTAGGAAGTCTCGGGCAAGCACCCCATGAAGAAGAAATCATGATATGTGGTTTCTGGAATTCTAGGGGTATTGATGCTCCAGGTAGGAAAACTTGCATAGATGATATTATCATTTCTCTCAAACTAGACTATATAGGGTTTTTTCGAAACTTGAAAACGTCCCATTTGATCATGTAACGGTCAAAGTTGTTGACCAGACGGAAACATCCATTTGGCCATGTGCGAGCCTAAAAAGAGCGAAGTAGGGTACAAACGAGGAAAGTTAAGCGAGTAGGACATAAACGAGGAAAACTAAGCGAAGCAGGGCACAGAAATAAAAAACCCTAGAATTTTCTGCAACACCTCTTTTGAGGCTTTGTTCCCTCTTGCTAGTGCTAGGGCTTTGCCTAGAATAGGGAATGATCATACTCCTATTGTTTGGGAATCTGGTGAGGGCCAGGTGCCAAAGAAAAGTCGTTATAAGTTTGAGAAGTGGTGGTGTACTAGACCAGATTTTGATGAAGTAGTTAGGAAATCTTGGAATTCAACTAAAAAAGGCAGGAATAGTATGGATGCTTGGCATAATAAGGTTAGATGTTTTAGAAATCCTCTAAAGGATGGAGTGCTAAAGTAGATGCAGAAATTAGGAGAAATAAAAAAGCCCTTATGGAGGAATACGACACTCTGATATTAAGGCTGAATCTGGAGTGTTAGATGATAGTGATAGAGGTAGATTGGATGAGATCCTTAGAGAATTAAATCACTTCTGGTTAGTAGAGGAAATAAAAGCTAATCAAAGATCTAGGGATATAGATGTTAGGGAAGGTAACAGGAACAAGATTTATTTCCATGTTGTAGCAAACCAGAGTAGAAAGGAAAAGGCTGATTAATGTTCTAAATGGCCCGGATGGCCCTGTTACTTAAACTAAAGGTATGCTTAAAATAGAAAATGACTTCCATAGGGAGTTATTTAAAAATGAAGCTAGACCAGATATTAGGCATAGGGATGATTTCTTCTAAGAGGAAGAAATGGTTATTCGGGATGAAAATGAACACCTTAATAGGAGGTTTGCATGGATGAGATAAAAGATGCAGCGTTTGGCGCATATGCAGATGGAGCCCCTGGTCCTTGTGGACCACCCTTCTTCTTTTATCAAAAACATTGGGAGCTAGTTGGAGATGACTTGTATGCTCTGTTCTTAGATTGGTTTGATAATAAGTTATTATTATTCTTATTTCTAAAGAGGATGATGCTAGGTCCATGAAGAATTTTATGCCAATTAGCTTACTGAACTATAGCTTTAAAATCTTTATGAAAGTTCTTACTAATAGATTAGCAATGATGGTGGGTAGACTGATCTCCCCCTGCCAATCAGCTTTCATTAGAGGTAGATTTATCCTGGAGAGCGTAGTCACAACTTATGAGATTATTCATGAAGTGGTTAGGAACAAAGAAAAAGGCTTAGTCTCTAAAATAGACTATGAGAAAGCCTATGATAGGGTTAATCTAGATTTCTTGTATGAACTGCTAAAAAAGAGAGGTTTTAGTCCTTTCTGGATTAGACTGATTAAGCAAGTGACTGACTGTGGTTATGTTGGAGTCAAGATTAATGAAGTAGAAGCTGATTTCTTTTTAACTGGCAAAGGATTGACACAGCGGGATCCCCCTATCTCCTATACTCTTTAACTTTGTGGTAAATGTTTTCTCTAAAATATTAATTAAGAGTACCAGGGCAGGACTGATTAGAGGCTTATGTCCCAGGTTCCGGCAAGGTGGTGTAGTATGCCTGCAATATGCAGATGATACCTTGCAGTTTTTAGAAGCAGACAAGGATGAAGCAATTAACATGAAATGGGTGCTCACTTGTTTGAGCAAATTTCTGGCATGAGAATTAATTATCACAAAAGCTAGTTGATTCCAATAAATCTAGAAGGAGAATGTGACTCCTTTTTGGATATCTTTCAGTGTGTCTTGGGGGGTTCCCTGTTAAGTATCTAGGGATTCATTTACACCATGATAAGCTTAGGAGGGAGGACCTCCAACCATTAAGTGACAATATACTGAAAATGTTGTCTGGATATATGGAGGGGGTACGATGTTGTCTTCTGTAGCAAAAAGAGAGCTAGTTAGGTCAGTACTAGCAAGCATAAATGTATACCTGTTGTCCTTCTTCCAATTCCCCAAGTGGGCTTTGAATCTCATAGACACTCAATTAGCTAATTGTCTGTGGGATGATGAAGAAAGGAAACACGAAATACACGTGGCCAACTGGCCGTCTGTATGTATGAGGAAAGAGTATGGTGGTCTAGGAATACTCGACCTACAAGACATGAATCTCTGTATGTTGGGCTCCTGGATCAGAAGATACTCTCGGGAGGAGGGGACCCTCTGGAAGAAAGTAGTAGATGCTAAATACAACCATAGAAATCCTAATATCCTGTGTTGTGGGCGGCTAAGGCAGTAAAACTTGTACATAAGTGGAAAATTGACAATGACAAGTTGGTTAGGCTTTGGGAGGACGTGTGGTTTGGTAATTCACCTTTAGCTACCCAATTCTGGGATCTGTATGTGATTTTGAATCAACAGACTAAAACAATAGCAGGCTCGTGGGATGGTTCTGAGCTTCAGTGTGATTTCAGAAGAAATTTCACTGAGTACATGATGATTTAGTGGTTTGAGATACTAGCGATTGTAGGATCCATCGTTCTTTCACAAGACGAGGATCAACTAATTTGGCGTTATGAAACCAATGGTGTGTATTCCTCTAAATCGATGTATGCTATAGTAAATTTCAGAGGGGTGCAACCTGTTTATCTATCTATTATGTGGGATCTGAAAGTTCCTCCTAGGATACATGTGTTTTGTGGCTTTTTCGCAGAATAAAACTATTACTCGTGATAATCTTGGAAAGAGGGGTATATCGAAGGAGTTAGAGTACACTTTGTGCAAAGAAATAGACTCGTTTGTCATCTCTTTTTTGAGTGCATTGTTGCTAAGTCTTTGTGGGACGATTTTTTTGATGTGTTTTCGGTTAGAATAGTGGATTATACATCTTTGGCTTCTAAGTGGTTTTGCAACAAAAGATTCTTGCACTTGAATGTAGTTAATGATGCAATACTTTGGAGCATTTGGAATACTCCCTCCATCACAGTTTAGAAGGCACACACGTAGTTTAAGAACACACTTTGACCACTAATTTAGTCAACAAAAATTAAATTTTATATCACAAAAATTATATCACTAAAAATTTCTTTTCAATATAAATCCTATGGTGTAATGTTTGTTACATATAATGTATATTTTGTTGACCAAACTTAATGGTCAACCTTTTTCTTGAACAGCGTGTGTGCCCTATAAACTGTGATGGAGGGAGTAATAGGAATAGCCTGGTTTTTAATAAGAAAACTTGGCTGAATATGAAACAAGTGTGTAGCTTGGTACTATCCTACCTAAGAAGTTGGAAAGTTCCCTTCAAGAAACTACAAGGAGGGGGCGTCACTCAGTTCATGGAGTTGATGAAGACAAAGCCGAGAAACCCTCTCAACTTGGAATGGGAGTGAAGAGGTGCTCAAGCTTCAATTGGGTTTCACTAGTACAGAACGACACATCGGATACCCCTCTATGGCAACGGCACGAGTTAGGCGACGGAAGAAATGAGTTCCACGCGCTTCCACAAGAGTGCGCGCGCTAGTCGGTCGATGGACCCGACACAACAGTAACGGAGGGTTAAAATATCTCCGTTGCCCATATATTGCCAACGGAGAAATAAATATCTCCGTTGCGGATATACGTACAACAGATACGAAGTTTTGTCAATCTATGTTTCCCATGTGAAGGCCCATTAAGCGGTGCCCGTATAAATATCACCCACTCCAGTGTATCTCACTCTCACTCTCACTCTCTCCAGGTCCTAACCATGTATATGTTCGTCACCATTTTTTAATTTTTTTAATTGTTTTACTATATTTTAATTTTTTATATTACACCAGGATCATATGAGCTCAGGAGCCAATTTAAACCCATAATGGTATTATTTCACACAACCTAGTATAATGCATCCTTATACTTGTGTAGAATGATGTACAGAAACCTGGTAACCAAATTATTATGGTCTGATAAGTTAGTGATACAAATCTGGTGACTACCGACGAAAAAAAAAAGTTGTCAAAACATGCCAGCGTAAGATCTAGCTTTGTATATCTCGTCGCGACTAAGCCAATGGTGAAAACAGATTTACTTGGATTATCGGTTTGAGAGATAAATTTTTCCAGTTTAATCATTCAGAGGTACTACATAAATGAATATATTAAACCGCCACGTGGTATTGCTTTTATGATTGCTTTTATGCGACGCTGCAAGATAGTCTTGTCCATTTTTGTTTTGTTTTGTGCAACTTTGAGAAACATATTTTTCATCCGCCCCAGACATGGCACAGCTGGACCCCGGGCAACCAGGGCCATTGTCCGGGGCGTAGAAACTTTTCTAGCCTTTTATCTACTCGCTCAGGTCGATTTTAAGTGTCACAGTTGTTGTTTTGTTGTGCTCCGAATCCTAATCCCGTTGTACCATATATGGAGTCCTACCGGAATAAGGCATGTCTACAACTATGTTTCATGTCCGCCAAGAAAGAGAGTTGTTTGCCCCTATATATAGTTAGAGGTAGTCATAGAATAGATCTTGAGATTGAGAGAGATCCACCAGATCCATAGCACGAGAAGGGTTTGTCCTCTCGCGCATTGTAATACTCCTCCCGATTATAGTGATACGGCTTCGTGCGTTCCGTGGTTTTTTCCCGTAAGGGTTTCCACGTTAAATCTGTGTTCTTGTTCCTAACTTGATCTATTTTCTGCTGCGCTATTTTACAACAAGTGGTATCAGAGCCAAAGGCTTCAATATCGATCCGCTGTCCCGGGAGACTTTCCGCTGCGCTCCCGGGGCAGCATCGCGCAGTTCATCTTCATCGGATCAACACCGTAATCTTGCGGTTTCATGCAGCTTCACCAAGATATTCCGTGAGATCCAATTTTTAGATCAGATCTGAGTAACAGTTTCCGTCGGCGTCTCATGCACCGCTCTGACGATTCACCGAATCGTTGTGTTTCGCTGCGTTGATTTCGGAGACAGTATCCTGCGGCGGCCCAATTCGTCGCGCTTCAAATCGCCGAGTAATTTATTCGGCGTTGTCAGCTCCGATTGATTTGAAGGAAGCACCAGCTTGTATGGATCACCGATCCGTAGAGTACCAGATCGATCAGTATACGTGGATCAAGTCCCGAGGTGGAGCAAAGGCAGCAATAGCAATCCGTTTCGCTTACGTGAAGAACATGGATCAGTATAGATCAAGTCTCCAGCAAGAGATAAATGCGTTCAGCTTCTGCTTCTTCACGTGAAGGCAAACCACTATGGTTCAGTTTGGTCTTTCGTCTCTCCGTATTGCTATGTCCACTCCAACCAGCTACCAGGTGCTATTTAACCTCAGTTTGTTTACTCGCAATTTAATTCTGCAAAGAATATTTTTGGGCTTGTACTACTTTATGCACAGATTGTCTGCTCATGGCTATCATGAAGTATGATTTTCCGTTGTTGGACTGTGACAAAAGGTTTACCATATGGCAAGTCAAGATGCGAGCGTTGTTGGCATAAGCCAATTATGAGATGCACTGGTTAGTTTTCTGTTCAAGGTGGAGTTTGTTAGATTATAGTCTTTTGGGAGATATTATGGATGCAAATTTAAGATATGATATTGCTGCGATTATATGGAGAACACAATTCAAGAAAAAAAATATTATGGAGGAGGTGACTATTAAGCCTGTTGGTAGCCAGCATACTCTTTTCTCTCCAGAGATTTTGCTGTTATGCATGTGAAGGTTTTGTTTTGTTCGTGATGAGAATCAGTTGAGGTGTAAGGAGATTTGTTGTCTGCTAGATACTACAACATTTAGTATTGTTGAGTTTTCAGTACAATTCAGTTGTCTTTGCTCTTTCAAGAGGGGTCTATTGCAGAGTTGATGCTCTATTGCATGTTGAGGAGATTCGTTCATCCGACAGTTGTTCTATGAGGACAGATTTTAACCATGTCATGGATTTTCATTACCGTCGGCAGTTTTTGGTGTACGAGGTGCCATCCGTACCATATGCTCTTGCATGAGTATTGTTTGTCGAGGTTTGTGCTTTGTGGCACGTTCAGATTCCATGAGATGAGTTCTTCACGATGCGATGTGCAACAAGATGTTGCACTATTGAGTTATGCGCTCGTTTAGGCACCATAGGAGATATGATGACTTATGTCATTTGATTGATGATTGAGCAGTTTCAGTTTTGGAGGTCAGTGACACAGACTCAGACTTTTATTGGGTTTTATGGGAGACCCAAGTTTCGTTCGTCTGCTTTGTTGACAGCTGTGTTATTTTCTGGACGACCTACCGTTGATTTGCTCAATATGACTTCATGAGAAGTTTATTTGTCCTATGGACGTTTGAAGACACAAGGTTTACTTGTGCTGACTTTAATTGAGGAGTTGATGCTATCTATGACTGTTATAGAGGATTCGTCTCAAGGTGGAGTGTTGTTTTGTTGTGCTCCGAATCCTAATCCCGTTGTACCATATATGGCGTCCTACCAGAATAAGGCATGTCTACAACTTTGTTTCGTGTCCGCCAAGAAAGAGAGTTGTTTGCCCCCCATATATAGTTAGAGGTAGTCATAGAATAGATCGTGAGATTGAGAGAGATCCACCAGATCCATGGCACGAGAAGGGTTTGTCCTCTCGTGCATTGTAATACTCCTCCCGATTATAGTGATACGGCTTCGTGCGTTCCGTGGTTTTTTCCCGTAAGGGTTTCCATGTTAAATCTGTGTTCTTGTTACTAGTTTGATCTATTTTCTGCTGCACTATTTTACAACAACAGTAAGAGTACTATGATACTAGAATTACACGGGCAGACGGCTGACAGGAGAGGTGTATCTAGATTGTGTATCTGGTGCACGCTATAACGAACACAGTACATCTCAAGTCTTATGTCTCATCCACCTCTAGAACCACAGATCAACCCAAACGGAAGCATCTACTATCGATTGAAAGCCTTATCTCAACAAATCGCAATCGTGGACGCTAGATATGAAGCACACCTCACTACGATTCGTCGAAAAACAGTGCGATAGGAGCTCAAAAGCGTTAGCGCGCTGGGGTCAGGAGCGGTGCCTAGACGATGACCGGCGGCGAGGGCCCGGACAGCGATGATGACCGGAGGTGAGGACCCGGACAGCGGTGACGACCCAGCGGCAAGACCCCACCCAACAACGACAAGTTCGTCGCCCTCACCTCTCCGTTTCTCTCTTCCAGAATCCTCTTTCGCTCGCCGAGAATGAAACGGTGGCCAATAATTTCCGAAAAAAGAAATAAAAGAAAAATTGAGCTAAAAAAATCAAAAAAGAAACGGAGTCTCGGACAAAAAACTACGGTAAATACTACATAACGGGATCTGATGTAAAGGAAAACGTCGGACTAATACGATCAGTAGTAGAAAACAGACCTTCCGTTCGCATCTTTAGTCCCGGCCATGTTTGGAACCGGGACTAATGTGAGCATTAGTCCTGGTTCAAACGGCTAGGACGCTGCACGGGTTTAGTCCCGGTTCGAACGGGACCTTTAGTTCCGGTTGGTATTACCAACCGGGATTAAAGGGTTCGAACGGGACCTTTAGTCCCGGTTCGAACGGGACCTTTAGTTCCGGTTGGTATCACGAACCCGGACTAAAGCCGTCGGCGTTTTTCATTTAATATGGAATAATTCATATCTTTAAATCCATAAATCGAAATTTAACAAATAAAATGTCTAAATCGATTAGAAAAATGAGAGGAATCCAAATATGACAACTATATCATCTTTTGGATCACAAAAACGCATTTAACTAGGTGAAATTACTTTTGAAAAATCGGCATAAACTTATTTAACTAGACGAAATTAGGTAGAAATCAAGAAAATTCCTAATACATGGGGATTATTAATAAAATGTGGATTACTCTTTGTGAAATTAGATGGAGGGAAGAGAGGGGGGACTATATACAAGACCTAAGGTAGATCATCTAACCAGGCCAACAAGCTTGGCACATGCTTTGCTTTCATCCTATGTCTAAGCATATACATATCATGTACAAAGCCACTTATCCACCTATTAAAGGTAGGCCTCACATTTCTGAAGATTTTGCCATTTCTTTGTAGCCAGATATTCCTGCAGGCCACAATGATAACCTCCATGGAGAACACATGCGGAAATCTTCTCCTCGCCACGGAGATGACAGTCTGAATGCTACCCCCCACTGTCCACTGAATTTGCAAGTAATTCCAGACTCTCTGGCTAAAGTTACACGTGAAAAAGAGATGCTGCCTATCTTCATATGTTCTTAGAGGGCATAACACGCAGTGATCATTGTCTGCAACATTCCAGTGTCTGCGCTTCAACATGTCCTTAGTGTTGAGTCTATCTCTCAACAACAGCCAGGCAAACACTTTATAATTCATTGTGCAGCAAGTTTCCCAAATCCATCTGTATGTCTTCGGTACTGTCAACGATGAAAACACCTTCAGATAAAACTGCCCAGCAGTATATTTCTCTCCCCAGCAATATGACCAGACATCTTGGTCCTGGCTTGGTGGATTATTCTCTAATAAGATCTGCAGATTTTCCAATTCATTGAAAGCTTGCTGTGACAAGGGCAAGCTAAAGATATGAATTATTCCATATTAAATATTATTACATAATCACTGCTATTTATTCAAAAAATATTATTACATAATCATTGTTATTTATTCATAAAATATTATTACATAATCATTGTTATTTATTCAAATAAATTTTGAAAATTTAAACAATAAAAAGTGTAACATCATGACTTAAGGGTTAATATGATTGATAGGATACTAATATCAGTAAGTTCTAACTTCTCATTTGGAAGCTAATTTGGAAGGAACTCAAAACTTAAACGTGCTTGGGCTGGAGGATGGGTGACCGAATGGGAAGTTTGACCAGGGTAAATACTTTGACCTGAGATTAAGTGTATAACTAGATATTAAGTGTGTGGCTAAGTGAGAAATTTCAGAATAGAATTAAGAATAGAATTGAGAATAGAATTGAAAATAAAATTAAAAAAACTCCAGATACCTTTAGTACCGGTTGGTAACACCAACCGGGACTAAAGGTACTCCACCCGCCCGCGCACGGCTGCGCCACGTGGAGAGCCTTTAGGGTCTGTTTGTTTGGGCTGCAGCTTTTGAGAAGCAGTTGTAGCTGTTGAGCTGTGGAAAAGCAGCTGTGAGAAGCAGCTGCTGGAAGCAGAGATTTGATGTTTGGCAGGAGTGTTGTTGGCAGCTGTTGCTGTTGGTTTTCTGAGTGAAATGTCTAGAATGTCCCTAAATGCTGAAAAGGTTGCATAAATGTTGATTCAAATCGAATTAGCTAATTCTGAGTTTTCTGTTCGACAACTAGTTGGCTGTCATATGTGAACATTTTATTTTATGGGTATTTTCGAAGTATTTTCGTGTTTGGTTAGCTGCATTTTATCCGTGGGCGTATGTACAGATTATAGACGCGTACATACATCTTTATGAGATGGAGTATATGCCAAACATACTTATTACGCATATGGACCTTACATATATCCGAACATATAATTAGATACCACTAATCTAGTACGTGAGCTAGGTTAATATGAGGTTGCACAATTTTAATAAGAGCTAGCACGATACATGCGGTACAGTGTATGAGTTTGGAATCAGCTAGTGTGCACATGGACGAGTCAGCGAGCTAGCATAGCACGTACTGCCGTACTGGGACAACGAGCAGCGCAGCTCGGACAGCGACATGCGGTACCTTAGTGGCAGTTTCCTGTAAATACCACAAACGGCAGTGGCAAACCCAGATAACCTTTCGATTTCAAGTGGAGAAGCTGCGGGAAGCACCTCTTGTCGCGCTTTTCGCTCGCTCCGCTCGGTCAGTTCATTTTCTTCCAGCGCTTGTGTACAGCGCTTAACAACAATTGGGTGTTTGTTTGGGCTTCTGCTTTTGGAGTCCAGAAGCAGAAGCCCAAATAAACAGGCCCTTAGTCCCGGTTCGTGGCCAACCGAGACTAAAGGGGGGGGGGGGGGCTTTAGTCTCGATTTGTTAATCCCGGTTGGCAAACCGGGACTAAAGGCTCTCTACAACCGGGACTAATGGCCCGTTTTCTACTAGTGGATGCCGTCCGATTCACATTCAATCGCATGACCCTTATCGATGTTTCTCATGAAAAAAATAGGTTCGTTAATGCCGCAGGTTGACAACCTCCAGCCTCATAATTTCCGGCCAGCTCCTCTCCAAATCAGTCACGTCCAATTCGCTCATCCACCAAGTCAAAAAAAATCGCTCATCCACAAATGTCGCATCTGCTCTCCGCACACTGTCGCCACCTCCCATGATCCCATCCCGGCCAATACATGCGCCTCCTCCTAGTTCGGGCCCTGCGCTGACACGCATGCCGCTCCACCGCGGGTAGTCATCATCGGGGTCTATCTTGCTGTCGGCGGCCGACAGTCTATAGTCGGAGGAAGCAAGCTGGGTTGACTAGACTTCCCCCTTGCATGAAGCAACGTGTTGCTTCCTTGAACGACTACACAAATCAGAGTTGGTAATTGCAACTAAACTAGGTTCCATGATATGTATTCCGAGTCATGTAGTGATATAACCAACTTTTCAGGTTATGTCCTATATCTCTCTAGATTTTAGGTTTTAGATCTTTTGAAACCAACATAAGTAATGATGAAGATGGCTAACCTTCATCGCTTAATTATGATCCACATGTTTGCAGCAATCTAATTGTTTGCTTCCACATTCTATTTGGTATGTTGTGGTGCCATGATATGTATGCTTCGTTTTGACCATATGTTTAGAAAACTTTATAGATTGTTGATCAAGTTGGTTCAAGAATCACATAGTTAGCGGCAGACAATGTTCTACTTTGTTAACAAAATTCGTTGCTTCTACCGGGGCATCATCATGCTGCGTTAATATAAAATACATGCTTCTTTCTAACTGATAATGCTGCGTTATTGTAAATTCATGATTTTTTCTGTCTGATCTCGTTGTCGGCTCGAAGCTGCTCTGATCTCACCGTGGCGGCCGATATGATCTCGCCTTAGGGGAACTTATCAGATATGATGGTGCGGCTTGCCAGTGCCGACATCTACAAGTTGCTTCTGCATGGATTGATCTGACGTGAGCATGTAGCCTCCCGTAACAACCAGTGTGGGACGAAATGATTGAGGCGTGATTGTTGTACATTAGGTGGATGTTATCAACATGATTGAGACTATGCTCCGCCTACAGATCACAACCAAGCCGTGTATTTCTGTACATAATTTCTTCGATGTTGGCTATGGTCGAGAAGGACAAAAAATAGAAGCAAGGGAGCATGTCACCACGTCGTGTCATTTAAGTGATAAGGCCTTACGAATTGATGTCTCCATGTGCCAAAGGAAATGAATCGAGTGTTTATAATACATTTGTTTCTTAACATAAGATGCATGTATCCAGAAAACATATAGGCTTGTAGAATTAAGCAAAATTGTAACATGTAGGATACATGTGATATGAAAGTATGAAGCCGTGTATTTTGACGACTTGAAGGAAGCAAAAATGTATGTTGTACGAAATATTTCAAGTGATTGTATGAAGCACTATGATTTTCTCCAAATATTGCAAATGAAGCTTTAGTCACACACAAAAATTGTTGCAGGTTTAACTTAACAGAGTTATGTTAACACACTAATCATGCTTCTAGCATTAGTGCACTATGCTTCCTAGGCATATGAATCCAGCTTTGCACACTAATCAACTATGTGCTTCCTACATATTAGTGCATACCTCCCAATTGTTTGCCAAATATATATCCCGTTACACATGGCACACATATCTGAATGCTAAATCCAAGAAAAACCATTCACCATGGAGGCAATATTCAACTGTCCATGGAAACATAGTTCGATACGTTTAATATATTTTTTAATGAAGAAAAATTCAGTTGTAATGGAAGCAAAATTCAGTTGCAAAGAAGCAAAATTAGATTACATCGGAAAAAAAAAGTTCTTCACAGAAAAAAATCTCATGCCTGAAATTTTGCTAAAGGTGGTTAGTTTCCCTCAAAACATAATTTTGTTTCCTAAAAATTATGAGGAGTTAGGTTGGAAATCTCTGCGTATCAGGCCATTGTTTCACAAAAATGTTGCTTCCCAGTTCCCACGAAACAAATCAGCATTTTTTCTAGGCCATTGTTTCACAAAAATGTTGCTTCCCAGTTCCCACGAAACAAATCAGCATTTTTTCTATAGTAGCTAGTTTCCGTCAATAAATGATTTTGTTTCCTATTTTATACTTCCTCCGTTCTTGAATGTAGGGTGTATAGTTTTCTGCACGAATATTAAGACATGTGTATTTTGCATACAGTGGACTCATTTTTTTTCTGGAAAAAATCGCGAGAGATGAGTTCTTAATAGGCACAAAATGAATACAATCCGTAAAATCCCTCTTTTAAGACTAGGTCACATTTTTTGATGCGTCAAATTGTCCATAAATAGCAAATATACCTTATATTATGGATTTTTCATCAGAAAACTATACAGCTTACAACAATGAACGGAGGGACTATTTCTTAAGGATTGCTGTTATCACGGAAGCAGTTATTGCGGATGCATGAAATCAGGCCTTGTTTCAGGAAAGAGTTGCACACCCAAAATAGAAGAGGACAAGCCATGTACCCGTTTTTTTTTTTGGTTGAGATCGTTGCCTGTGGCGGCAGCCGGCATCCCAAACCCAGGCATGCAGATGGACACGAGCTCAGGTGAGGTGCCCTCGTGTCCTCTCGCCGCCCAATTCCTTCGTGGACTGCCCACTGCTGACGGCGTGCGTCTATCTTCAGCTTCGCACGTGTCAGCTCACCGCTACACGCGGCATAGTGTCAGACTCTGTATATGTCGCGTCAGCCTCGACCGATCCGAGACAAGCCGCTCAGCGGCAACATTTAAAGGGTAGGTCGCCATGATCGTCTGCCGATCAATCAAGAAGACTCACTTCCCGCACGAACTCCACGGACGTCCTAATCCAGCTTTCCAGGCACATCAATGGCGTCGCAGCAAAAGAGCCGGAAGGAGACCACGTCGAAGCAAGAGGAAGGCCACGGCCTTGGCCTGGAGGAGATCGGGAAGTACCGAGCGGAGGCGCAGCAGAACTCCGCCGACGCCATCCGTGCCGCCCAGGAACGGTACAACGAGGCCAACAAGAACTTGCAGGCCGGGGGCGGCGCGGCGGCGCACGGCGCCAAGGGGAACGTGACGGTGACCCAAGCGCCCGGCGTCACGGTGGTCTCCTGTCAGGAGAGCAAGAAACAACCCTCCAAACACGAGGGACGGGCACACGACGGCGCCACGATGGCGTCGTCTCGGGGTAACGAGAAGCAGCACACCGCGGAGCAGGAGGAGGGCCGTGGGCATGAGACGTCGGGCCACGCCGAGATCGGGAGGCACCGCGGCAAGGAGCAGAAGAGTTCGGCCGAGGCAACCCGCGCCGACGCGGGCAGCCATGACATGGGCAAAGAGGGCGGCGTGAAGAACACCGGCAGGCACGCGATCGGCTCCACGGGAGACCGCGCTGCGTCCAAGGGTGCTGAAGCCACGGACGCGACCGCGCATGGCGTAGAGAAGACCGAAGAGGCCACGGGTACCGCGGCGGAGTATGCCATGCAGGCCGCGGCGAAGGCGAAGGAGGTAACGCTCACCGCGGGCGAGATGACGGCGGAGTACGCTAAGCAGGCCACCGTGAAGGCCAAGGACGTCACGGTGAGCACAGGCGGGACGGCCGCGGAGTATGCCAAGAAGGCCGCGGAGAAGGCGAAGGAGGCGGCGCTGGCCGCCGGCAAGACAACGGCCGGGTACACGCAGCAGGCCGCGGTGAAGGGCAAGGACGTGACGATGTCCACCGGCGAGACGGCCGCGGAGTACGCCAAGACGGCGGCCGAGAAGGCGAAGGAGGCAGCGCTGGCGGCGGGAAAAACGACGGCCGGGTACACGCAGCAGGCGGCGGTGAAGGCCAAGGATGTGACGCTCTCCACCGGCGCGCAAGTGGCGCAGAAGGCCAAGGAGGTGACCGCAGACACGACGCACAAGGTGGCCGAGTACGCCAAGGCGGCGGCGGAGCAAGGGAAGGCCGCCGCCGGCACGGCCGAGGAGAAGACGAAGGAGGCCGCAGCCCGTGTCGCTGATAAGGCTGAGGAGCCGAGCTTTGGCACGAGCGCACAGGGCAAGGACACGGTGAAGGGATCAGCTGATGAGACGGCGGACAGGAGCTGGTCAAAAAAAAAAAAAGACGGCGGACAGGGCCCGCGACATGACCGCCCAAGCCGTTGACAGGACCAAGGACACGACTGGAGGCGTGGCTGCCAAGGTGAAGGACACGACCGGTTCCATGGCGCAGAAAGCCAGTGAGACCGCTGCGTACGTCAAGGACTCGGTTCTGGACGCAGCAGGAGGCACGGTGGGCAAGTCCAGAGACGCTGGGTCGCAGGCCATGCAGAAGGCAGGGGAGGCGGAGACCGGTAAGAACGCGACGGCGGACAAGACCGGCGGCGCCGCGGCACGACGGAACCGGCAAAGGCGAAGGTACGTGCGGCGTCGTAGCCTGCCACAAAGTGTCCGGTGCTATGTTGTTCGTGCAAGTGTGATGTATTCATAGTTGATGGGCTTTAGTTGTGAATTGCGATGCATGCAGCTGGCTCAAGGTACCGGAGAAGAAGACACCACGATAGTGGGCGACGTCCTGGAGGCGGTGGGCGCGACCGTGTACGGGATAGCAAAGCACACCAAGGGGATCGTCGCCGGTGAGGAGGAGCTCATCCCCGTCAATGAAGGAGAGGCTGCGAAGATGGAAGGCAGGGACAAGTCTGATTGAGCAGATAGACACGTTGCAAGCTTGCGAGTCTTGGGGGTTTTGCATGGTCTCGAGGAGTTTACTTTGCTTAAGAGGGATGCTATGGAATGGAATATGTTAAGAGTAGTGTATATATAGTGAGTGTTTTAGCCGAGTTGAATAATGTTCGCATATGATGTTTATGTAAGTAAAAAAAAGTGGGACTAGCGCTTATGATGTGAACCTACAATATGCTTGTAAGCAGTTAACTAGCTAGAGTTAAATCTTTGGAACTAAATAATGCTATACATGTATCACGGCAGTCGACATGATTACTTCTGTACAATGCAACTATGTGCAGGCAATGTATCAACTTGGAGCGAACCATATGGGGCCATGTCTTCACTAGTAGAAAAGAGGCAATAGAGCCGGACCTTTAGTCACGGTTCCTTTCCGAACCGCGACTAGAGGGCTCCGGCTCCGACATCTCCAACGGCTAGGACAGGTGTCCGGTTGGTGCGGGACCTTTAGTCGCGGTTCCAGACACGAACCGCGACTGAAGGTCCTCCGCCTGCGGCTTTAGCGGCCGGGGCCGCGCGGGGCCCGCGCGAGGACCTTTAGTCGCGGTTCGTGGCTGGAACCGCGACTAAAGGTGACCCTTTAGTCGCGGTTTGTGGCTGGAACCGGGACTGCAGGTCCTTCAACTACATCTTCCACCCCGAGCCAGCCATGGCCATTTTGAGCTCGAGTTTCATCTCCATTTTCTCTCCACCGAGCTCGATTTCTTCCAGATTTTTTGCCCCATTTGTTAAGATTTGACGGCTGTGCATCTATCCAAGGTTAGCAACTGCAAACTCTCTCTTCCGGCGCTCGTTTCTTTAGTTGTTTAGCTTATTTAGCTCATTTTATATTTCTAGTGCTAGGTAGGTGTTTGATGAAATGGCTAAGTTAGCTCATTTTGCTTATTTAGCTCAATTTTGTTTATTCAGTTTGAGCTTAAACTAAATTATGTTTTTGTATTTCAGTGTCACAACATTCACGTCCTCACCGTCGTCGATAGACCGCGCCGTCTTGTCACCGACACCACCTAGGTGAGCCTTCTTTTTTATTTAAAAAAAAACTCTTTGTTGTATGATTTTGTTCCATAATTATTTGTTTTTTGTATAAGTTGTATAATGGTTTTTTATATATATATAGTGCCATGGTTTTCACAAATACCCCCACCGGCTCTCGTCCGTTCTATTATTCGGATGTGGTATGACTGTTAATAACTATATATTTGTTTCGTTTCGTGTTTATGACAATCATGCCGACTAACTTTGACATAAATATATATTTGTCTAGGAGGTAGTTGAAACCGGAAATTCCAATGGACCCTATTGTTGAATTTTTTGTGAAAGAGAACGATGATTTGAAAGCTAAATTAAAAATAAGTGAAGATCTCCGCCAAGAAGAGAAGAGGAAATTGGAGGTCAAGCTTTGAGCAATTCTTTGAGGGCCACCTATTTCCATGTGCTACCTCAGCAACAAATTTTTGCATGCCTGTCAAGATGAGTGAAGTTAATACAATCTCAATGTATCAATTTGGTTCTGATTTTTTGAAAATGGTTCTACTTTTTTAAAATATTTGTTTTTTTTCAAAATGGCTCAGATTTTTGAAAATGGTTCGGGTTTTTAAAAGTTCATTTAAAAATGTTCCGATCTATTGAAATGTTCAATTTTTTTAAAAATGAACCCCATTTAAAAAATCATTTTATAATGGTTCCGATTTTTGAAAATGGTTGTGATTTAAAAAAGTTCTGATTTTTCAAATGGTTTCGATTTAAAATAATTGTTCTGCTTTGTTGAAAATGATTTCGATTTTGGAAAATGATTCGATTTAAAAAATGGTTCCGATTTTTGAAAATGGTTCTTTGAAAACGGTTCCAATTTTAAAAATGGTTCTGATTTTTTGAAAATGATTCCGATTTAAAAAATGGTTCCGGTTTTCGAAAATGGTTCCGATTTTTAAAAATGTTACATTTTTTGAAAAATGGTTATTTTTTTAAATGTTTATGATTTTGAAATTGTTTCGATTTTCGAACATTCAAACCATTTTCAAAACGGAACCATTTTCTAAATTGTAACTATTTTTAAAAAATGAACCATTTCAAAATCAGAATCTTTTTCAAATCGTAACCATTTCAAAATTGGAACAATTTCGAAAATGAACAATTTTTAAAATCTAAAGATTTAAATATGTTCATTTTTTAAATGTTTCAGATTTTTCAAAACAAATGTGAAACATTTGCAAAAAATTGATTAAAGGAGACGCAAGGAAGAAACTTAGTTTTTACGTACACAAAAGGTGTACGTAACGGACCCCTCAAAAAACGGTGTACCTAACGGAACAACAACGCGCACAGAACGAATTAACACGTCGCGCCCAAATTGGGCTTTTCTTCGTTATTGGGCTTCCGTCGGGGGCACGGTCCATGCGGGCGAGTCCTACCGTTCGCATGCGATATATAGACGGTCCCTCTTCTTATTTTTTTTTTTTGAGAGTTGGTCCCTCTTCTTATGCCTCTCGCCGCCTACATGGTTAGTTACGTGGGCCGGCCCCACACCCTGTACTGTTTCGGACCTATTAGGTTTATGGTCCAAAAGTCCACTAAAAAAAGGTTTATGGTCCAAAATGAGGGGTGCTCCTTTGCATCGCTCGTTAGCGTCGCTTATACCTCACGGATTGTCGAGCGCGCAGAAAACGTTTCTCCCTACTCCTTGTACAGTTTCGGGCCTGTTATGAATGTTTTTTTCGCTCCTTTTTGGTCGTATTTTTGAAAATATGAATGTTTTTTAATCTGAATATTTTCAAAATTTAATTTTTTTAAAAAATATGCACATTTAAAAAAAAGAAAACGAAAATGGTTCCAAATTTGAAAAGGGTTGCAAAATTTTGAAAAATGTTTCCTAAATTGAAAAAGGTTCCAAATATGAAAATAACAATGGTTCCAAAATTTTGAAAATGGTTCCAAATTTGAAAAATGGTTCCTAAATTTTAAATAGTTCCAAATTTGAAAATAGTTCCATATTTGAAAATGGTTCCAAATCTGAAAATAATTCCAATTTTAAAATGTTTCCAAAATATTGACAATGGTTCCAAATTTGAAAATCCGTCAAATGTGAAAATGTTCCAAATGTGAAAATGGTTCATTTTAAAAAATGGTTTAGATTTTAAAAAAAATCATTTTTTAAATGTTACGATTTTGAAAATGGTAAGAAAAATAAATAGAATTTTTTTAAAAGAACGAATAATAAGAAAAATAAAACAAAAACAAAGCTAAAAATAAAAGAGAAGAAAAAAGAAAAATAGGAAAATGAAAAGAAAAAGAAAAAACAACGAAAAATTGAAAACCGAACCTAATGCGCCGGCCCAGCAACACTTTGCGAAGGAGCTCCTTTAAGCGGCGCGTGCGTTAAGTGACGCTAACGGCGATATATAGGTTTCGCCAAAATGAGTATCCCTCAAGTGTAGCACCAGGCAGCCATCCCTTGGTTTGGCCCCCCCTTTTTTTTTGCTCCTTTGATTGATGAGACAGTTCCTCCGACCTAGTGATCCCCAATTTCGACCTAGCATCTGAGTAGCCTACGGCAGTAATCCTCGTCACGAGAGCACTCCATCGGGTAAGGGCAGTCAAGTTCCATGATACTAGAAAAAAAAGATGCACGTTGCCACGTCCGCTATATATAGTATAATGGAAAATAAATGAACAAACAGTTTTTTAGTGAAACATATAGAAAACGATGGTAATAATAATGGAGAAAATAGTACCATTGCCTCACGCTCTTGCAACACAATCATTTAGACATCCTCACATACACATAGAGAAATAGAGAAGGGTGTGGTTGTAGCAAGGTTAGGAGTACAGTACTACTCAACAGAGAGACTATGACGCCACATAAAAGAATCTTAAACTCTGCATTTACTTATCTAGACGATCAGGATACGACCACAATTATGAAATGTCATGCAAGAACAATTTTGTAGATCAACAAAAAAAATTGAACAAAGTTTCGACAATTTGTATACAATATATGATATAATGAACATTGCATACTCGAGATATATATTAGCAAAGATTTGATTAGTCATCGAGGTCCTATAGTCAAGGTCACCGATTTTATTACAATGAAATCAATTAGACTTATCTGACATAAATTGTCCCAAAATCAGTAATAGTTGGCGTAATTATGTAATGACATAATTAAATCAGTTGCATCTAGTAAAATAGAGGAACACTCCACCGATAAACACTAAATAATGTAGACAAAAAAGTGAGATCTTAAATGGTTTACATGACATCTTAATCTGCGCATCGGATCCAAATTACATAAAATATAATATAAACAAAGCTAAATGACATGAATACCACCAATAATTTTGAGTATATATCTAATTGCAGGAATGCCTATCTATGAACATATAGTTTCTCATGTTCGCCACACGGTTAACAACATATGCTATTTTATCATTTACACTCATGGGTCAACTTTTCTGCAGCTGAGCCTACACATAGGTCATTTATGCATCCAACCAACTACCAAGTACACACATGCACTTGTTTACATAATCTGCCTCGTTATATTGCAGAAATTTGCGGCGGAACTGCTCTTTTCGGTAGAATACGGCTCGAGAGAAACGGCGGGGCAGAAATGGTGTCGTGTGACATAGTATGCGCTACGCTATGGTGGGCGCTGCCAGCAGAGAAAGGATAAGGAAGAGAGTTGTCGGAAAGTGTCAGTAGATTCGAACTCACCACATATCCTTTTTAAAAATATCGAAATGGCATGTCAAGGTTTCATTTTTTTTTGAAATAAAGCATTACAACTATGTGTACGCTTTGTACATACTCTAAATGTTTTGTAACAAAATATTTTGTATTTTGGGCTAAACAAAAAGGTGAAATTTTGAGGGAAATGAAGCTATTTTTTTTTTTTAGAACCACAGTTTTCTCTTTTCTGTAGCTGGGGATACCATTATTTCACCGTAAATTTGGTATATACGTATAAAATATGTGTATATATCCAACATAATTTTTTTTCATACTTAATTTTAATATTCGAGGGCTGTGAATTATAAAGAAAGAGCTAAGTGGGATCCACCGTGATGTGGTGTCGCTGCTCCGTTGGAGGACATGTGAGAGCAAGGAGAGGCTAGAGAGTTTAGTATTTGTAAAATATGTGTATATATCAAGCATAATTGTTTTCATAATTTTATTATTTGAGAGTTGTGAAGTATAAAATAATACATAAGTGGAGTACATCATGGTGAGGTGTTGCTGCTTCATTGGAGGACACGTGGGAGCAAGGAGAGTCCACTAATTCTAGCGAGCTTGGTATTTGTGCAAAGGATTACAAAGTTTGTACAGAGCGCCGACACTAATTCCGGATTGGAGGGAGTATACATGTTTGAGAAGTGGCTCGGGTCCTCCATCAGGAGATAGGTGCAGTGTTACCCAACAGTACACAGGAGGTTAGGATGAAAGAGCCGTTAGGTGAGGCGATTGCGGAGGCGATCGCGGCCTCGGCCGTGGATCCGCCGGCCGCCGGGATCTTGCGGCAGCAGGAGTGAAGGAATGCGCGGAGGCGACCACGGCCTCGGCTGGGGCCTGGCGATCGCCGGTTCTCATGCGGCGGCTTCCGTGGAGGACTCCGCGGAGGCGCTGGCCGTGGAGGTTCGTGCGGCGATCGAGTCACCGGCCACCGGCGTTCAAGTGGATGCAATCGAGGAGGAGTTCGCAGCTCGGAGCGGGCATGCCGCCTACGGTGGGCGTTTTTGGGCATTGGCATCGGAAGACGGCAGCTCGTCGGAGTCGGAAGAGGAGATCACAGAGCAGAAGGGCGAAAGATACTTCGCCATGTGCTGCACTCCTTCACCTACATCAGGACGATCCATGGCATCTTCTTCGTCAAGATTACTCAAGAGGGCGGCCAAACGTCGAGGTCAGAAACTCGCATCTCTCGAGCTAATGTCGTTCGATGTAGGTACGGATGTGAAGAACTCGGGGAAGAAGACGAACTTTCGCGTTCCTAAGCTACCCGTATTGGAACCTTCGGTGCTGGTCGATGATGATCAGGATTTGGGTGGATGGATCACGGTGGCTCGATGGAGGCGACGATGCTTGATCCTTCCGGCGGCGAGCTCGACCAAGGTACGTGGATCTCGATCCCAAGATTCAAAAAAATTCAAAATTCAACGTGGATCAGGCGGTTTCGGGCCGGCCAAACCCATGCATGAAAGCCCGCTTCGGATGGGCTACGAACAAAAGAAAAAAATCCAGCCTGGCCCTATTACGTGTGGAGTTGGTCTCCGGCGTGTCCTAGGGTTCTTCTGGAAGACTGTTTCACCTCCTGACGTCGGCTGTGAGATGGCGAGCGGCGGCGGCGGAAGAGGTGGGGGAGACCACGGCCGCGGTGGAGGAGGCTTTCCGCCGGTCGGGGTGCTGCCCATGGTGCTCGCCGTTCCACCTACGAGGTGGGGGTACAAGGGTGACAGCGCCGGGCTTCGGCGCCCATGGACACGAGGGTGGGGCGCCAACTATGGCGGCTTCCACGCTGGCTCGGGTTTCAACTCAACGTGGGGGTACCGCGGCGGCTACCATGCGGGTCGAGGACGGCGTCCCTTCGATGGACATGGCCGCGACGTCGGCTTTGGTGGCCGGGGTCACAGCGATGTTGGCTATGGAGGTTACGGGCAAGGAGGCTATGGCCATGAAGGATACGGGCAAGATGATTACGGCTAAGATGGATACCGTGGTGGCTACGGATACGGGCGGGGACGCGCTGAGAACCGCGGCGTGCGAGGTCGCTATGGCGACGGCGCCTATGGAGCCAATGGAGGTCGCGGCTATGGGCACGTCGCACCGCCGGCTGCGCCAGCTCCTGCCCAGGGGACGGCCGCGCCACGCATCCCTGCCCAGCCGGTGGCGGCACCAGCGCCCGCGGTGGCCCCTGTCGTGGTGGCACCAGCGGCTGCCCCTGTCGCGGTGATACAGCCCAGGGCTCAGGGTCCACAGCAGGCTGCGCCGGCAAAGACAGGAGCCGGCCCGGAGGCAGCAGCGGCAGGTGTGTCCGCAGATTAGCTTGCCGAAGCTTTGGTGACGGCAGCACCAAAGAAAGGGAAGAGGTGCTACAGGTGTGGCGTGTCCAGGCATCGTTCTAATGACTGCACCGTCGATGTTTGTGTGATCTGTGAGGGACCAGCTCATGGGGAGAGGCTATGCCATTTGTTGACTGCGCCTAAACCCCAAATGAGAATGTATGGGATGGCACACGAGGAGCTCATCTTCTTCGAGTGTCCTGGCACTGCGACCTACAGACCGAGAATGGAGAATGTTCGTCTGGCATCCTTAGTGGTATCCGGAGGGGAGATGGCTATTCCTGCTATTATAACACAGCTGCAGCGTTTGGTTCCTTCAGAACAGTTCGTTTGGGACGTCAGCCTAGTGGGACACAACAGCTACAAGGTTCAGTTTCCTACTAGAAACGAACTTGAGAGGCTCAAGGTTTTCGGTCTATGCCGGGTGCCAAACAGCCCGTATGAGTTGACGTTTGATTACTGGAATCAAAACCCGGAGCCAACTAGTACACTGCCTGTGGTTTGGTTGAGAGTTTCTGGTATCCCAAGACCGCAGATTGGGGATTTCCTCGCTTTATGGGCTATAGGCGACATGTTTGGCAAGACACTTGAGATTGACATGGTTTTTACAAGGAAGCATGGGGTTCTCAGAATCAAAATTGGCTGCCTCAATCATGCCAAGATACCTCGACACTTTCCGATGCTCTTTAAGGCCGGTTTCTTCAATCTTACCTTCGTGGTGGAGGAAGCAGCACCTCCGGCTGATCTTGATGTGGAGATGGGGGGTCGGATAAAGGGGATGATGATGATGACGACGATGACCTCGGGGACGATTTTCAGGAGGCGGTGGCTAAATACTATCCGGAAACTAAAACAGATGGTGCAAATAATCCGACAGCAGTACAGTCCACCACAGTGGTAGAGCAGCAAGGGGGGTCGGCATCCGCACCACCAACGGCTACGGTCAAGGTGGGGGTGGTGTACTCTCCTGCGGTGCGGCGCTCTTTTGATAAGGCAATGAGAGATTTTGTGGAGGCACGAGCGAGTCGGGAGGAGAGGAGTGCGGTGGGGGACTGGTGGCTCTAGGTTGACGAGGGAATATCTCCCCGGCAATAGTGCCAGAAACAATGCTTGTACGTCACACGTCAGTTGGGAACCCCAAGAGGAAGGTATGATGAGTGCAGCAGCAAGTTTTCCCTCAGTATGAAACCAAGGTTTAATCGAACCAGTAGGAAAACGAGGTTTGCTTCGAAGGTGTTGGTGAGGAGTGTAGTGCGGCGCAACACCAGGGATTCCGGTGCCAACGTGGAACCTGCACAACACAATCAAATTACTTTGCCCCAACTTAACAGTGAGGTTGTCAATCTCACCGGCTTGCTGAAAACAAAGGGTTAAACGTATCGAATGGAAATGATGTTTGTTTGCATAAAACAGTAGAGAACAATGATTGCAGTAGATTGTATTTCAGATGTAAAAGAATGGACCGGGGTCCACAGTTCACTAGTGGTGTCTCTCCAATAAGATAACTAACATGCTGGGTAAACAAATTACAGCTGGGCAATTGACAATTGATAAGTGCATATAACATGCATGTGTGAGCTGTGGTGTCTACTATGAGATTCATTTGGGCATTACGACAAAGTACATAGACCGCTATCCAGCATGCATCTATGCCTAAATAGTCCACTTTCCGGTTAACATCCGTACCCCTTCCAGTATTAAGTTGCAAGCAACAGACAATTGCATTAAGTAATGTGCGTAATGTAAACAATACATTCATCCTTGAATAAAGCATTGCTGTTTTACCCCTAGTGGCAACAACACATCTACAACCTTAGAACTTGCTGTCACTATCCCAGGTTAAATAGAGGTTGAACCCAACTATCATGCATAAATACCCCCTCTTGGAGTTACAAGTATTCACTTGGCCAAGGCTTCAACAAGTAACGGAGAGCATGCAAGATCACAAATGACATAGACATGATAATATAATATTCAGCTCCACATAGGTATCAATATAAGTCAGATCCCAGCAAACACAACATGTAGCATTACAATAAGATGATCTTGATCATGATAGGCAGCTCACAAGATCTAAACATGATGGCACAAGTGGAGAAGACAACCATCTAGCTACTGCTATGGACCCATAGTCCAAGGATGAACTACTCACGCATCACTCCGGAGGCGGGCATGGCGATGTAGAGCCCTCCGGTGATGATTCCCCTCTCCGGCAGGGTGCCGGGAAGAGCTTCAGAACCCCCCGAGTTAGGGTTGACGACGGCGGCGGCAGCGAATATGTTCTGGATGAAAGGCTCGGTGTTTTAGGGTTTTCGCGTCTCGGGGAATAAATAGGCGAAGGGGCGATGTCGGCGGACCCCCGAGGGGCCCAAACCACAGGCGGCGCGGCTGGGCCCACTGCCGCGCCGCCAGGTGGTTTGGCCACCTCGTGGCTCTCCTTCGTCTCTCCTTCGGACTCCGTGTACGTGCTGGAAAAATAGGGACTGGCCTTTTGTTTCGTGCAATTCCGAGAATATTTCCAGAAGTAACTTTCTGAAACCAAAAACAGCAGAAAACAGGGAACTGGCACTGTGGCATCTTGTTAATAGGTTAGTCCCAGAAAATGCATAAAAGTGATACGAAGTGTATATAAAACATGTAGCAAATGGTATAATATAAGCATGGAACAGCAGAAATTATGGATACGTTGGAGACGTATCAAGCATCCCCAAGCTTAGTTCTACTCGTCCTCGAGTAGGTAAAACGATAACAACAAATAATTTCTGAGGAGACATGCTTTCACACAATCTTGATCAATATATTGCAAGGCTCATGTCATGAATGAAGTGACTCAAAGCAATGATCTATAGTTTGCTAACAAATAGATAAAGAGTAAACAATGAATCATATAAGCAAAAACTTTTCATGAATAGTACTTTCAAGACAAGCATCAAAAAGTTTTGCATAAGAGGTAACTCATAAAGCAATAGATTCAAAGTAAAAGGCATTGAAGCAACACAAAGGATGATTAAGTTTCAGCATTGCTTTCAACTTGTAACATGTATATCTCATGGATAGTTGTCAACATAAAGCAATATAACAAGTGCAATAAGTAAATATGTAAGAATCAATGCACACAAAGTTGACACAAGTGTTTGCTTCTAAGATAGAAAGGAGTAGGTAAACTGACTCAACATAAAGTAAAAGATAGGCCCTTCGCAGAGGGAAGCAGGGATTAAATCATGTGCTAGAGCTTTTTAAGTTTTCGAAAGCATATAGAGAGCACAAAATAAGTATTTGAGAGGTGTTTGTTGTTGTCAACGAATGGTAGTGGGCACTCTAACCCCCTTGTCAACCAGACTTTCAAAGAGCGGCTCCCATGAAGGACGTTATCTCTACCAGCAAGGTAGATCATCCCTCTTCTCTTTTGTTTACACATGTATTTTAGTTTCTTTATAGATGACACTCCTCCCAACCTTTTGCTTACACGAATCCTCGGGTGCCTTCCAACATTCACATACCATGGAGGAGTGTCTATTTGCAAAATTAAGTTGCTTACTGATAAATCAGGGCAAAACATGTGAAGAGAATTATTAATGAAAGTTGTAATTAATTGGGGCTGGGCACCCCGTTGCCAGCTCTTTTTGCAAATTATTGGATAAGCGGATGTATATGCCACTAGTCCATTGGTGAAAGTCTGTCAGAAGTAAATGACAAGATTGAAAGATAAAACACCACATACTTCCTCATGAGCTATAAAACATTGACACAAATAAGGAGTAATAAAGTTTTGAATAGTTTAAAGGTAGCACATGAAATATTTACTTGGAATGGCAGGAAATACCACATAGTAGGTAGGTATGGTGGACACAAATGGCATGGGTTTTGGCTCAAGTTTTGGATGCACGAGAAGCATTCCCTCTCAGTACAGAGTTTAGGCTAGCAAGGTTGTTTGAAGCAAACACAAGTATAAACCGGTACAGCAAGAATCACATAAAAACATATTGCAAGTATTATAAGACTCTACACTGTCTTCCTTGTTGCTCAAACATTTTACCAGAAAATATCTAGACCTTAGAGAGAACAAATATGCATCCCAAGTCTCAACAAGCTCTACGGTAGTTCTCCACTACTAGGCTTTAACTACATGATGCAAGAGCTTAAACATGATCTACTTGAGAGCTCAAAACAATTGCAAAGCATCAAATCAAACAAGACAATGATCTACAAGAATGCATATGTCTTTTCCAATACCAACTACTACATGTAGCATTTTCTTTCTTCCAAACAAACACCAATCAATTTATTTAAACATAAACTCTCCAAATGATAATATAATGCAGCAAGAGAGTATTTATAAACAAGTGCTAACAGCTCGAAGAGATGCATGAAAAACAGGAGCTAAAAGCACTGCAGTAGCTAGTTAAGAATACTCAACAAATATAAGTGAAGAACATGAGTATTCACATGAAAAAGCGGAGCGTGTCTCTCTCCCACACAAGGATTGCTAGGATCCGAATTTATTCAAACAAAAACAAAAATAAAAACACACAGACGCTCCAAGTAAAGCGCATAAGATGTGAAAGAATTAAAATATAGTTTCACTAGAGATGACCTGATAAGTTTGTTGATGAAGAAGGGGATGCCTTGGGCATCCCCAAGCTTAGACGCTTGAGTCTCTCTGAATATGGTTGGGATGAACCACGGGGGCATCCCCAAGCTTAGGCTTTTCACTCTTCTTGATCACATAATATCACCCTTCTCGCTTGATCCTTGAAAACTTCCTTCACACCAAACTCAAGACAGTTCTCATTAGAGGGTTAGTGCATAATCAAAAATTCTCATATTCTGTAATGATACAATCAATCCCAAAGCTTCTGGACATTAGCTACAGCCACCAATGCTTTGTGGAGCAAAGAAATCCACACAAACACAGTAAAAGAGCGAATGCAAAACAAAAGGCAGAATCTGTCAAAAACAGAACAGTCTGGAATGACGAATTTTTTCGAGGCACTTAAGTTGCTCAGATGGATCTGGCCTAAAATAATGAAAGTTGCGTACATATCTCAGGAATATGCGTGATTTTTCAGAATTTTTTGAATTTTCTACAGGGAGATAAGCTCAAATCCGTGACAGCTAAAAATCTGTCACTGCGCAGAAATCCAAATCTTGCATCAACTTTCAATATAGAACTTTACTTGGCACAACATTGCGATAAAATAAAGATACAAAGGAGTTGCTACAGAAGTAACAAAACTCCTTGACTCAAAGAAAACAAAAATAACAGCAAATAAAAACGATGGGTTGTCTCCCATAAGCGCTTTTCTTTAACGCCTTTCAGCTAGGCGCAGAAAGTGAAAATCAAGTGTTGTCAAGTGGCAAATCATTCAAATCATCAAAAGCTTCTTCCAACACACAGCTTGTAACAATGGGTATCTTAGATGTTCCTGGAGGTGTTTCATTACCTTTAACCGTACTAAAAGTTTTATCAATTTTAAGCTCATAATGAGTCTTTGGTTTTGGCACTTTAGGAACATACATAAACTTTTGCTCTCTACCCACATAAACTTTCTCCTTTTTAGACTTAAGAGAAGTAAAGGTTGAACTTAAGGTTTCAATAGCTTCCTCTAACTCATCAATTCTATGATTTTGGGTGTCATGGATATTATTATCCTCAAGAACAGTGATTCTTTCATTGATGGTGGCTATTGATTCATTAGTCTTACCAATACAATCAAGAAAATTTGGAAAAAAATTCTCCATAGAGTCTAACTTATTTATAACATCCTCCAAGGTGATCTCAACTTTAATATCTTTAGTGGGTGGTGTTCCTACCAAACTTTCAATAATATTACAGGCTTCTAAAGCAGGAGTACCCAAGAAATTTCCACCTGTAAGAGTGTCTAGAACATACCTATACCAACTAGAGATACCAACATAAAAGTTCCTAAGGAGGATAGTGGTAGAGTGTTTCTTAGTACATCTATGATGAGCATCACTAATTCTATACCAAGCATCTTTCAAATTTTCACCTCCTAGTTGCCTAAAAGAACGAACTTCAACTTCAGGAGCATTCATTTTGAAAAACAAAATCAAACTGAATTAAACAAGTAACTAATTTTTTTGTGTTTTTGATAAAGAGAGCAAACAAGACTAAATAAAAATAAACTAAGCAAGACAAATAACAAAGTAAAGAGATTGGGTGTGAGAGACTCCCCTTGCAGAAGCAATTCGGTTTTCCCCCCGGCAACGGCGCCAGAAAACGTCTGGTGCTTGGTTGACGGGAGAGTATTTGAGGATGATGATGATGGTGATGATGAGTAAGTCCCCGGCAACGGCGCCAGAAAATGTGTTGGTGGCTCTAGGTTGACGAGGGAATATCTCCCCGGCAATAGTGCCAGAAACAATGCTTGTACGTCACACGTCAGTTGGGAACCCCAAGAGGAAGGTATGATGAGTGCAGCAGCAAGTTTTCCCTCAGTATGAAACCAAGGTTTAATCGATCCAGTAGGAAAATGAGGTTTGCTTCGAAGTTGTTGGTGAGGAGTGTAGTGCGGCGCAACACCAAGGATTCCGGTGCCAACGTGGAACCTGCACAACACAACCAAATTACTTTGCCCCAACTTAACAGTGAGGTTGTCAATCTCACCGGCTTGCTGAAAACAAAGGGTTAAACGTATCGAATGGAAAATGATGTTTGTTTGCATAAAACAGTAGATAACAATGATTGCAGTAGATTGTATTTCAGATGTAAAAGAATGGACCGGGGTCCACAGTTCACTAGTGGTGTCTCTCCAATAAGATAACTAACATGCTGGGTAAACAAATTACAGCTGGGCAATTGACAATTGATAAGTGCATATAACATGCATATGTGAGTTGTGGTGTCTACTATGAGATTCATTTGGGCATTACGACAAAGTACATAGACCGCTATCCAGCATGCATCTATGCCTAAATAGTCCACTTTCCGGTTAACATCCGTACCCCTTCCAGTATTAAGTTGCAAGCAACAGACAATTGCATTAAGTAATGTGCGTAATGTAAACAATACATTCATCCTTGAATAAAGCATTGCTGTTTTACCCTAGTGGCAACAACACATCTACAACCTTAGAACTTGCTGTCAGTATCCCAGATTAAATAGAGGTTGAACCCAACTATCATGCATAAATACCCCCTCTTGGAGTTACAAGTATTCACTTGGCCAAGGCTTCAACAAGTAACGGAGAGCATGCAAGATCACAAATGACATAGACATGATAATATAATATTCAGCTCCACATAGGTATCAATATAAGTCAGATCCACAAACATGTAGCATTACAATAAGATGATCTTGATCATGATAGGCAGCTCAAAGATCTAAACATGATGGCACAAGTGGAGAAGACAACCATCTAGCTACTGCTATGGACCCAGAGTCCAAGGATGAACTACTCACGCATCACTCCGGAGGCGGGCATGGCGATGTAGAGCCCTCCGGTGATGATTCCCCTCTCCGGCAGGGTGCCGGGAAGAGCTTCAGAAACCCCCCGAGTTAGGGTTGACGACGGCGGCGGCAGCGAATATGTTCTGGATGAAAGGCTCGGTGTTTTAGGGTTTTCGCGTCTCGGGGAATAAATAGGCGAAGGGGCGATGTCGGCGGACCCCCGAGGGGCCCAAACCACATGGCGGCGCGGCTGGGCCCACTGCCGCGCCGCCAGGTGGTTTGGCCACCTCGTGGCTCTCCTTCGTCTCTCCTTCGGACTCCGTGTACGTGCTGGAAAAATAGGGACTTGGCCTTTTGTTTCGTGCAATTCCGAGAATATTTCCAGACGTAACTTTCTGAAACCAAAAATAGCAGAAAACAGGGAACTGGCACTGTGGCATCTTGTTAATAGGTTAGTCCCTGAAAATGCATAAAAGTGATACGAAGTGTATATTAAACATGTAGCAAATGGTATAATATAAGCATGGAACAGCAGAAATTATGGATACGTTGGAGACGTATCAGGGACGCTGTACTGCAGCAGGACATGATCGCCGAGGAGCTTTCCTCGGCTGGACAGCAGGCTACCGAGGTCGACGTCGGTTCGACCTCGGCTGGGCTGGTGACCCCGACGGCCCATGCGCGGCAGGTGGCTGTGGATGGGTCACCGTCGGAGGCCGCGACGACGGGAGCTTCGTGCTCCATGGTGAGCTCTCGATCCGCCACAGGTGGTGGCGGTGGATCGAGCTGTTCGGCGGCGGTCATGGACTCTCCGCGTACCCCAGGCGGGGGTGCGGGATCGAGTCCGGTGACTTCGCCGTTTACGACGGCGCCGGTGGTCATCACTTCGACGCCTCCTGTTTCGATCTCACACGTCGGTGCGAGTGAGAAGGGGGTGTCTAAGCGGAGCGTCATCGAGTTTGGAGGCATCCCGGACGTCGAGGAGCTGGGTGTTCGGTCCAGCGGGCTTATCAGGGCGCAGCCCAACACCGATGACACTCAGATGGGTAGGGCCATGGCGTTGGCCGAGCAACGAGACTTCATACAAGGTAACACAAAACCCATTCATTCGATTCTAGCTTTTTCGGATAAGCAAATTTCGGATAGGGCTTCGAAATTAGGAGTGTCTTTAGGGGGGACAGAAAGAGAAATTATCAATTCAGCCATGCTAATTAAACAATCTGAGTTGAACCGTACTGTTTGTATTCTGGATAATAATTTGAAGACTAAGGAGGCAGAACAACCTTTTAGCTTAATTCTTAATAGAACCTCAGCCTTAACGGAGGATTTAGAGGATGAGGAGTTTGATAGGAGTTTGGAGGATCAATCGGGTCCTCCAATCTTGTCAGACACGGTTAAGAGGACCAGGAAAAGAAGAGATTATTCGGGGTGACAAAGCGTAGGAGTGCTAGGATTAAAACAAAAGGTAAACGTTAAAATGCATAATCTAAAAGGTTTATTCTGGAATAGTGAGGGTTTTCGTGACCCGGGGAAACACTTGTTCGTGCAAGAATCGATTCGGGAAAGGAGGTTGGATTTTCTAGCTTTGTCAGAAACCGGGAGATCCAATTTTGCTACCCCTTTTTTAAATCACTTGGCTACTGGTCAAGATTTTAGTTGGTTTTGTTTACCACCGAGAGGCAGGTCTGGCGGTATGCTTTTAGGGGTGAGCACACTTCAGGTCACGGATGTAGAGGTTGGTGATTTTTGTGTAAATTGCACCTCAAGTCTAGATGCGATGGGTTTCGGTGGGTGTTAGTGTCCGTTTATGGGGCAGCCCAAGAGGAGCACAAAGCGCAGTTCTTTTCAGAGTTAGTTCGTATATGTGAAAATGAACCATTACCGATGATGGTGGGTGGAGATTTTAACATTATTCGAAAACCTGAAGAAAGAACAATGACAATTATAATCCGAGGTGGCCTATCATGTTTAATGCAATTATACAGAGCCTTGAGTTGAGAGAGCTTGAACTTTCGGGTAGACAGTACACTTGGGCTAGTAGGCGTGAAAATCCAACTTTTGAGAAATTGGATAGGGTGCTTACGTCTACGGAATGGGAACAAAAATACCCTCTAGTGACAGTACAGGCTTTAACTAGGGTGGGATCTGATCATACTCCGTTGTTAGTCGATTCAGGAGTCAATGCTCATGTGGGGAATACGGCACGTTTCTCTCTTGAACTTTCGTGGTTGAGAGAGGAAGGATTCTATCAAATGGTTGCTGCCGAGTGGAATGCGCCGGCTAAGGGGGATACACCAATTGAGGTGTGGCAAAATAAAATAAGACACCTTCGTCGTTTTCTCAAGGGGTGGGCTAAAAAATCAAAGCGGAAAATATAAGATAGAAAAGGAGAAATTGTTGAAAATTATTGATGACCTTGACATTAGAGCTGAGACTTACCCGCTTTCGGTGGCGGAGAGAGACACTCTAAAAAATGCTACAGATAGGCTTTGTTGCCTTAGGAGGGACGAGGAAACTAAGTGGGCACAAAGGGAAAAAGTAAAACACATTCAGGAAGGTGGAAATAATACAAAATATTTCCATCTTGTGGCAAATGGGAAACATAGAAAGAAGAAAAAAAATTCAGTTAGAGCAAGAGGAAGGTACGATTATAGGGCAGGAAAATTTAAAAACATATATCACTGAGTATTACAAGAAATTGTTTGGTGCTTCCTTGCCAAGTGAAGTAACGATGGTGGAGAATGTAACTAATGATATACCGCAATTAACCGAAGAAGAGAATAATATTCTTACAGCTGATTTTTTAGTGAAAGAAGTGTATGATGCTATTTCTCAAATGGAAATGAACAAGGCACCTGGGCCTGATGGATTTCCGGCAGAATTCTATAAAACCTTTTGGGAGGTTATTAGAGATGATTTAATGGCTTTATTTGTTCAGTTAAAGCAAGGAAATTTGTCTTTGTTCAAACTAAACTTTGGAGTCATCACTTTATTACCTAAGAAAGATAATGCGGTACAGATTCAGCAATATAGACCAATTTGTCTTCTCAATGTCAGTTTTAATTTTTTTACGAAAGTAGGTACTAATCGTATTACAGAAATTGCTCAAAAGATAATTAGACCGACACAGTCGGCGTTTATGCCTGGTCGCCACATACTCGAAGGGGTGGTGGTCTTGCATGAAACTATTCATGAACTTCAAAGGAAGAAAATGAATGGTGTCATTTTTAAAATTGACTTTGAGAAAGCATACGATAAAGTTAAATGGCCGTTTCTCCAACAAGCTATGCGTATGAAAGGTTTCACACAAGAATGGTGCAACTGGATTACGCAATTTGTTCAGGGGGGGAGCGTAGGCATTCGGGTGAATGATGACATTGGTCATTATTTCCAGACTAGGAAAGGGCTCAGACAGGGAGATCCTTTGTCGCCAATGCTGTTTAATATAGTGGCGGACATGCTAGCCATTCTTATCGCACGGGCGAAGGAAGATGGTCAAATAGGTGGTCTTATCCCTCATTTAGTAGAAGGGGGCTGATACGTCCAAAACGTATCTATAATTTTGATTGTTTCATGCCATTTTTATGCTTTTAGCACTTGTTTTATATTAAGTTTATTATTTATTTGGACTAACCTACTAATAGTTGCAAAAGTGCACAATGTTCTTGTTTTACTCTTTGATGTGTAGAAATTATCAAGAATACAAGAGAAACCTTGTTGGAGTCGAATTGGGACTTTCCTGAAATCTGTCTGGTAACTTTTTACGAAGTTTGCCAGTTTGACCCTCGAAGATGACGTCAATTGGTGACCTGGCTGTTACGAAAGTTGTCACAATTTTCCATACGAAGATTTTAAGCCCGAGATCAGCCCAATAGGAGTTCGGACGCGGCCTATAGGCCCGTTTTGGTGGAACCCTAAAAGGGGGTGACGGAAATCCGAGAAGATATATAAAGGGAGGAAACCTAATTCGTGGAGGACTCCTCTACCCACGAATTTCAGCCACCAAAAGCCACGTTTTTGCCTCCCCCATGGATCCCATCTCCATGGGGGAGGGCTCCCAAGAAGCCATGAAGGAAGGGGGCTAAGGGACGGTGCTCCCCCATGGAACCGGCGGCGCAGGAGGAGCCCCCTGCGCCACCGCCGGTGCCGGCGCCGCCCTGCGCCTCTCGCTGCCCTCTCCGCCGTCTTCACCGTCATCTCCATCACCAACTCCTCCTTGTATTCAGTGGTTCATCCTCCCACAAACCTCTGTACCGTCCTATGTAAACATGGTGTTTGATGCTATAATATTTATCCTATGATCTATGTCATGTTTATGTAGTTTATTTGTCTTTCGATTGCTTTGTTGAATGTCTATGGTTCATTAGAGTTGTATGTTGATATGGTACTGTCCTTTGGTGTCCATTATACTTGTGCGCGCATGGATCAACACCATAGGGTTAGTAGTATGTGCAAAGGAAGGGCGTAGTTCTGCCGGAGTGACAGAAACCTAAGGACTCAAACTGGTTAGTTGCACGTATGGGAGTAAGAGGACCATAAACTTAAGGCTATGGTTGGGGAAACCTTAATGCATTGTTAGTATTTATGGATGTTTGCTAACAATCCAATCATATAGTACTTGTAATCCCAAGTAGTGGAGTGCATGTATATTTAGCCTCTCCCACATAGAAAACTGCATCGAAGACAATGAACCAAGTGTCTTCACTAATTAATCTTGGACAAAGCCACCACAATTACCACCACTTTTCCACACTCATGGTACTGTTAGTATATGGTTACTTAGTGTACTTTATTGCTGCAGCACTAACTTTTACTTTCTTGTATTTATTATCTTGCAAAACTATCTCTCATACCCGTATTATAGTCTAGTATTATTTCCTAGATAAAGTAAACGTTTAGTGTGCGTAGAGTTGTATCAGTGGTTGATAGAACTTGAGAGAATACTTATCCTACCTTTAGCTCCTCGTTGGGTTCGACACTCATACTTATCCAAAAGGCTACACGCGATCCCCTATAGTTGTGGGTTATCAAGACCTTTTCTGGCGCCGTTGCCGGGGAGCCATAGCGTAGGGTGATGTTCTTGTGTGCACTTGTTTGCTTTATCTCTAAGTAATTTTTATTTTCAGTATCAAGTTGTTCTTTATCTTCCTATGGATAGGGAATACGAATTACAAAAAAAAATTAGGTGTAGTTGTTATCTAAAAACATTTTCAAAAAGAAAAGTGATTGGAAAGATGAGTAATGGTTAAATGGGGGTCGACCTTGAACACTCGTGTTCATGCCTATGAAACCAAAACAAATCTTTCCATGGAAGCTTTTCATTAAAAACATGTAAATATTGTAAATATTGTGTATATACCTCTGTACATAAAAATAAAATGCTAATTATAGTCTTTAGTTAATTGAAAGTTGATAGTTTTACTTTGCTGTCCAGAAACAGATTTTCGGTGCTCCACCGTATTAAATGTTTAAAATCACCAGAACGTGATCTTGATCTGAAATTCCTTGAGTGCAAAGTGATGCTTATTAGCTTTCTTTCATTAGACTAACTTTTTGTGATTTGAGTTACGTAGATAGGTCGAAAAATTCGATCTTTACTGACTGTTCTGTTTAGACAGATTTTGTGCTTCTCTGTAAATAAAATCGTGATAAATCTCAGAATAGTATTTGACTTAGACTAAAGTTTTTCGATTTGTGCTACTTAACTATCTCGTTGAATGCCATCTTTACGGACTGTTCAGTTTTGACAGATTTCTTTGTTTATTCAATATTGTACTTGGTTAGTTTCATTAGTTTTTCGACGGACAACGGAAATCATGAAACCTTAGTATTACAGTGGCTAATGTTGAGTAAAATTATAAAACTTGTCAATGCTTGAACATGAGTGGATTTTATTTAATGAGTACTAACCCTACTAATGAGTTTTGTGAAGTTTTATGTGGATGTAGCTTATAAGATCTAATCAATATGGTGATATGAGATGAATAAGAAGACGCAAGAGCTCAAGCTTGGGGATGTGTAGGTGCATCCCAAGAACATATTCAAGAAGATACAATCATCTAAGCTTGGGGATGCCCGAGTCATCCCCCTATTCATCAACTAACATGAGGTTGTCTCGTTCATACTCTATATTACCCGTCCACATGATATGTATTGTCTTAACTTGTATTATAATTGCTTTTATATGTCTTGGTTTTACCTTCTTTAGTTTTATTAGGCTCCTTATTTGGTTTCGATTGCTTCTTTACTTTCACTTATAAATTCAAAATAACAAAAATATTTTCTTTTGTTTTGCTTCTTTGTTTGGTTCTTTATTTTAATTTTATTTGGGTTTTACTTTTGATTTTTATTTAGAGTTTTCCTTGCTGTAGCTAGCATGTTTAGGTCTTGCTTAGCCTCTGGTTTCTTAGTTTATCAAAAATAAAGTACCAAGTTTTATCCATTTAGCTTAGTTGATACATATGTAAAAAGTGATTTTCTGTTTTCGGTATCTACTGCTTATTGCGCGATTTTTCATATTTTACTGGAAGCTCTAAAAATCACGAAAAAATTACTGATGTTGTAGCACCTAATCCTCTGCATGTACAAAAATTGGCTAAAATTTCGGGCATGTTTAAGTGCACCTAAAAATTGCGTTTTCCAGCTGCTGTTTTTCTGGACAGATTCTGACTTTTGTTGCAAGAGTGGCCTCTTTTCGTTTTCATTTGATTTTTAATGGTTCTTACCTTTCATTTATAAGTTGGCCATTTAAGCAACCTTTCTGTAACTTAAAAACAAAATTTTATTTGGTTTAATAGTAGCACTTGGGAAATATTATCTATTGTACTAATGTCTAACCGCAGAAAAGAATGGGAAAGTTTTTGTGTTGAAGTTTTTTCACAGAGAATGAAGGAACACCAAACTATGGAATATTGAAGAATTACCAAAGTCATAAGCTTGGGGATGTCCCCGCATCCCTCTTCATCAATAACCCCACGGTTTGCAAACCTTTAAACTTTGTTTTTTGAGCAACATAGGAACTTAACTAAACTTGAAGCGGCTGTATTTTATTATCTATTTATCTTAGCATCAAACACCAGTTACATTAATAAGTGGATCATCACATATTTTATTTATCCTCTGTTTTCAATGTTTACTTGGTTAATGGATTACTTGTTGAAACTTAAAAATGATGTGTGAATAATACTGTTTAGTAGTTTATGTTTTCTTATGGTTAGTCTCAACTAGCTAATAGTGCATATTATGTTATTTTGATATCAACATGCATTGTCCTGTTCATAAGATGGTATGGTATTGTGGTATCCTCCTCTGAATAATTCACTTGAATCGACTTGGCACATGCTCACACATGTTATGACTGAAAAATAAAAGTCAATTAAGCCTTGATGATCTATTTTGCCTCAGAGTTTTAGTATCGTTTTTATGCCTCCGTTAATTTTATTTTGTCGCAAGCATGATTATGACCGTTATCGCTCTCGTGGTTGTCGCTTCCCAGTCTATTGCTAGCCTTCACTTGTACTGAGCGGGAATGCTGCTCGTGCATCCAAATCCTTAAAACCAAGTTATCCCAAAGAGTCCACCAAAAAATTCCTATGCATGGTATTTCAAGCCATTCCAAGTAAATTTGCATGTGCCTTTAAAACCTTCAAAATATTTCTCTTTTTGTGTCAATGTTTACTAGCTCATGAGGAATTAGTGTGGTTATTCTTTATTCTATTTGTCAAATGGACTTTTACACCTGGACTAGTGGCATATACATCCGCTTATCCAATAACTTGCAAAAAGAGCTGGCAACGGGGTGCCCAGTCCCAATTAATTACAACTTTAACCAATTAATTCTCTTCACACTTTTGCCCTGATTCATCAGTAAGCAATGACAAACAGTGAAATACCTGAATGTGTGTAAACCAAAGAGAAAGAGGGATGATCTGCCTTGCTGGTAGAAATAACGTCCTTCATGGGAGCCGCTCTTAAAAGTCCGTTTGACAGGTAGAATACTGTTCTCACCCGCTACCATTCGTTGACAATTAACAAACACCTCTCAAAACATTTTTACCTCTGTTTTTAAAACAAAAAGCTCTAGCACGTGTTAATCCCTGCTTCCCTCTGCGAAGGGCCAATCTTTTATTTTTATGTTGAGTCACCATCCTTTCTTTGAGCACTTCTTCGAGAGCATAGCTGTCGTTCTTAGTGTAATGTGCTTGTCCCAGAATACGATTAATTGAGGTATAACCATGATGCTTTTATCTTTGATATCTCTATATCTAGTCTTCACTTGAACTTCAGAGGTGCCTTGGCATTTATGTTTTGCTCCACAATTAAGGGCAAGCGAGATACCACTCTATCATGCTTTATTATGGTCATTACAATCTTGTTGATGTTTATAAATTTCATGTTATAAGCTCTTAGTTCGTTGATACTTTTCATTAGGAAACATGATTGCTAAGTTTTATTATCCATACATCATGCAATTGTTAAAGACCTGATCATAGCATTTACAATCAAAAATTATTTTGTTATCATTTACCTACTCGAGGACGAGCAGGAATTAAGCTTGGGGATGTTGATACGTCCAAAACGTATCTATAATTTTTGATTGTTTCATGCCATTTTTATGCTTTTAGCACTTGTTTTATATTAAGTTTATTATTTATTTGGACTAACCTACTAATAGTTGCAAAAGTGCACAATGTTCTTGTTTTACTCTTTGATGTGTAGAAATTATCAAGAATACAAGAGGAAACCTTGTTGGAGTCGAATTGGGACTTTCCTGAAATCTGTCTGAGAACTTTTTACGAAGTTTGCCAGTTTGACCCTCGAAGATGACGTCAATGGAGACCTGGCTGTTACGAAAGTTGTCACAATTTTCCATACGAAGATTTTAAGCCCGAGATCAGCCCAATCGGAGTTCGGACGCGGCCTGTAGGCCCGTTTTGGTGGAACCCTAAAAGGGGGTGACGGAAATCCGAGAAGATATATAAAGGGAGGAAACCTAATTCGTGGAGGACTCCTCCACCCACGAATTTCAGCCACCAAAAGCCACGTTTTTGCCTCCCCCATGGATCCCATCTCCATGGGGGAGGGCTCCCAAGAAGCCATGAAGGAGGGGGCTAAGGGGCGGCGCTCCCCATGGCGGCGGCGCAGGAGGAGCCCCCGCACCGCCGGTGCCGCGCCGCCCTGCGCCTCTCGCTGCCCTCTCGCCGTCTTCACCGCCATCTCCATCACCATCTCCTCCTTGTATTCAGTGGTTCATCCTCCCACAAACCTCTGTACCGTCCTATGTAAACATGGTGTTTGATGCTATAATATTTATCCTATGATTTATCATGTTTTGTAGTTTATTTGTCTTTTGATTGCTTTTGAATGCATGGTTCATTAGAGTTGTATGTCTATATGGTGCTGTCCTTTGGTGTCCATTATACTTGTGCGCGCATGGATCAAACACCTAGGGTTAGTATTTGTAACGAAGGGGGAAGTTCTGCCGGAGTGACAGAAACCTGAGAACGCGAACCGATTAGTTGCACGTATGGGAGTAAGAGGACCTTGAACTTAAGGCTATGGTTGGGGAAACCTTAATGCATTGTTAGTATTTGCGGATGTTTGCTAACAATCCAATCATATAGTACTTGTAATCCCAAGTAGTGGAGTGCATGTATATTTAGCCTCTCCCACATAGAAAACTGCATCGAAGACAATGAACCAAGTACCTTCACTAATTAATCTTGGACAAAGCCACCACAATTACCACCACTTTTCCACACTCATGGTACTGTTAGTATATGGTTACTTAGTGTACTTTATTGCTGCAGCACTAACTTTTACTTTCTTGTATTTATTATCTTGCAAAACTATCTCTCATACCCGTATTGTCTAGTATTATTTTCTAGATAAAGTAAACGTTTAGTGTGCGTAGAGTTGTATCAGTGGTTGATAGAACTTGAGAGAATACTTATCCTACCTTTAGCTCCTCGTTGGGTTCGACACTCTTACTTATCGAAAAGGCTACACGCGATCCCCTATACTTGTGGGTTATCAGGGGCCTATCTATTTTGCAATACGCCGATGACACTATTCTGTTCATGGAACACGATCTAGAAAAAGCGGTCAATATGAAACTCATTCTACGCATCTTCGAACAACTCTCAGGGCTTAAAATCAATTTTCATAAGAGCGAGATTTTCTGCTTCGGGGCAGCAAAGGATGTAGAAAACCAGTACAAACAGATCTTCGGCTGTGAGTCTGGTTCTCTACCTTTTAAATATCTTGGGGTTTCGATTCATTATAGGAAACTTCGGAATTCCGAATGGTACCCAGTTGAGAGTCGTTTCGAAAGCAAGCTAGGATGTTGGAAGGGTAAGATGTTATCTTATGGGGATTGGCTAGTTCTTGTTAATTCAGTATTAACAAGTTTACCGATGTCCATGTTGTCTTTCTTAGAAATACCAAAAGGGGTACGAAAAAGACTTGACTTTTATAGATCTCGCTTTTTTTGGCAGAGCGATGAGATAAAAAAGAAATATAGATTAACAAAATGGAACATGATTTGTAGACCGAAAGACCAGGGTGGTTTAGGAGTGGAAGTGCTAGAACTAAAGAACAAATGTTTACTCAGTAAATGGCTGTTTAAACTTTTAAATGAAGAAGGGGTTTGGCAGGAATTGTTGCAAAACAAATATCTTCATAGTAAAACTTTGGCTCACGTGGAAGCACAACCTAATGACTCTCCATTCTGGAAAGGTCTTATGCGGGTAAAGGAAGATTTCTTTAGTAGAGGATCTTTCCGAGTTGGCAATGGGGAAACCACCAGGTTTTGGGAAGATACCTGGCTGGGCAAAACACCATTGAAAGACCAATATCCATTACTCTATAACATTGTGCAACAACAGAATGTTTCGGTTCATGATGTGTTGCACAATGCTCCTCCCTTAAACATAGGCTTTCGTAGGGCACTTGTAGGGAACAAGTGGGACATGTGGTCTCATTTATGTATTAGACTAATGTATATTACCCTCAATGATGTTCCGGATAGTTTTCATTGGAACTTGACACAGAATGGCACTTTTACAGTTAAATCTATGTATGAAGACATGATGAATGGACATACTAGATTTCTGCAAAAATACTTATGGAAACTGAAAATCCCACTTAAGATTAAGGTTTTTATGTGGTTCCTTCAGAAAAAAGTAATACTCACTAAGGATAACTTGGCAAAAAGAAATTGGAAAGGTGACTCTCGTTGTTCCTTTTGTGGGAACGATGAATCGGTGGAACATCTATTTATTTCCTGCCCTTTTGCTCAACTTGTTTGGCGTGTTGTTTTTTGTACTTACAATATTTCTCCTCCTACCAATGTCACTAATATGTTTGGGAATTGGTTGAATGGGATGGATATAAAGACCAAGGATAGGATTCGCATCGGCGTCTAAGCTATTTGTTGGTCTATTTGGAATTGTAGGAACAATCTTGTTTTTAACAGGAAAGAAAATTTTCATGTCTTACAGGTTATCCATATGGCGGCGCACTGGATCCAGCTTTGGGCTTTCTTGCTGCCTTCATCCCAGCGAGACCTTATGGTGGCTGGATGTGCGCGGCTCCTGTTGGTGGCACACGAGTTTTTCTCCCGGCATACGTGGCAGCATACTAGTAGACTTTTGTAGTCTTTTATCTCTGTCATCGGTGTCGTTTCTGAGCTGTGCTTTGATCCTGCGTGATCGCTGTTTTGTTAAACTTTTAATAATTGCTACTTGAGACCTTGTAATAATCGGCTGTGTGCATCACTCGATGCAGAGGCTGGGAGTAATAAAATTCTCTTTTCTAAAAAAAAAACTGATTGGAGCGTTTATAGATGCAGATATGCAAGGATTCAGGGACAACAATGTGATTCACATTAAAGTTGGGGTGAGGGATCACAAAAAAATTCCAAAGGTAGCTGAATTAACGGATGGTCCTTTTATATATCACATTCACTTTGAATTAGAGCAGATTGTTGAGGAAGGAGGATATGTGTGTGATGGCATTGTAGTGTCTGCTGAAGAGTATGAACAACAGATGTCGGAAACTGGGAGTGCTAGACAGAATAAAAAACAAAGAAGCAGTCCACCTGATGCGCAAACATCCGAGGGGATAGAAAAGAACAGTTCAAATATGAATATACAGTTGGAGATGATGGCAAGTGGGAGCCAGATGGAGATAGATAAGGAAGATGAAATAAAGCTGAGAAACTTGATGCTGAAGAAGAAGGAAGATGCTGTGCTAGATAACAAAAGAAAAGAGGTTGCAAAAGAAGTGGGGCTCTCACAACAGGAAGAAGAGATGGAAGAGAAGGTGGACTATGAAGCTAGTGAGGAAGGTTATGGAAACGACAAGGTAACTGAAGTAGGAGATGATTGGGATCCTATGGCATATGCCAGAAGCTTGGGACTCAATACCCAGGTTGCTAGGAACATAGAAACAATTGCATCTGATGATAATGAAATGGAGGAGAATTCACAGCATCAGGTGGAGAGCTTGGAGGAGGTGGAACAGAAATGGCGGCAACAAGATGAGAACAATAAGAAGCAACAGAAAGGGGGAGGGAAGCCCGGGAAAGCAGAGGAGCCAAGAAGGAAGAGCAGTAGGGTGGACACGGAGCAGAACACTATGGAGAAGGCTGCGAATCTAGTCAAGCAAAGGAATCTGGAAACCATGGCTGGTAAGTTATGCAAACCCTCTAGTGTCAGTAATGCTGCTGCTTTATTTCATAATATTGCTAAAAAAGTAGGAGTAAGTTTAGGAAAAAACAAGAGCGAAGTTAACAGTACGGCTAATGCCATACAAAAACTAGAAGAAGCTAGATGCGCTTTATACATTGATGCCAAGAGTAAAGATAAGTGTGTTATGGGGGATACGGATACGGCTAATGTCTCTGATCTCGATCCTGTGTTGTATTCAGATGATGATGTAAATGATAGAGCTAGTGGTAACTCAGATGAAGAAGTAAATGATCTCTGTAGGGTATTAGCTGGAATTGGATGTAGTAGTGTTAGTAGAAATAGAAACAGGGGACGAGGTAGAGTTAATGTAACTAATAGAAGAGGTAGAGGTTTAGGACTTGTCTTGCAGTAGTGTGTATTTGTTTTCCAGCTTAAAAATGTCGGGTATGTTTTGGAATCCTCGGGGGTTAAATGACCCTAAGAAAAAAGATGCGATAATTAATGCTATTAGAGATCATAAGTTAGGTTTTGTAGGACTGCAAGAGACTAGAAAAGCGGTATACAGCAGAAATTTTCTTGAGTCGTTAACAGGCACGTTTAACTTTATTTGGGGGGGGGGGGGGGGGGGGGGGGGGGTTCGCCTGCTAGAGGGTTCGCTGGAGGTGTACTGTTAGGAATAAATAATGAAATCTTTGATATTATAGAGACATACTGCGGTATATTATGTACGATGTTTAGTGAAATATAAAATTACAGGTAAAATTTGGAATATAGTGTCTGTATATGGTGCACCTCAGTATAATGATAAGCAAGTTTTTTTGATTGAACTAGTACATGTACTGCAAGCTAATAATTTTCTTATGTGGTAGGGGGGGTTTAATTTATAAGAAAAAGTAATGAAAGTAACAAACCTAGAAGGTTGTTGAAGTGGTCTATGCTTTTTAATGCAATTATTAATAACAAGGAATTAAAAGAGTTGGAATTAACAGGGAGGAAATTTACGTGGTCTAATAATCAAGCTTCACCTGTTATGGCTAAGTTAGATCGAATTTTGGTTAGTACGGAGTGGGAAGCAGGTTTTCCTTTGGTAGTGGTTAGAAGTTCTCCTAGAATTATTTCTGACCATACTGCGCTTATTATGGATGTGGGTGTGGAAGAGGTAAAGACTACTAGTTTGTTTTGGTTTGAATTGTGTTGGTTTTTGCGTAATGACTTAGATGAAGTAGTGATGAAAGTGTGGAATAAAATGTATCCTGGTAGGAGTTTCCTAGATTTATGGCAAAATAGAAACAGAGGACTTAGGAAAGTACTAAGAGGATGGAATATTTAATTATAATAGTGCGTATAAGAAGGAGAGAGATATTTTGATGTATGCTACCAGCTTTTATAAAGCTCTGTTTGGTAATGTTGCTAGTGAGATTTCTGTGGCTATAGATGCACCAATAGATAAGGTCTTGGATGATGTGTATAGAGATTTTTTTAATACAAGAGTTTAGTTTAGATGAGATAAGAGTAGCCTTATTTCAAATGAAGCATAACAAAGCCGCAGGTCCTGATGGACTGCCGGCAGAGTTTTATCAGCATTATTGGAATTTGTTAAAGTTGGATTTATTAAGGTTGTTTCAGGAATTCTATGAAGGGAAAATAAATCTAGCTAGATTAAATTATGGAATACTGACTTTATTACCTAAAAAGGATGATGCTAATAGAATTCAGATGTACATGCCTATATGCTTAACTAATGTGTTGTTCAAATTAATTACTAAAGTCATTAATAATGGATTCATAGTGATGGCTGATAAGGTAGGTACTCCTATTCAGACAGCGTTTATAAAGGGTCGTTTTATTTTTGATGGTGTTATAATTTTACATGAAGCTTTGCATGAGATTGTTCGTAAGAAAAAAGTGTTATTATGTTCAAAGTGGATTTTGAGAAGGCTTACGACAAAATAAATTGGAGTTTCTTGTTAGATGTGTTGGAAATGAAAGGTTTTCCAGTGAAATTTATTACTTGGATTAAAGAAATAGTGAGTAGTGGTAATATAACAGTTATGATAAATGGTCAGATTGGGCCGTATTTAAAAAAAATAGAAGGGGTTGACGCAAGGGGACCCTCTGTCTCCCATTATATTTGATACAGCTGTAGATGTGTTGAATATTTTAATTAAAAGGGTTCAGGATAGTGGTTTGATAAAAGGGGTAATTCCAGATTTAGTGGATGGAGGTCTATCTAACAATGCTACAGTGTGCTGATGATACGGTGTTTTTCTTAGAGGCTAATGAGGAGGATACTTTAAATTTAAAGTATTTATTATGCTGTTTTGAACATTTGTTTGGTTTAAAGATTAATTTTCATAAAAGTGAAGTGATTTGTTTCGGGGAGGCTAAGGAAACTAGTGAGAGATATAGAGATATTTTTACATGTGTTGAGGGAGTCCTGCCGATGAAATATTTGGGGATCCCTGCACATAGCTCTAGACTTAGAAATGGGGATTGGAGAAATGCGGAAGAAAAATGGAAAATAAATTAGGTACATGGCAGGGGAGATTTTTGTCTTATGGGGGCAAGATAGCTTTGATAAAAGGAAGTCTTAGTAATGTGCCTTCTTATATGTTATCTATGTTCGAGTTACCTAAGGGTGTAAAGAAAAAGTTTGACGTTATTAGGAAAAGAATGTTATGGAATGATAAAGAAGATGATAATAAATATCATTTAGTAAAATGGGCAGATGTTTGTCAACCGATTTATCAGGGGGTTTGGGGATTGTAAATTTAAGGATAATCAATATTTGTTTGTTATGTAAATGGCTATGGAAATTAGAAAATGATGAAGGCTTATGGCAGAAGCTTTTACTTAGGAAATATTGTAAGAAGAATTTGCTTGTTTCTGTTAAGAAAAAAGCTGGTCAGTCTCATTTTTTCAGAGCATCCTGGGGATTAGGGAGTATTTTTACAGATTCTGTAGAAAGATAATTGGGGATGGTATGAACACACGTTTTTGGGAGGACTTATGGATAGGTAGAGAACCTTTTAATGTTAAGTTTCCTTGTTTATATAATTTAACATTCAGTAGTGAAATAACCGTGGCGAAAGTTTTTAATGATGGGTGGGCGAGTGTGAGATTTAGGAGAACTTTGGTTAATGAGACTTTAGAGATGTGGAAGGAAATTCAAAGTATTTGTGCTGGTGTGGAGCTAAATGATAATAGGGATCGTTGTAGATGGTTATTAAATAGCTCTGGTAAATTTTCAGTGAAATCTTTATATAATGTGTTGAAGATGAACCAAACTGGTTGCCCTTTTAAAAAGATGTGGTTTGTTAGGATACCAGCAAAAATAAAGGTTTTCTTATGGTTGTTGTTTAGGAAAAGTATTCTGACTAGAGATGTTTTAAAACATAGGGGTTGGGTACGAGAAACTAAATGTTTGTTTTGTGATAAAGATGAAAGTATAGATCATCTCTTCATACACTGCCCGTTGGCGAGGTTCGCCTGGAGTGTTGTTGAATGTACGTTTGATATTCGTGTAGAGTTTAGAACGATAGACGATATAATTGATTGGGTATTCAGGTTTCCTGTAGGTATTCGCAGTGTAATTTAAGTAGGGGTAGCGGCTGTCATATGGGCTTTGTGGAAAACAAGGAATGCAGCATGTTTTGACATAGTTTTCCCATATGACCCTAGTTGTGTAATTGAAAAAGTTGCTTAATGGTTAAACTTATGGGCTGACTTGCAGAGACGAGGTCGGCGAGAGCTGCAGCGCCGAGGGGCAAAAGCGTTACTGCGTGTAACGTCTGAAATCTTCAGCAGAAAGAAGGGATGGGCGCCTTTGATGCTGAGGATTGCAGGATGAGGATAAAAATCTGTAGAGTTGCACTACTAGGAAAAGGGTTATAGGTGGGTTGTCATTCTGTGGCGCACCCTTAATTGGTGCGCCACAGAACTATTTCTGTGGCGCATGGTAGCACGTGCGCCACAAACATTTTGGACATTTCAGCCCTACCACACTGAAAGAAACAGTTAAAGCGGGGTTCACTGCACCCCACAATCCCCAGAGACGAAGAAAAAGAAGAGTCATCAAAGGAAGAGAAAAGCATCCTCTGCGAGCCAGCAAGATCCTAAGATCCGGGGTCCTGAACACACGAATCCACACGGCTACGACCGAGTTCATGAAGCTGGTAAATCTATCTTGTGCGGGGACATGCTCCGCCTTGCAGAGGGACCCATGATTACTTTGCAGAATAATATCTTGTATCTAGAGGAGACCCTTCTTAAAGAGAAGAACCCAGGTTACCCGGCGTTCACGGTCAAGGTGCCAAAAGAGTTGGTGGACTTCGTCCAGGAAGACCCCGCGGATTTGTTCTTCATAGCGTACGAGGACATCTTCAACCTGTATCACTCCAAACGGCTGGACTATAACATGGTCCGCCTATATGCGCTCGATGCGGCGATGAAGATCAGGAGAGATGGTACCCCGTACGTCGCGATAGTGGATCCCTACTACATGCGCGACAGCCATCTGGTGGAAGGATCGACAACACGGGAAACGGCCAAGGAGTACCTCGTTAGGGTCTTCCTGGCCAACAAGGACAGGACCGTCCTTCTTCTGCCTTACTTTTTCGAGTAAGTACACATCTGCTCGCCACCGTCCTATCTTATGCCTTCTTGTACATTTCTTCCATCGCTGATCCTTTGTCCAACATTCTGCTTCAATTGTGTTGAACAGGGACAAGTACTGCGCACTCATCCACGTATCCCCGAGGTGGTCCGTTGCCACTTATTTGGACTCGGGGAATAAATCCCAGCCGAGATCATACAACAGATTAAAGGGTGTTCTCGATGACGCTCTCGAGGCCTATGCCAAAAAGGGCGGCCCCTTCCATAATAAGTCAGAATTTTTAACGGAGGACGACAACACACACAAGTTCTTGCATGGGACCGGATTCCATTGCGTCAAGCAACCGGATGGCAGTCAGATGGAGGCCTACTATGCCCTCCATCACCTTAAAACGATTGTCCGGGATTGCGAGAAAACGAAGATTGCATCTAATCTCGCAGAATACACCAAAATGGCGGATGGTCTCACCGATGCTGATTATAGACAAGACTTCCATCGCATCGGCTGCAGTTAACAAATATCATCCTCGACGATGTCATTCACGCCTCAGGGTCCTTACACTTCCGCTTCGGTACGTAGGATGTATTATAAAAGATAGCCTTGCTAAGCATTACTAGCTAGTGTGTACTTTTTTGTAGAAGTGCATGTGTAGGGTTATATATTATATATATGCTATGCTATGAAACCCAAATAGGATAGTCATATGATTTCCAACCATGACAAGATTGATTGATCGTCTTGCCTCTCTACTTAGATGAACAAATTATACTCTATGTATATCACTAACCAATATATATCTCAATCCATCTTCAGCATTGTCTCAGAGGGCCATGGAAGAACGACTAGCGGCGCAGAATGACACCAGGGAGTGGAGGACGAAAGGGGGCATTCTACCGTTCCCGGCGCCGCTCAAGAAGAGGAAGCCATGATCATGCATGTTCCCGCACACTCTTGCTCACCATGTGTACTACATTTGATCCTAGTTAGGCGGTGAACACTTCATTTGTAATGTGTAGTGTGTGAAATGATGAACTTTTGTTTCTATCATAACTAATATATTGTGTAAATTAACATTCGGCACTTTTCTGACTATGTGTATGTATCTCGGGCAAACTAAGTAATATGTGTGATGAAATAGTGATTAATGTGTGTCTGTTTATATACCTGTCAAATATATCTGTATTTCTGGAAAAATCCTGTATAAATCTTGTATATACCTGTATTTATACAGCAAAATGAAAAAAATACATGTACTACTGTTTCATATTTCTGTGGCGCACGCTTTTCTTTTTTTGTGGCGCACCACTTTCTGTGGCGCACCAGGCGTCGGTGCGCCACAGAATTACTTTGCTATGTGGCCTACCAAGTTATTTCTGTGGCGCACGTCCGTGGTGCGCCACAGAAAGTCAGTTTCTGTGGCGCATGCCCATGGTGCGCCACAGAAATAATATTTTAGTGGCGACGATTCTGTGGCGCACCCTGCAATTCTGGGGGTGCGCCACATAATCATAATTTGGTGCGCCACTGATGACCCTTTTCCTAGTAGTGTTGGAAGAAGGGCTGTGCTGTTTCACTTTGAAAAATGTAATGGTTGAGAGGAGCTTGTTAGTTGGTTATGGATGTTTTTTTTGTTTTTTGAAAAGGAACTTCATTGCGTATTCAACACAGGTTACAAATACAACAGAAGTACAGGAATACGCAAACGAAACAAGCTGAAGAACTCAGCACAACAGCAACAGATGCTGAACCACCGCAGAAGCCTGAAGAAGAGCTCCAACGCCGAGCACCGCCGGAGATGGAGCCACCAGGCCGCCGCACACACCGGGAAGGAAGAACCCCACTCATGTAGAAAGCCGCAGGAGCTGTCTGCCGCAAGCGACGGAACCGAAGGACGCTTAACGAACACGGCCAAGGCGCCTCCATCCCGCAGCCACCCCTCTTCCGTCGAACCCTGCACTGAGCACAAACACAGCTTGCCGGAGCCTCCGCCGAGAACACGCCTTGACCACACCTTCTCCCCTCGCCACCACGGCCGGCCGGAGAAAGAAGGAGCAAGGCGGAGATGAAGCAACACGAAGACCGAACCGCTCGAAGCCACGCCACCATGGCCGGCCAGAGAAGCCAGATCGCCGCCAGCGAAGAAACCGAGATCCCAGAAAGCCAACTCCTGTACAGGCGAAGGAGAACGTCGGCGCCTAGCACCAGCACCCCGCCGCAGCACCCCCAGCACTCCCATGGTGTGGCCAGGAGGATCCACACCAAGACGAAGAAGGGGAGCGAGGGACAAAACTCCAGAGGACGGCCATCACCTCCGCCACGACGGCCGCCCAAGGATAACAAGAACTCACCAGATCCGTCGATCCAGGAGGACACCACGCCGGGAACTCGTCGACGCCGCCCCGCAGAGCGCCGCCGAGGTGGGGATCGACCCCCGGCACCTTTATTCCAACACGCCGCCGCAGCCACCACCTCTCCAGCGCCGCCGAGGAACCCTACCCTACTATCTACACGCTAGGCCACGGATCCGAGGTCTCCCCACTCTCCCACCGCCGCAACGGCGGCCGAAGAGGGAGGAGACCTGCAGATCGGGCGTCGGCGGAGCGAGGGACGAAGACGAACTCCCTTTCGCCTCTCTCAAACAGTAACCAGAGGGAGGAAGCGCTGTCCCTTGAACCTGTATTGAGATTGGATGTTTTCGTTATGGAGTACGAGTGATGGAGTACGAGCTCTTTATCAGTTTAGAAACTCTGTAGTTTTAGAAGTTGTGTTGTAGCTGGAGATAAATGGAGTGGTGGTTGTGGCTGGAGAAACATTGAACGAGACTCGGTATTATGGGTTTTATTTCTATGAAATAAAATCGGGGGCGAGGAGCTCCTTTATTCTAAAAAATAAATAAATAATCCACCAGCAGCTGCTGCAGCGTCCTGACTCCCGTCTGGCGAGTCTCGTGCGCCCTGAATTCACGAATCGAACGAGTCCCTGCACCGGACAGCGCCGCCACCGGCGCTCCACTGTCCACTTGCCGTCTCGCCGCCTCGTGTAGGACTGGAATCGCACGCCGCCGCTCGCCGTCTCACCATCTTGCGTGGCCCGTACGTGCTGTCCCCGCAGCTCGCCTCGCCTGTTCGCCCCGCTTACGTTGCGGTGCCGGTGCGGCCTGCCGGAGTGCCGGTCTGCCGCCTTGCGCCCGGGTCGTGGCCGCCCGCCGTCGCCCATCGTCTCCCCAATTGCTCTCCCTTCTCTATCCCCTCTGCGGCTCTGCACACAGCTGCTGGCTGGCTCCCAGCCTCCCCTCGAGTGCAGGCAAGATATGAACACTCGAACAGAGAATGCAGGTTGCACGCAGGCAGGAACAGAGAAGAGAAATAAAGGTAATTTTATCAGTTCATTGAATTGTTGAAGAATTGAATTGATTCAGCAGTTAATGAATAACGTTATCTATGATTTCGTGTTTTAGGAATAGAGAACAAAAAGATTTTATCAATTGATCTCCCCGCCCAAGCAGGGGACTGCACCCAACCACTCGGCAATTCCTCAAAATGAAGAAGATCCTCAGCAAAGGAATTTTACCCGTCGTTTTGATAAGTTCTCATATACCTGCGTACTACTATTCTTAGGTTTTTTTTCATCTGCCATGTAATTTCTAGGACCATTAACAATGAAGTTGAAACTATATGTTCATGTCTACAATTGCACCAAGTTTATGTGGCATTACAAGAGTTTTTTTACTAGTATTTTACGTCAAGTTTTTAGTAGTTTTTTTGCGCCAAGTTTCGCCTGGGGCTTGTTCAAATCCTGGCTCCGCCACTACGGTATCTATGTGCAGAGTCAAGCTAAAGCATTTCGTCAGTCTAAAACTGCAGCAGTCATGATCAAGCTAGACATGGAGAAGGCATTTGATTCAGTGTCTTGGGAATTTCTACTGGAAGTGTTGGAGGCTGAGGGTTTGGGCCAAGGTGGAGAGACTGGATTGCTTTGCTGCTGGGATCGGCGTCTACAAGGATCCTTGTTGGGCAGCTAACCTTTCCTGTCCTCCACCGCAGAGGATTGAGGCAAGGCGATCCTCTATTGCCCCTACTTTTCATCATTGTCATGGACACCCTTGCTAGGTTAGTTGTTGTTGTGGATAGAGAAGGAGTTTTGAGTAAAATTGGAAACAAAGAACTACCCCATCGTATATCCCTATATGCACATGATGTGGTACTGTTCTCAAGCCCGCAGATTAATGATCTAAAATCCATCAAAGAGTTCCTGCAAGCTTTTGGAGAAGGACTCTTTGTCAACTACAACAAGAGCTCATTCATACCTATCCAATGCCATGACATTGATCTGCTTGCCGTTGTGGCGGAATTGGGCTGCACTGCTGCTGAATTCCCATGTACATATCTGGTGATGCCTCTGTCGGACAGGAGACTGCGCAAGGCTGATCTACAGCCGGCGCTCGACAAGGTTAAAGAAAGGAAAAAGGATGGCACCTAGGCCACTTTGGTTTTGACGGAAGATTGGTCCTGGTTAAGCATGTTCTGTAGCAATGAACACTTACACGATGTTAGCACTCTCACTTCTGGTGTGGCTTTCCAGGGCTATCGACAAATGTCGGTGCAGCGTCCTATGGGCCCAAGAGGAGATTGCTAATGGAGGGAAATTCTTAGTCATGGAGATCAGTTTGCCGCCCAGCTAGCTTTGGTGGTTTGGGAATCCAAAAATATGCAAATGCACATCACGGTCCTCAGGTTAAGGTGGTTATGGCAGGACTGGACGGATCCCTCAAAGCCGTGGCAGGGGCTACCTCTACACATTGATGAGAAAGTGCACAGCCTCTTCCGAGCATCTGTGGTGTTCCACCTGGGTGATGGAAATAAAATCAGTTTCTGGTCCAACCCATGGTTACAGGGTACCCGCTGCGGCAACTGGCCCCTGATCTATTTCAGGTTTGCACACGCCGATGACTAACGGTGGCGCAAGCAATGCACCAACACCGTTGTACAAAACACCTAGCCGGGGAGCTGTCAGTACATGCTGTGAGGCAAGCAGTGTGCATTTGGGAAATGCTGCAGTTCGTGCAATTGGATGAATCCACAAGACTCGGTAACGTGGCGATGGACAACCAACGGTGTACAGACAGCGGCTTCGGCTTACAACATCCAGCAGTTCGTGCAATTTTAAGGCAATCATTTGGTGTACTGATGTCCCCATACGATGTCGAGTTTATGCTTGGCTTGCGGTGCAGGGTCGTTGCCTAACTGCAGATGCGCTGGCTCGTAGGGGATGGGCTAACGATGAACACTGCCCTCTATGCTCATCTTCCCCAGAGACTGCCGTGCACTTGCTCGCCAAGTGCCCAATGATAGTTCATCTATGGTGTTTGGTTCTCCAGCAGTCTCAATTGCCGCCGGTCTTCCTCCCTGATCAAACTGAAAGCCTGCATGAATGGTTGCAGCTCACTGCTGGTATGTTGCCCAAGCAACGATGCCGGGGATGGTTAGCCGTATCCCAGCTAGTGTGGTGAATAGTGTGGAAGGAGAGAAACGCTAGAATCTAGCAGGAAGATCCAGTGCAGCGGACTTGCTCTTCAGACCAAGAGCCCGACTAAATTATTTGATGTAACACATAGTTGTTCATTCTTGTTGACTGTCTGCTAGACAGTGTTGTTAGCGGCTTTGTAGCGCAGGTTATAAAACTTATACTTGTTCCTTCTATCTTATGATCATAAATGAAAAGCAGTGCTCGCTGCCTTTTCGTAAAAAAAAAACTCAGATATTTTGATGTTGTAGCAAGGTGGGTATTAAATGGATGTAGGCGTGCTTAAATTAACTCGCATATCCTTTTGACAAAACACTTTGCCTCTGGATTGTTTTTTTTTTTTTTAATTTGCCTCTGGATTGTTTAGACTAGTCGTATCGGAGCAAGGACGTATGCAACTTTTCCTCCTGGGTTCAAGCAAGTGGTGTGCATTGACCATGTGTCCATGTGTTTAATCTAACAGGACTGTCAAGATCACACAATGTATCAGTAAGTAAGCAAGAAACATTCTTGCAGGACCGGCGGTTGTGATCACAGAACAGCACGTCGCTTTTCCAACGTGGGCAGGCGGTTGAATGTTTCTTCACCACACACTCTTCCCGGCAGGAGGTTACCATTATTAGTTTGATTAGCACATCAATCTCCTCTCATTCTCTCTCACACACGGTAGACGGTACAGATTTTGCAGCGAATCTGGTGCTAACTGGGAACTACCTAAAATACCCTGGTGACAAAATATACTACACAAATTGTGGTGTAGCATTGTCATTGGGATCACAAAAATAAACGGGCCAAAACTATCTGATGTACCGTAAAACGACTCTTATAATGTGAGACGAACACCTAGTTCGATCGAGATCCTTACAGATATGGGGCATTTATTAAATGTGAGAACTACAGTACAAAGTGTAACTTACGTCGCAGGCGTTGCTTGATTTGTAGTGCCAACTTGCTCACTTACGTCGCAGGAGTTGGTACCTGCTCGTACGCACAAAATTAAAGAAAATATGGTTAAACAAATGAAGCGTGCAGTCTGCTTATGCATTGGCCTACGCACGCATGTGTTGGAGATAAAGGGTTACAGCCTGAAAATGCTAGTAGATGGTCAGATAAGTACATTATGGAGCCTGGCTACCTGGTTCAGCAACGCCCCCTGTCGTCTCCAAGACCCGGCTACGCCTGCGCAATATGCAGGCAGCCCCATAATTACAGATCGATCTTATTTTACCTTTTTATTTTATTTTATTTTTATTTCTATACCTTTCGGTATAAATATGATTAGCTGGCACCCTCCCTCCCCTCTTTTCGTCAGACGACACCTGTTTTTTCGTTAACTAATGAAATGCAGCTAGCGATGTTGCTTTCGTCAAAGAAAAACAAAAATAAGAACGGAAGCAGCATGTTCTTCTAGTATAATGTTGACCGGATCTAGTACGACTTCTGGGTGCCCTGCACGGATGGTAGTTTGGCTTATCCTGTCATGTGTGAGTCCTATTCAGAGGTTCTTATAAAAAATTCATATCCTAATCATGCATGCAGGATTGATTAGTGTTTAGTGTTGCGAGAGTACAATGTTTGTGGTGTAACTAGCTAGTGTATATATATGTAAGAATACATGAATGACTGTATTAATTAGCATGAGTTCCGTATATGTGTGGGTCATGCATGGTTAATTTGGATGTGCGTGTACATAAGCTCATCAGCCAATTGAACTTTGTAACACACTAAGTTAAGAGGAAATTTAGAGACAAACTAGTGGGTACGTGCCATTGGCTACAAAGTATTTGTGTGCATGTGTTGGACTACATTGACGTGGCTAAATCCAGCGGCGCGTGCGCATATATATGCGTACAAAAAAAAAGGTAAGTCTAGCTAGTAACTATAGTAGTTTACTCAGGAAAAAAGTCTAGTAACTAATACTACACGTACCAGGACGTAGAAGTTGACGGGGATGGACATCAAGGCGTAGGCAATCCAAGTAACTCCATTGAAGAGGGAGAGGAGCGCCTTGATCGTGTTCATGTTGTTCACCTGCTGCTTACGCTTCATTACCCTCACCTGCGTGTGGTACTCGATCTGTTAGTATGTCGACGAACAAATGAACGATGCATATATGATCCCAAAAAACTGTCGTGAGTTGTACATATAAGTTATATGTGATCAGTGTCGACAATTATATATATTACTCCCTCCGTACCAAAATAAGTGTCTCAAGTTTGCCTAAAAGTGATTGTATCTAGATACAATCACTTTTATTTTTGAACGGAGGGAGTAGATCTGAGGGAGTAATATGAATCACGCGTACGTACCACGTCAAATAGAGGAACAATATGCGTGGATGCTCCGGAAGCTGAGGCCATGACAGACACGATAGTAGTGCTCGACGCATGCGTGAACACCATGGAATTAGTAACTAGTGATGCCATCGCCACGGACACGGCGCCAACGGTGAAGAGAACTATGAGGGCGTGCGCGCGCTTCTTCCCGGTTGCAAACCAGAGGTAGAAGCTGACGTTGCATAGGTGGAGGAGGATTCCCACTCCGTTGATGGCGAGGAACGGGAGCGAGCTAGGAAGAGAGAGGACGGCGTACATTACCCACAACACGCTGTTAAACAGCCCGAAGAGGTAAGGGTACACCGTCAGATCTTCCACCGACCCTTCCTTCAAAACATGCTCCACGAGAGTGAACCTGCATCGATCTCCATGAGTTAGGATGGGTCGATCGTCCGCTCGGCTAAGTACAGGAAGCAAAGAAAAGATCCCATCTTTCTGATAGGATTGCTTACATATGGGAGACGAGCAGTACTATTGCGCCAAACATGGCGAAGCCGGTGAGGACCGGCGACGCCGTGGACTGGACAGAGACGGCGGCCATCACCTTGCCATCCATCGCGGAAGCCGCCGCGGCTTGCTTGCTCGTCTCCATCTCCAGTTCTACACTAGCTAACACTGAGCGGGAGGAGATCAAACTGGTGAGAGATATAAGACTGAGGGTTTATATGTAGCGGAAACATTAACTAGCCGTTTGGTGGCCGGCGGTGGAGGCCTGGCTGCCGATAAACAACACAAACAATTAACTGCTTAATTAGTTGTTTTTCCCGGTCAACTAAACAAAACTGGCCAACACGGCCGCTTGACCCTGCTTGCACAAAAGCAACGAAACAAGATTGGGAGAGGAGGTTAAAAAACAAAACAAAAACAACAACTTGGGCGACGTTGGATGGAAGATTCTTAGGCGAAAGATTGAAAAGGAATGTTTTTTTTTTGATAAAGGGATTTTATTACTTAAGAGTTTTAAGCATTACACCCGGGTTCTGCATAGCTAAGATGCACACAGCCACCGGTTCACCAATACCCAATTCAGAACAAAAATAAAAAGGCAAATTACATATCATAATGAGAAATTGTAGATCCGCCTAAGATGCTGGTAGGTCTATCCGAAATCTATGTTGCCATCCATGCCGGGAGAATAACTCTCTGGCCGCAGCCTCCAGCCTCGACGCCACCTCCAAAAATAATTCTCGGTGCTCCACACGCTGCAGGGCCGACCAAGCTCGTAGCGTAGTTGTACACCGGTAGATAACCTGCATAACAGAAGCATTTTTATCGTTAAAAATCTTGTCATTTCTACATAGCCACAGCGACCAAATAACGGCAATCGCTCCCACCCTACTGAAGAGTTTAAACCTAGGATCCACGCCATTTAACCAGTTGCCAAAAATGTTTGCAACAGCACGCGGTGGATGTAAGGTAGAACCTATCTGGATGACTGACCATATAGACCTGGCGAACTCGCACTGGAAGAATAGATGTGTGATGGTCTCGTCATGTGGACAGAAAACACACTTTTTACTTCCGTGCCAATTGCGCTTGGCAAGGTTGTCTTTTGTGAGAATTACACCTCGACGAAGATACCACGCAAACACTTTAGTTTTAAGCGGGATCTTCATCTTCCAAATTTTATTATTATCCTTAATATCGACTGGAACTTCGGGTAGAATTAGCGCTCTATACATAGAATCGACCGAGAATTTGCCGTTTTTCATAAGATTCCATTGAAATTTATCTGGACCTTCCGATAATTGGACTGAATCCAATCGGATGAGCAAGGCATTTCAGGATGCTTGTCTTGTTCCAAGTAAACTTCTTCTGAACGAAACATCTGGTGGGGAGGTACCCAACACCTTTGCGATCGTGTCGCTTTTGTTTCGTACAATAGCATACAGAGCCGGATATTGTTCTCTAAGGGTAGATTGGCCTAGCCATTTATCTCCCAGAAACGAATTTCCGATCCATCCCTAATTGAAAAGATCCATGTGGAAAAAAAACTTCTTTGTAGCCATGAGGCCTGCCCAGAAGTGTGAATCGCCAGGTTTCCAAAGAACCTGAGAAACAGCTTGATCTCCCACATACTTTCTCCTAAGGAGGGTTTGCCAAACTCCATCTTCAGATAGAGTTTGAAGAGCCATTTACCTAGCAAGGCTCTATTCTTGACCTCAAGGTCATGAATTCGAGCCCTCCTTGGTCTTTAGGGCAGCAAACCACACTCCATTTAGTCAGTCGATATTTTTTCTTCTCACAATCCCCTTGCCAAAAGAATCTAGACCGGAAATAATCCAATCGCTTTAAGACTCCTTTGGGCAATTGGAAGAATGAAATCATGTACAGTACCATGTTGTTAGTACCGAGTTTATGAGAACCAATCTTCCACCCAGGGATAAGAGTTTGCCTTTCCAGCTATTTAAACGTAATTGAAGTCTTTCCTCCACCTTTTTCCATTCAGCATTTGTAAGTCTCCGATAATGAATCGGAATACCCAAATAGTTGATAGGAAATTGACCTTGCTCACAGCCAAAAAGTTCAGCATACAAGGCGGCTTTTCTCGAGCCTCGCCAAAGCAAAACAATTCACTTTTATGGAAATTTATCTTAAGACCCGAAAGTTGCTCGAATGCTGAAAATCAGCTTAAGGTTACGAGCTTTTTCGATATCATGTTCCATAAAAAGAATTGTATCGTCAGCATATTGAAGAATCGATAAACCACCATCTACAAGATGTGGAATCACTCCTTCAATTTGACCTCAGATTTAGCGCGTTCGATCAAGATAGCCAACATATCAGCCACTATATTAAATAGTATTGGCGATAAGGGTCACCCTGTCTGAGGCCTTTTTTCGTTTGAAAGTATTTGCCAGTGTCATCATTGACCTTAATGGCTACACTTCCTCCCGAAACAAAGCTATTTATTAACGCGCACCACTCAGTAGAAAAACCTTTCATTCTGAGGGTCTGCTGAAGGAAAGACCATTTGACTTTATCATAAGCTTTCTCAAAGTCAATTTTAAGAATTACCCCATTCAGCTTTTTCCTATGTAGCTCGTGAACTGTTTCATGTAGGATCGCAACTCCATCAAGGATGTTGCGGCCTTGCATAAAAGCCGTCTGAGACGGACGAACCACATGATCTGCCACACTGTTCAGTCGAATCGTAGCCACTTTGGTGAATATTTTAAAACTAACGTTAAGAAGGCATATAGGTCTAAATTGTTGAATCCTTTCTGCCTCGTTAACCTTAGGTAATAAAATTATCTCACCAAAATTGAGACGAAACAACTCTAGCTGTCCATTGTGAAGACAGGCGAACAGTTGAAGTAAATCAGACTTGATAACATCCCAAAAGTTCTGGTAGAACTCAGCCGGGAAACCATCAGGTCCAGGTGCTGTATTATGTTTCATTTGGAAAACCGCCATCTCACTTCTCCTCTGAGTAGAGTTTAGTAAGTAGGCTATTTTCCGCATCTGAAACCTGGGGATATCCTCTGTTCGAGACTCATCCAAAGTGAAGTTTCCTTCCTCTGGAGCACCGAACAGGCCTTTATAGTAATTTGTAATATACGACTTTAGTTGTTCATGGCCCTCAATCGTTCCCTCATCCTGGACTAGAGAATGAATGCGCTTTTTCCTGTGTCTGCCATTGGCAATACTATGGAAATAGCGAGTATTCGAATCCCCTTCTAGGATGAATTGGGCTTTAGAACGTTGATACCATTTTAACTCCTCCTCTCAGTAGCTTCGCTATCTGTGCATTGGATTGGCTCTTTAGCTCAATCTCTTGCTCGGATAGTAACCGAACTTCTGCTAATGCTTCTAGAGCATCAATTATCGAGGAAAGTCGTACCTTCTCTTTTTTAAGTAAACCAGTAGTATGACGAGCCCAACCAACGAGGTGCGTGCGTAAAGCACGTATCTTGTTGTTCCACCGCTGGATAGGCGTATCACCCGCAACTGGTCTTTCCCAAATTCTTTTAACCAACTCATGGAAACCCTCGCGGTGCAGCCACCCAAGCTCAAACTTGAACCGTGGTTTACACTGTGGTCTAGGAGTTCCAGTGGTCAAAAGAATGGGAGCATGGTCTGACAATCCCTCAATACGTTCTAGGCCCGTACCGACACCATGGGAACCTAGATTCCCAATCAGTATCCATCAGTACACGGTCTAGTTTCTCGTATGTGGGTTCAGGGAGAGAATTAGCCCAAGTGAACTGTCTCCCCACCATTGTTATCTCTCGTAAGTTCAAGCTGTCGATGACTGCATTGAACAAGAGAGGCCAACGGTTGTCAAACCGACCCTTACTTTTCTCAAACGGAAAACGTAGCAAATTGAAATCCCCACCAATGATAAGAGGGTGTGGGTTATCTTTTGCCAAGTTTACCATTTCAAAGAGAAAAGAAGTCTTAGCCGCTTCCTGAGCCGGCCCATACACGGCAACAAGACTCCAAATGAAATTATCGGATTTATTACGGATGTGCATTTTAATATGAAAATCACCATCCGTAACATCCAACACTTCCATGGTATCTGTCCTGATGCCTAGTAAAATGCCTCCGGAACGGCCATGAGGGGGACGTGAGTACCAATCAAACTCTATACCGCCCGAAAGTCGGTTCAATAGAGATTGCGAGAACTCACGTCTACCCGTCTCAGAAATAGCTAAGAAATCCAAATTATGGTCCCGAACACAACCAGCAAAGTGCAAATATTTAGCCAAGTCACCAAGATCTCTGCTATTTGCAAACATGCCATTCATTGGGAAACCGTGGGGGATTTGGATAACTTGACCGTTTTCTAGACTTGTTGGTGTTAGATTTAGATTTCCGACCGGATGCTTTTAGCTCATACAATGAGCTTAAACCGTCGTCATCCAAACCACCCTCCAACACTTCACCAATTAGATGAGAAAGAAGCTGACCATCTGATGTGGCAATCGCTTCTTCTTCATCCAAATAGGTGGCTGTCAACCCAGTCGAAGCTTTAGGAATAATCGTGAGATGGTCAAATTCCATATGCCTCAAGACTTTGGTTGAAACATCTACTTGAAATTTACTGCTACCAAGATTAAACCCTACACTAGACAGCTTTGACTGAATGGAATTAGGAGAAAAAGAAAGAAACGATTTTGAATTTAAATCCGTACCGAGGTGGTCCAAGTTGCGCGCGGTTTTACGCCGCATGGCCTTCGTCATGGAGTCCTCATCCATCGCCGACGCCCCATCCAATGTCACACCAAACCTCTCACTACGCCGGATCGGAGTGACCCCATCAGCAAAGCCGACGCAGTAGGAGGAGGTGTATGTGGCATGACGGAGCCTCCGGCAGTGCCTGCTACCACTGGAGTAACGAGCAGCTGGGTCGGCATTGGTGAAGTAGCAGCCGACCCAGCTGCCCCAGCAGCAACCCTCGGTGCAGAGCGAGACGGGGTGGTTGGAGGCGGAGTCGAGACCACCCCCGTCCCACAAGTAGCAGCTGCTGGGCTACCCGGGGAAGGCTGAGTTTGAGAAGAAGCCCCCCTGGCTCGGCCCAGCTGAAGACGCCACCAGGTCGAGCATCTCGTCCATCCCGTCCTCGGTGGCCATCCTCGCAGCGGCCCAAGAACGGCCCAGCTCCAGGCCTGACTCGGCCACGGCCGACAGCCCCGTAGTGGCCCGCGCAAGGCCTAGCTCCTGGCCCATCCCAGCCATGGCTGACGCCTGGACACATGGCAAGGCCGAAACCGGCCCAATCGCCCTGCAGCCTGACGCCCCTGAGCTGTACTGAGTCATCTGCTGCACCTCTGGCCCATCAAGATGATTCAGTCCGTGATCGGTATGCTGAACCTCCTGCTGCGACGAAACTTGGCCCTCCAAAGCAACAACTGCTGCAGCCGAGAGATGGTCTGTAACATCCCAAATTTATAATAAGAATAAATAAGACCCAAAATTCAGAACCAACAAAAACTTTTTGAATTACTTCACTAATGATTGTGTTTTCCTTTAAATTGTTCTGTTGACCTTGTGTAACTTGAGGCTTATGATTGTTTGACTAGTAAATGTCAACCCAAGAAATCAACCTGAGTAAAAATATATTTAAAAGTTTGGTGATCATGTTATGACAAGAATATATTTCATATATCTTTTACATTCTTATTTTGGCCAAGGTCCATTTCAATGATTTGGTTTTAGCAACAAATAAAATACCCTTTAATTGAGACAGTAAAAGTATTTCCAAAGTTATGTGTTTTCAAAAATATGGAGATACATATGTTGTCTCCTATCTATTCTTCAACCTTGATATTTTACAATTCCTATTTTGTAACCTCCTATGTTTCCACTCCCTTTGAAAATAACACTAGTGGGAAATATATTAACCCACATATTTCCCTTTATCAAACCTTTTGAAAACTATTAAGTTATGAGATGAGATATTTCCTACCCATCATCTTGTCATAATTAAGTGTGATCATTTTCAAGATAGTATTGTTAATTATGGAAATGGTGGTATGATTTATTCTTGTGGTTTGAATTGTGTGGTCTTGATTGTTATGTGAATATTGTTGTGCTGTTGCTATTGTTGTGCTATTGATATTGTGTGTTGATTGCTTGTGAGGATAATTCCTCAGTGGTGTTAATACTAAAATTAGAACACACTTGGCAGCAAATTGGGAGTGTGACCTGAATAAAAACAAATCCTCTAAAATTATTCAAACCTAAGTTAAAGTCCTAAATTAATGGAAATGATCTTATTCAAATTCCCTCTCTATCTATTCCTCTATTCTATGAAAACAATTATATTTTCTTTATCAAGATTCTAGGAGTGAGATGAACAAATAATCATCCCTACTTCATATCACTCCCTCCTCAAGTAAACCTACTTTTCGATTTAAAACAAACCTCTCAATCATTTATCAAAAAGGAAATGAAGGTCATGAGTTAAAAATGATCTTCATAAATAAATTCCCTCCTAAATTCTCTATTTCCTCCAAACAAATGTTTTCTCTATGAAAATAAAACTTATTTGAAGTTATCATATTTGTCAAAGAAATTCCAAAAGTTCAAAACCATATTTTATCACATGCTTTAAAAATATTAAAGGAGTATCAAATACTAATTTCCAAAAATGATTTATTTAAACCCTATGAACAAATATTGCTCAAAACATTTTATTTTCGAAAACCAATTTTTGTGGAGCTTCTGCGTGTATATGGGAGGCTACCTAAATTTTCTCATAATTTTTAAAAATGTTTAAAGTCCTCAATTAAATCCCTGAAACCCTACTGGTTTTGAAAAAGGAAATAAAAGAAACAGGCAAGGACCTATCTGTGACGAGGAAAAGAAGTTCAGGGGCCTCTTTGCAAAATCTTCATTGACTTCATGTAGCTCCAGTGCAGCACGGCACGGCACCGTGCTCCTCACGCCGTTGTTGCCGTGGTCGCCGCACCACCGTGGCCCCTCCCTCCTTGCCGCTGCGGAGGAGAAAATAAGAACCCCACGCCGTTCCTCTGCTCTCCCTTGCCCCTCATTCCTCACTGCTCGCTCTCCCTCTCCACTTACTTTTCTTAAACGGCCGAAACCCAGCTCTAGCTCGCCGTCGCTGCCACCATCAATTGAGAGCCCCCCGACCAAATCCAAGACCACCAGCAGAATCGCCTCGTCTTCCTCTCCATCCTCATCCAAGGAATCGACGCGGGAGGCTGCGAATCGAGCTGGACATCCGCATCCTCTTCCGCTCCGGCAGCCGTGATGTCGAGGAAGCTCACGGGCGGCACAGAGCTCCATTATCTGCCATTGTTGCGTCTATGTGCTTCCCGAACCTATACCTTCCTCACCCACTCCTTCTTCTGACCCTAGGTGCACCGGAGTCGCCACGTCGACCTCGCCGTGTTCCCTGCTGCCTCGCGCCTCTGTTCTAGTCGAGAGGAGGAAGAAGGCCTCCCTCGTACCGCTTCGCTTCGCACATGGGCCGCAGGCTGGGCTGCTGCCTGTGCTGCTCGGCCAGATCTGGGCCCGACCTGGCCCAATCTTCCTTTTTCTAATAAATCTATTTCCTGTTTTAATTTTTCCCTGTTAGATCTATCTAGGATTTAATTCACCATTTAATCCCTGTGCTAGATAATTGAGTGATTCAAATTTTGTTGTGTTCCTATGAGTTTTCTTAGACATGCAGAACTGGTTGCTTGCCAAAATATGTTTTTTAGCTATGGTATAAATTAAATCTTGCAGAAAGAGTAGTTTTCACTAAATAATCAATATCTAGAGTTTTATAACTCCAAATATTGCAAACTAAAATTCTATGGAAAGCCTGAAGTGATACCTTTCTAGATCTGTTGGTCTTGTATGCAAATGAAGCCTAAAACAAAAGTTCTACTTATTCTTGTAAACACACCAGTAGCACTTTAGTGATTTTTGTAGATTTTTGTGAAATGAATTTTGGAGTAAATCCAATTGGATTGTCTTCTGTATGTGTAGGAGAACATATTCCTAGCTTCGCATGGTTGTTTGATTTACAGAACTCTCTAGGTGCAATTTTTAGTAAAAGTGTTGTTCCGCCACTAATAAAAAGAAATTAGATTAATTGCTTTTAGTTATGAATTTGTGGTTTGTGTTGATTGTTTAGGTACTGTCACTTGTGTGTTACTAATCTTTAAACATGTTAAAATATGTTAGTACTGTTAGTGGTTAGAGATAATCTTGTTTGAGTTAAACATGTGTGGTTGAAAATGAATATGATGTTTCCAACTAATAATCAATCTTGCTTGTGTGCTTGAGAATTTAAGTAAACCAAATTCAATTGTTTTGACTTCTGTTCAGTAGTAGATGTTGTAATAGTTCAGCTTGTGTGTTAGTGTTGCTTGGTTGAATGGTGTGGAAATTGTGTGTGTGTAGCAGTTTCTGCAATAGGCAAAATGTTTCTTATTTGTTTTAATTAGGAATATGTTGCCTTACTTGTTAAACTTGTTTGTCTTTAAGTTGAGTATTAGCTTGAGTGTCTTGTTAATGTCTCCACCTTAACTTGGTGAGACATGTTGAATTACAGAGAATTATTGGGTAATTTAACTTTTGCCTGAAGTATTTCCTGTCTAAGGAAATTTGTTTGTTAACTACCTTTAGGTGGAATTGTTTAATGCTTTATGTTTTTAGCTTGTGCTTGGTGTTATACTCCTGTTAGTATATTGCCCTTGTGTTTATCTCTCGGTTAGTTGACTTGTTGGGTAGTTTAAGTATGAGGGTGTAGTTAGACAAGTGAAGATTACTGTTTAGAGTTGGGGCTAAAATTATAAAACATTTGTTTTAATGTTTAATGTCTAGTCCTTGGTTAGTATTTTATACTTGTGTTAGTAGCATGTGATGTCTTACGTATTTGGGTTAATTTCTTGTTTGCATCTAGATAAGTGTGGTGATTGCTAAACTTGTTTGTTAAATATTAATCTTCCCTCATGATTGTTGTTTGTTAATATGGCTTGATGTTTGTTTGCTTGATTAAATGAGTGCTATGTTTTGGTATGATTCCTTGTTAGTATCCCATTTGTGAGTTGGTTTGCTTATTGAGTGTTGTTTTATTTTCATGTTTGCGACGCTAGATAATGACGCTACCGGAGTGGTCTTTGGAGAGGATTTATTGAAGAAGGATGGGAATTTATTTATTTGATCAGTAAGAAGAAGTCCAGGAGCATTATGCTGAAACCAGGCAAGCTACTTCACTGAGCTTGCATCTATATACATCTATTTTGATTCACATGTTTTACGTAAAAAGAGCATAAGTGATTTATGTGGTGTTTGCCACTAAAGCTATGATTTTGAAAACCCTTTTCCACAATACAAGTTCATTAGTGAGACACCCGATATAGAGGTGTTAGTAGTGTGCAGTAATTTCTAAATGTATTTGTTTTTACTCAAAAGCTTTCTATGAAACTCTCTTGGTGAGATCACGATCCACCCAAGTTTTGGTTAAAAGTATTTTGCTATGAAAATTGGAAATGATTTTGAAAGCCTTTTCAAAAGTATATGAAAAACTATTTTGCCACCCTATGTAGAAGTATCAGTTTGTTTATATAAAACTATAGGATGGGAAAAAACATTGATTATTCAAAACTCCCTTTTCAAATCCGTGGATAAAATATGGTATACCGGGATGTCGGTATGGAAGTGGAGAAATGGAGTATGGTGATGTTTATGAAAAATGCACATTGTGTCTTTGTACTATGACTACCAGCCGATAACCTGTGCGACCACATTTACCCACATATGGGCAAGGGCGTAGTCATATAATTTGCTCGTGTTAGTACTGGATGCCTCAATAACGAGGATAACCTCGTTCCATGAGGGGATGGTCTGAGGACCTACCCCCTGACCTGGGTCCTCTTAAGTGAAGTCTACCGGAAGCCGGTATGAGTGTATTGCAGAAACAGGATTGAAGGGCTCCCTTGGGTCCGCCGGGCAGAACTACGAGTCCTCACACTTAGTTTCTGAGGATTTAAGTGTCGATGGAAAGTGTCGTAGAGGCAGGGTCCTATACTAGCATGAGCAAAGGACAGGCTATGGCCGGGAACTCAACTTCGCATACCCCTGGTATGGCGGGACATGGCTGACACGATGAGTGACCGGATGGGTGTGGGAAAAGCGTGCTACCTCTGCAGAGGGTAAAACTATTCGAATAGCCGAGTCCTCGGATATGGACAGTTGGGAGGCTGTCCTAAGACCATGTGCAAGTTTTACAAAGTTTTGAGTTTGAAAGGAAAATGAAGTGGAGATTGTTTTATGCAACTATACCGAAGGGGTAGTATGAGGTTGCTGGAAAATGAGTGACCCTGAAGGGGCTATGATCGGAAAAGGAAGAGTTTTGGAAAAATGGACAAGATGGTGATTTTCGAGGAAAAGGTTTTAAAAGAGATTACTTACCTTTTTAACCAAAGGTATATTTTCGAGAAAAAGGTTTAAAAAGACTTCTTACCCTTTTTCAACAAACATGATGAGAAAACTATTTTTCCAAAGGGTTTGTTTCCAACCAAGATATTGAGAAACTACTTTTCAAAATATTTTGCCTTCAATAAGGATATAAGATCTACTCTTCTCTTTTTCAATAAAGATATAGAGATGTTTTTCTAAAACTAAAGGTTTTAAAGATTATCAAAACTAGTGCATGCTCAAGTTGGGGTAGTTTGCGAGTACAATCAAATGTACTCATAATGGTTTCGTCCCTGGCTATTGTCTTAGCCAGATTTTTAAAGAGGAGCAGTTCGAAGAAGAGGAGTTCACTGGCGTCTTTGCGAACTAGGGCGCTTCCCAGTCAGCTGCCTGTAGGGTTAAGGCGAATGACTTGGGCTCCACGTTGTTTGGTGATTTCCGCTGCAAGTACCTGTTGAAGCTTATGACTTCAAATCATGTAAGTATATTTAGTCGGTATTTATGGATGTCCTGTGATGCCAATTCGAGTTATGTGCAACAACAGACTGATCATGGGATTGTTGCAGGAAACATAACGAGTATCTCGGATAGCTAATCCGGGGTCCTCACATGGTCCCTGCGCAGCAAACTAGGGGACAAACGGCGAATCCTCGATACAATCTCAACTCCACGAGGGGTTTGCGGATTAGGATTATATGGAGTTATAGCCACCAAAGTCTGTCTAGAAGAAACATGTGTGGAATCCACTGACTTCCCCAGATTAGCCACTCCTCACGACTGAGAGTTATCGACATCCATGCTAGAAGTGTGAGGCCTAGTCATATCCATGGAGCCATCGAACCCCTCCTCCGTTGCCCCATTATCATCGTCAGCATCATCCCCCTTACGTCGCCAAAAGAAGGGAACAAAGTCTGTATCCGGAACAAAATCCGCTGCCTCACGACGGAAAATGAAAGCATATTCCTTCAACTTAACAACACATGCTGTCCCAATATACGGTCCAGTCGGGTCCAATTGCTTATCAAGAGGCTTGAAGCATGGCATCCCCACCAGGATACGCACAATGCCTCGGCTCCTAAGCGTAACGAGATCAACATCCAGAGTTGTCCCAATGAGTGAACCGACAGCCCAAATACCAAGAAAATGCCTGACTGGATACGGAACCCCCTGAACGTGGACCCAAACCTGCTCGAGCACCCTCATAGGGAGAACATCTTGTTTCTTCCAACTCGAAAAAGTAGCCTGGGCCGTGGAGGATGGGATACACATCCGCATCCCGTCCATCCGCTGCAGGTCCTCGACAGAAGGGAAGCCAATCAAGAAAGCATCAGTACCATGAGGAAGAGCCTCCCATGTCCACGGTGAGCTCGACGGACACATCCTGGATAACAAAATCTGAATGACTGTCGCAGGTACCGGACCACCATCAATCTTCACTAGAGCCGTGGGGGAACTCGATGATAACAGATGGGGTTTGTACACACTATCAGGCAGCTGAGCAAAAATAGTATCTTCCGAACCATAACCTGCAGAAAAGGCTGTAGGCCTAGGTAGTCGGAGAGTCGGGCACCTCCTGGTTGGGTGAGCTCCATTATCACAAACAAGACAATAATGCACCGCTGGACACCCTTTTGCACTATGAGTATCGACAGCGCACTTCCAGCACTTAGCAGCTTTCTTAGCTTTGCTTGCCGCAACCTTTTCCCCTCCTGAGCAACGGAGTCAACAGGCAAGGAAGCATTGTCCACCGTAGCACCCACTGGACCAGAAGAGGAGCTCGCCGGCAGCCCGGCTGGTTGCACAAACTAACCCAGCATCGGAACTGGCGGAGGCGTGAAGGACTGTTGTTGCAAAGGCGCCTGCGGTTGTGCCATGGGCATCATCATCGGAGGCTGAAAATTCTGTTGAACTTGAGGCTGGATCACGTTCTGCCAGACCCCTTTCTTCTTCTTCCTCTTGGGCCTCGGCGCCTGTCCCGCCGTCTGGGCTAGCGGAGGGGCTTGCTGCTGCTGCATCGGCGGGAACCCAGGCGGAGGCAGAGGCGCGAAGATCGGTGGGTTCTGCATCTGTTGGGGAGGAGGCATGTACGCCGGCAGTCCCGGTTGCCGAGAGGGGTTCTGAAGCGGACGGTACTGGGACAAACTCGGGGGTGGCCTGAACTGCGCGGCCTTGGCCTGAGCTTGCCTGCCGGCTTGCTGTGGAGGCACAAAGCTGAGCTGCATCCCAGTCACTTGCCCTTGTAACGGAGGTTGAGGTTGGAGAGCAGAGGCGGGGTGTGGCGGTCCCGGCCTAGGACCGTTGGGCGGCTGAGGCACGGCTCCCTGCTGCGGACGCTGCTGTGCCGCCATGGAACCAGGGGACGCCGCCGCGACGGTCGCAAACGTTCGATCGCTCCGGACTTGCGACGGCGAGCGAACCGGCGACGACAACGCGGTGGACGGAGCAGGTGAAGAGGACGACGTGCTCGGTGAAGAAACAGGCGCCGTCGTCGCGGCTGAGTTGTGGCGGCTGAGGGAAGAATGCGACACGACGGCGTCGCCTTGGAAACGGATGCAATCCGAGTTGGGGCTCTTCCTGGGTGGACGGCGCAGATATGCCCAAAGGTTTGGACGTCCCAGATCGACCATTGCATGGCTGGTGGGGCCAGTCCCAGTGATCTTCGAAATTAGAATCACCGCGTCCTTTGATTGCGCCGTGCTGGCTGGATCGGCCGTTGAAGGAGACGGCCCTGTAGCCGCCGGCGAAGGTGACGGCCTCCTTGCGCGCTCAGCCATGTCGATGAAGACGCCGAGCACCGGAGGCGTAACCCGGCGAGGAGGCAGAGGGCCTCTCCAAGGTCCCATCCTAGGCGGCGTTCGAGCCAGCCGCATCCCGGACGGCGACGACGCTATTCCTCGGAACTCCGGCTGGGAAGAAGACCTCGCTTGCGCCGGCGAATCCCTGCACAGCAGCCACTCATTAGACTGCTCACCTGCGCTCGACGTCGAGCCATGCTTCCAAAACCTGCTTGCCGGCGATGGAAACCCGGCCTTAGACCAGAATTCTTGAAGGAGCTCCGCCTCGGGTCGCCCTGGTCGTTGCGCAACCGGCGAACCCTGTGGCGGCGCCTCCTCCTCCTCTAACGCATCAAGCGCAACGTGCGTGGAGATGTGATCCATCTCGTCACGCGGCGAACGATCCGGCGAACTCAGCGAACTCAGATCCCTCTCCCGGATGGCGCCGCCGTCAGCGCGTCGAGACATGCGAACCTCGAACCCGAACACCCCGGCCCCCACCTGAAATGTATTTGTCCCTCTCCCGGATGGCGCCGCCGTCGGCGCGTCGAGACATGCGAACCTCGAACCCGAACACCGGAAATGGAATGTATCTGTCTACATGTGCATCCGTCTATGTTACGTCTCATATGTCACGATATCATCTAATTAACATGGTGCCACCCAGATTGAAAACAAAAACAACAGCAAATGTTTAGACGAATTAGCTGTTTCCAACCTTGGACCGGTCTTCTCCTCCCGCACAGTAGAGAGAGGCGATTTTCTGAGATCCCCTTCTACTCCCACCTCGCCGCCGGCGATTCGCGTGATTCCTCGCCCTCCGGCGGCCGCTCCGGCGGCGGGAGGGTGGGGAATCGCCGGATCCCGGCGTGTACATAGTGTAGGAAGTAGTAGGGACCCAGCCGGCGTCGTCTTGGAGGTGGTGGCTTCGCTGGTGTTGTGTTTGCAGGTGGTGCTCGTCCCCTCCGGCGGTGGAGCTTCTTGGAGCTCCACGGCGGAGCGCTGCCCCCTTCCTCACGCTCGCGGTCCTCTGGGATTGCCGTGTGCGGGGCTCCCCCTCCGGATCTTCTTGCGGCGGATCCGGTTGACGTTTTCGATGCAGATGGTGGTGATGCAAGCGATGCTGCTGATGGAGCAGGGTGGAGGCTCTTCGGGGCTCGAGGTTCGACGACTTCCCGTCCGCTAGGGGGCTTCTTCCGTTCCAAGGTTTCTGGGAAGTTGCGGCGGCGGCGCGTCATCGGCACGGCCTCTTCGCCGGCGACATCGTTGCAGAAGGACTTGTTTGTTTTTTCTATCTTTGTGGAGGTCTTTTCTGCCTACTTGCTGTAATCACCAGTTGTATCCTCGCAAAAAAAGAATTAGCTGTTTCCACACCACAGCTCTCACGGTGCCACCCCAACTAACCCGGATAACTAAACGAAAGTGGCCATTGTCATCTAACATGGTACGAACAGAGCTTTCATCGCAAAAAAGATTTGACTTGCTTTGATTTTCTAAGAATGAACTACGATTTTTTTAGTACAGGCCAAAATTCTATTTTTGCACAGCAAGCAAAGAAGCAACTTTCAACCACTATAGACTTTTGTTGGCACAAACAAAAGCAAAAAAGGATTAAAATGAAGGTACTACGGAGGTAATAACATCACTGGCTCAAGAAAACAAAAATAAACTGAAAGCAAAAACAAATGGGTTGCCTTACATAAGCGCTTTTTTAATGCCTTTTAGCTAGGCTTGAATATTTTAATGATGCTCATATGAAAAGAATTGAAGCACAAAGGAGAGCATCAAGAGATGTATAAAACATATTTAAGTTTAACCCTCTTCCTATGCATAGGAATCTTATAAGCAAATAATTTAATGAAAAACAAAGTAACTTGCATAAGAAGAGAAAACAAATGCACCATGAAGAATTTATAACCACATTTTCTCTCTCACAATAATTGCACATATAGGTGCAGTAAGCATATTCATATCATAAATAATAGTAGCAAAATCATCTCCAATACTATTATCCATAGGAACATCATGGGCAGAAGTATATCAAGTATCAAGGTCATATTCATCCAAATAGCTCTCAGTTTTAGAAATTTATTCTTCCAAGTCATTAGACTCTTTTTGGATAGCGTGTAATCTCTCAATATAGTTGTTTATGTAACCATTATCCCTGTAATTTTCGTAGCAACATTTAAGTATAGGAAAACTCTCAGATTTGTAAGGACCATCTTCAATATTTTGAAGCAAAAGGGCAATTTCATAATCAACTTTTTTTTTGAAGGAACTCGTGAGCTTTATTAATTAGACAAAAGATTCTTACAATCGTTTGTGATCATCTCCGACGCGCAGGCCGGATTTGATCCTCTAAGTGATCCACTAAAGAGCAATTTCATAATCAACTTTAAAAAGAACAAACTCTTTAATTTGTTCTACATCATAGAAATCATAATTACCATAAACATAAGAAGCTTAAGTTTCATTATCATTGTGACCATTAACATAATATTCTACAGATTAGATAAATTGCCGTCAACTTTTGTTCAACTAAAACAACTAGTGTTTGTTGAGATGGATTTTAGGATGGTGTATACATTGCTTCTAAGATCGATGTTCTCCATTCCCTCCATCTTTTCCCTTGCAATCAAATTAGAAAAAACTAAGCGAGGAAAACATCCAACTCCTTGCAAGCATGCCATATCTCCGTGACCTGAGCATAAAATGTTCAAGTAGAGGCGGAGAGAAGAGGTTAGTCATTGACAATGGTTGCCCTTCCGGTGTCTGACAAAGCTCCATATAAACCTACCGGCCATTAATTTCGTGTTCACACAAGGAACCCTGCAAATGCTCCACATCCGTCAGTTATATTTCAGTGCGTATCAAACAAAGAAACGGTTTGGTGATTTTTTTTTACTTCGGGCTTGAGAACCTCATTTCACTTGAGCATATCTATGTGGAGTCGGTTGATCTTGTTGGGCTGGAAGAGGCCATGAACGATGCGCTTCGGGAAAAGCTTGATATTAATCCCAACAACCCCGCACTGACGGGGAAGGTAACTCTATGCTAATTCACCCTTTCAAGCAATAGTATACTTGTTCTATTACTCTTGTCTTCTCCTTGCTACATGTATGCTGATTCTTACTCCATTTGCATACTTTGGCACTTCAGATACTGGTTCAAGACACACATATTGTCATATAGGCTAGCGATATGTTTATCAATTTTTTACTCATTGCCTTTTTATTTTACGACTAAAAAAATATAATAATTCATATAATTCGTATGTTGTAACCTTATGATTCCTTATACAATCTTTAAAAAAAATCAAGATGCACAAGTACTTAAATCTTAAACTTAAGCACCCACCCTTGCATGTACATCTACTCTCCCTGTATATTTTCCCTTTTTATAATGGTTTCAGATCGCCTTTTGCCAATATATAGTCAGTCTGGAGCAAGGGAAAACCAAAAACTGTGGATAATGGAATCCAGTAAAAACTTAAATATAGACACTACATAAAACATTTTAATTTTTTCCTGCTGATATTTTCCTCTTTGTTCCACAGGCAGTGGCCAGTGAGGATGAAATCAGGTTGTGCGTCGAATATATAGAGGACGCGGTACAACATCAAATCCTCTCACGGCATTCCATTCAGTTTAAGTGAATAATTCTGGTATTTAGCAGCAAGGTGTAAAATATTAAGTCTAGACAGTGTACAAAACAAAGTAAAACCAACGGTGTGTAGAATAAGTTATTCTACTCATGGCATGGATGTTGAAATAAAATAGTGCTATAAACTTCAAAATATATTCATGAGAACTTTGAAATTTCTGATAATTTTTTCAAACGATAGAGATAAACTAGACACCGAAATGCACTCGTTTCCGATTGGATATATCTGATGCATTGTGTGGTGAGTGCAGGAGACATATCCATGGAGGAATAAATGGAGCTGGGATACAGCCCAACCCAAGAAACAATGCTGCTGGACGGCATACAGTAGAGGGGATCTAGTAAAATCCATGGTTGAAATGTTTTTATGATGCTGACGTATCAGAGTTCCCCCTATGACGCTTCTGGGATACAGCTCACTTTGCTTAGAGGTTGCTTAGAGGTTACCGCTTCATGAAGATATGACGATCTATCTCTCAGAGAGACTAGACGATGTTGGTTGGTTGTATTACTTTACTTTGGCCTAGGCGCTCCTCCTATATCATTATAAAGGCAAAGCTTTTGTTCTGTTTCAAGATGTTGAACTTAACCCTGGCGACATGCAAGTACATGTCAACTTTTTTTTTTGCACAAGTACATGTCAACTTAGGTTAAAGATGGTTCAGTTGGCAGTTTCAGTTATCTGAATAACGATCAGCTCACGAGCCTGTTCCAGGAGCTGATCAGGTAGGCATATGAGTGCTGCCGGCGATGTCCAACGGTGGTGAGCTTGCCACTTTTCACGAGCCTGTTCGAGGAGCTGATCTGGTAAAGCTTACATGTCGGTGCTGTCCGACGGTGGTGAGCCTGTGTTTAGCTTACGACTGACACCCCCAAACGCAGCAGGAGCTTCAGAGCCACTTTTCGATCCTGCCGGCGACGTCCAACGGTGGTGAGCTCATGTCGGTGACACCCCCAACGCAGCAGGAGCAGCCACGGCCGCCACAACGACAACCACGAATTTGCCGCCACGGGCTCGGGGACGTAGCCAGGGACAGCCAACGAGATCATCGTCCACGAGCGCGTAGTGCAGGAACGCAGCAATTTTGGGCTTTCGGCGCCCACATCCTACCCCACGGTGACGTCCAGCAATTACATTGAGTTGGTATTGGTGGTGAAGATCATTGTCCGCGATCAAGGATTCTTGGAGGCCGTGTCCGGCCTGGGCGTGCCGGGCGACCGCAAGGACATAGTGGCGCTCTCGGCGCTGCTCCATGTGGTGCCTCCAGAGATGGTACCGGTCCTCGCCATTAAGGACACGTCTGCACGCCATCAAGGACACGTCTGCAAAGGCGTGGGAGACGATCAAGTTGACTTTTTAAAAATCGTAAAAAATAAGTTCTACTTTTTTCTGTTCGCCATTTAAAATCGTCTAAAAATCGATTTCGTTCACCGATCTTTTTGTTCACTTTCAAAATAGTTCAAAAATAGTTTTCGTTCACGTCATTTTCTGTTTATTTTTTAAATCGTTCAAAAATAGTTTTCGTTCACCCGTCGTTTTTGTTCACATTTAAAATCGTTAAAAAATATTTTATGTTTACCTTTATTTTCTATTCATTTTTTAAAATCATATAGAAAATAGTTTTTTGTTCAGAGTTGTTTTTGTTCACTTTTAAAATAGTTCAAAAATAGTTTCCGTTCAACTTTGTTTCCTGTTAATTTTTTCGGCCGTTTTTGTTCACTTTTAAAACCATTCAAAAGTAGTTTACGTTCACCTTCATTTTCAGTTCATTTTTTAAAATTGTTCAAAAAGAGTTTTCGTTCACCATCATTTTCTCTTCACTTTTTAAAACCGTTCAAATAAGATAAATGTTTTTACTAAAATATATGTTTTTTCGTTGTTTGTTTTCTTTTCTATATTCTTTTTAGATATTATTTAAATTTTTGTTTTTTGAAAAAAGTTCAAATTTAAAAAATGATTGAATTTGAAAATTGTCCATATTTGATAAAAAAAACATATTTTAAAATGCTCAGATTTGAAAATTATTTAGATTTGAAAAATCTTTCAAATATAATTTCCGTTCACAGAGTATTTTTTTTGTTCACTTTTTTAAAAAATCGTTCAAAAATAGTTTTTGTTCATAGACTTTTTCTTTTCACTTTCGAAAACCATTTAAAAATCGATTTCGTACATCGACCTTTTCGGTACACTTTCGAAACCATTCAAAAATAGTTTCCGACCACCGTAATTTTTTGTTCATTTTTATAATCGTTCAAAAATAGTTTTCGTTCACCGAAATTTTTTCTTCACTTTTAAAATCATTCGAAAATAGTTTATGTCAACTGCCATTTACTGTTCATTTTTAATATTGCTCAAACATTGTTTTCTTCACCGCTGTTTTTTGTTCATGTTTTAAAACCGTGCAAATGAGGTAAATGTTCTAATTGAAAAAAGGTCTATTAAACTATATGTTCTTATTTTTGAAAAAACCGTCCAAGTAACATAAATATTCATATTTGAAAATCCTTGACATAATATAAATGTTCATATTTAAAAGATTATTCAAATTTAATAAATGTTAACTTGATTGTAATAAGAAACCCTACATGATTTCCTTTCCTTTTTGTATTGTTCTTTTTACTGTGATTAAAATTATAATGTCTACCCCTCCACCGAAAAAGATACAACATATTTTTTATTTCTATTTTTTTACCTACTTATGAATTCTTAAACATACGCTCATATCCTAATTTCAAAAATAAACGAAGAACGTTTGTACTTGGATGTTCTACAAATAAAATCGAACGTGCACTCCCTGCAAATTTTAAACAAGAGGAAAAGTGCTAGAGAAAAAACAAACAACACAAACACTCGGAAATGTGCCAGAGAAACAGGAAACAATACAAATGCGCGAAAATGGGCCGAGCCCAATACCGCCAGGGGGTTATGCAGAGTGTTATTTCTCCAGCATAGGTCGATAGGTAGGAGCTCCCCTTGTAAATTTGTTAGTCAACCTGCAACCGGGGTCGGAGATGGGCCCGGTGCTATAGAGCACCAATCCGGCCCAGTAACACAAAATCCACCACTTGGTTTGGCCCCCTTTTGTTGCTCCTTCGATAGATGCGACAGTTCCTTCGACCTAGTGATCCCCAATTTCGACCTAGCATCCGAGTAGCCTACGGCAGTAATCCTCGTCACGACAGTGCTCCAGCGGATAAGGGCAGTCGAGTTCCATGATACTAGAAGAAAAGGTGTGATACGTCTCAAACGTATCTATAATTTCTGATGTTCCATGTTGATATTATACCAATTGTTACATGTTTTACATACACTTCATAGCATTTTTATGCATTTTCTGGGACTAACCTATTAACAAGATGCCACAGTGCCAGTTCCTGTTTTCTGCTGTTTTTGTATTTCAGAAAAGCTGTTCTGGAAATATTCTCGGAATTGGACGAAACCTGGACAGGACCTCCTATTTTTTCAACACGTACACGAAGTCCGAAGGAGAGATAGAGGCGACCGAGGAGGGCACGACACCCTAGGGCGGCGCGGCCCACCTCCAACCGCGCCGTGGTGGGTGTGGGCCCCCCGGGTCGCTCCAGCCGCCGCCCTTTCGCCTATTTATTCATCTTCACGGGAAAACCCTAGACACCCGAGCCTCCATCCACGAAAAGTTCCGTAGCCGCCGCCGTCGTCAACCCTATCTCGGGAGGGTTCTGAAGCTCTTCCCGGCACCCTGCCGGAGAGGGGAATCATCACCGGAGGGCTCTACATCACCATGCCTGCCTCCGGAGTGATGCGTGAGTAGTTCATCTTTGGACTACGGGTCCATAGCAGTAGCTAGATGGTTGTCTCTCCACTTTATGCTATCATGTTTAGATCTTGTGAGCTGCCTATCATGATCAAGATCATCTTATTGTAATGCTACATGTTGTGTTTGCTGGGATCCGATGAATATTGAATACTATGTCAAGTTGATTATCAATCTATCTTATATGTTATTTATGATCTTGCATGCTTTCCGTTACTAGTAGATGTTTTCGCCAAGTAGATGCTTGTAACTCCAAGAGTGAGTATTTATGCTAGATAGTGGGTTCATGCCTCCGGTAATCTGGGAGAGTGACAGCAACTTCTAAGATTGTGGATGTGCTGTTGCCACTAGGGATAAAATAACCGATGCTTAGCTTAAGGGTGCGCCGTTAGGTCTAATGCATTTGTTTACATTACGCACATTACTTAATGCGATTATCCGTTGCTTGCAAGTTAATACCAACGGGGAACTCGGTATGACAACCTGGAGGTGGATTATTAGTCATAGACGCTGTTGGATAACGGTCTATGTATTTTGTCCTAATGCCCACATGAATATCATAGTAATCATCATGTCATATATATGCATTGTCGTGCGCTCAATATTTTGTCAATTGCCCAGCTGTAATTTGTTCACCCAGCATGTTAGTTATCTTTTATGGAGAGACACCACTAGTGAACTGTGGACCCCGGTCCATTCTTTTACACTGATAATACAACCAACTGCAATTATTGTTCCTTTTCATTCTCTGCAATTAAACACTATTTTCCACACCATATGTTTAATCCTTTGTTTTCAGCAAGCCAGGAAGATTGGCACCCTTCCTGTTTCGTTGGGGCAAAGTAGTTTGATTGTGTTGTGTGCAGGTTCCACGTCAACAGCCGAACTCCCTTCCACACGCAAGTACTTTTCTGGCACCGTTGACAACCTTCAGAAGTGCTTCTTCCTCCTACTGGATCTGATAACCTTGGTATCTTACTGAGGGAAACTTGCTGTTGCACTGCTTCAAACCTTCCTCTTGGGGTCTCCCAACGAACGTGTGTCCCACGTCATCAAGCAATTTTTCTGGCGCCGTTGCCGGGGAGCAAGAGGATTTCTGCAAGGGGAGTTTCACGCTTCCATTCTCTTTACTTTGTTATTGTCTTGCTTAGTTTATTTTTTATCTTGTCTTGTTTGCTTTATTTATCAAAAACACACAAAAAAAGTTGCTTAATTCGAATTATTATTTTCCAATCTTGTTATCATGTCTAGCTCTGCTCCTTTTTCCGTAGTGCCACCTGTGGGAGAAATTATTACTTTTAGACAGAAAAGTGGGGAATCCTTTAGGAATGCCTGGGAGAGAATTTTGGAATTGCACAAGAAGGTGCATCCTAAGATGGATTTGAGAGTTCTTATAAAAAATTTCTACTATGGTTTAATTTCTGTTTATCAACATGCTCTAGATACCATGGTAGGGGAAACCTTTTCTGAGTTTGTCAATTTTTCCAATGGTGGACGAAACTGGGATATTCACTAAGCTAGATAAAATAGAAAAGTCAATTGATGATTTAACTCTGAGCCATAATCTTAAAGAACAACCTTTAGTTGAGATAAAAAATGATTGGGAACCATTCATTGAGATTAATATTGGTAATGAAAAGTTTCGCGCCTACTGTGACCTTGGTTCAACAATGTCCATCATGCCTAAAATGGTTTATGATCTATTAAAATTTGATAATATGGTTGATTACCCTGTTTTTCATTTTCATGCTGATGGAACAATCACAAGAAGCATAGGGATTATTAATGATATTATGGTCACTGTTCAAAATAAGACCATCCCTGTGAATTTCATGATTCTTGCAAAATCTCCCAACCATATTGTTTTAGGGAGATCCTTTTTAAAGAGTAATGGGGGTTTTATCAATGCAAAGTATGGGTTTATGAAATTTAATACTCCTATCAATCGGAGGTTCTTCTTCCCGATCAAAAAAGATGACCCCACCGAAAAGTTGGGAGATTTTAATGTCTTTGGAAACACTTGATTCTTACTTTCTGCGCCTAGCTGAAAGGCGTTAAAGAAAAGCGCTTATAGTAGACAACCCATTATTTTATTTCTGCAATTTTTCTTTTCTTTTTGAGTCAAGGAGTTGTTTACTTCTGTAACAATTCCTTTGTATCTTTATTTTATAGCATTGTTGTGCCAAGTGGAGCCTCTAATAGGAAGATGATGCTAGATTTGGATTTCTGGGCAGGAACAGATTTCTGTTGTTCACCGTTTTACTTCTGTAAAATCACAGAAAAATTATTTAAATCTGCAAATTTTTGTGCGTGATCCTCAGATAGGTACGCATCTTTCGTTAGTTTTGAGTTTTTCGATCTGAGCAACGTAAGTGCCTCGAAAAAATTCGTCTTTACACTGTTCTGTTTAGACATATTCTATCTTTTATTTTTCGCATTCTCTCTTTTACTAGTGTTGAGTGGAATTCTTTTTTTTAGGGTGAAGAGCTTCACATAACATCAGTGGCAGTAGTTAATGTTAAAAGTAACGGTCATGTTTGTGTCCTTATAGAACATGTGAGTTTTTGATTGTGCACTAACCCTCTAATGAGAATTACTCTGAGTTTGGTGTGGCGGAAGTTTTCAAGGGTCAAGAGAGAAGGATGATATAATGTGATCAAGAACAGTGAAGAGCTTAAGCTTGGGGATGCTCCCATGGATCACCCCAGCATATTTCAAGAAGACTCAAGCGTCTAAGTTTGGGGAACCCAAGGCATCCCCTTCTTCATCAGCAACTTATCAGGTCATCTCTAGTGAAACTATATTTTAATTCTTTCACATCATATGTGCTTTACTTGGAGCGTCTGTGTGCTTTTTATTTTCAGTATTTTATTTTTCTTTTGGTCAACTTGATTGGACCCTAGCATTCTTGATTGGGAGAGAGACACGCTCCGCTTTTTCATATGAATACTCCTATTCTTCACTTATACTTGTTGAGTATTCTTTTCTATCTATTGCTATGCTTTTAGCTCCTGTTTTGCATGCATCTCTTATTCAGAGTTGTTAGTTCTTTTAAAGAAAGTACTCTTTTGCTTCACTTATAATTGTTTGGAGAGTTTATGTTGAAATAAGTTGATTGGTGTTTGGTTGGAACAGAAAATGCTTCATGTGGTAGATGGTATAATGGAAAAAGCTTACATATTCTTGTAGATCACTGTATTGGATAATTTGATACTTGTCAATTGTTTTGAGTTATCAAGTAGTTCATGTTTAAGCTTTTGTATCATGTAGTTAAAACCTATTAACGAAGAACTACCGTAAAGCTCGTTGAAATTTGGTTTGCATGATTAGTATCTCTAAGATCTAGATATTTTCTAGTAAAAGGGTTTGGTGATGACGTGGATCACACGTTCGTTGGGAGACCCCAAGAGGAAGGTATGAAGCAGTGTAGCAGCAGTTTCCCTCAGTATGAAACCAAGGTTTAATCGAACCAGTAGGAGCAAGAAATCATTTCTGAAGGTTGTTGGTGGCGCCGTTTACTCGATCACCAACGTGGAATCTACACACAACACAATCAAAATAATTCGCCCCAACAAAACAGTGAGGTTGTCAATCTCACCGGCTTGGTGAAAACAAAGGATTAAACGTATGGTGTGGAAAACAGTAGTAAATTGCAGAGAATGAAAAGGAACAATGTTTGCAGTTGGTTGTATTATCAGTGTAAAAGAATGGATCGGGGTCCACAGTTCACTAGTGGTGTCTCTCCATAAAAAATAACTAACATGCTGGGTGAACAAATTACAGCTGGGCAATTGACAAAATATTGAGCGCATGACAATGCATATATATGACATGATGATTACTATGATATTCATGTGGGCATTACGACAAAATACATAGACCGTTATCCAACAGCGTCTATGACTAATAATCCACCTCCAGGTTGACATCCGAGTTCCCCGTTGGTATTAACTTGCAAGCAACGGATAATCGCATTAAGTAATGTGCGTAATGTAAACAAATGCATTAGACCTAACGGCGCACCCTTAAGCTAAGCATCGGTTATTTTATCCCTAGTGGCAACAGCACATACACAATCTTAGAAGTTGTTGTCACTCTCCCAGATTACCGGAGGCATGAACCCACTATCTAGCATAAATACTCACTCTTAGAGTTACAAGCATCTACTTGGCTAAAGCATCTACTAGTAACGGAAAGCATGCAAGATCATAAATAACATATAAGATAGATTGATAATCAACTTGACATAGTATTCAATATTCATCGGATCCCAGCAAACACAACATGTAGCATTATAATAAGATGATCTTGATCATGATAACCAGCTCACAAGATCTAAACATGATAGCATAAAGTGGAGAGACAACCATCTAGCTACTGCTATAGACCCGTAGTCAAAGGATGAACTACTCACGCATCACTCCGGAGGCAGGCATGGTGATGTAGAGCCCTCCGGTGATGATTCCCCTCTCCGGCAGGATGCCGGGAAGAGCTTCTAAACCCTCCCGAGCTAGGGTTGACGGCGGCGGCGTCTCTGGAACTTTTTGTGGATAATGGCTCGGGTGTCTAGGGTTTTCCCGTGAAGATGAATAAATAGGCGAAAGGGCGGTGGCTAGAGACGCCCGTGGGGCCCACACCACCCCACGGCGCGGCAGAGGGGGGCCCGTGCCGCCCCATGGTGTGGCCGGCTCGTGGCTCCCCTCCGTCTCTCGTTTGGACTCCGTGTACGTGTTGGAAAAATAGGAGGTTCTGTCCAAGTTTCGTCCAATTCCGAGAATATTTCCAGACTAGCTTTTCTGGAATACATAAACAGCAGAAAACAGGAACTTGCACTGTGGCATCTTGTTAATAGGTTAGTCCCAGAAAATGCATAAAAATGATATGAAGTGTATATAAAACATGTAACAATTGGTATAATATCAACATGGAACATCAGAAATTATAGATACGTTTGAGACGTATCAAGAATCCCCAAGCTTAGTTCTACTCGTCCTCGAGTAGGTAAAACGATAAAAACAAAATAATTTCTGAGGTGACATGCTACCATCATAATCTTGATCAAATAGTATTGTAAAGCACATGTTATGAATGAAGTGATCCAGGTCAATGGTCTATAGTTTGCTACCAAGTAGATAATGAGCAAACAACTGAATCATATAAGCAAAAACTTTTCATGAATAGTACTTTCGACACAAGCATCAAAGAGTTTTGCATAAGAGTTAACTCATAAAGCAATAGATTCTAAGTAAAAGGTATTTAACCAACACAAAGGAAGATTTAAGTTTCAGCAATTACTTTCAACTTTCAACATATATATCTCATGGATATTTGTCAACACAAAGCAATATAATAAGTGCAATATACAAGCATATAAAAATTGTTGCACCAAAGTTGACACTAGTGTTTGCTTCTGAGATAGAAAGAAGTAGGAAAACTGACTCAACATAAAAGTAAAAGAAAGGCTCTTCGCAGAGGGAAGCAGGGATTAAATCATGTGCTAGAGCTTTTTAAGTTTTTGAAATCATACAGAGAGTAAAAATAAGTTTTGGGAGGTGTTTGTTAATTGTCAACGAATCAGAAAAATGGAAAGTACAATATGACCCCTGCCAACCAGACTTTTAAGAGCGGCTCCCATGAAGGATGTTATTTCTACCAGCAAGGCAGATCATCTCTCTTCTCTTTTGTTTACACATGCAGATATTTCACTGTTTGTCATTGCTTGACTAATAAATTAGGTCAAAAATGTGAAGAGAATTAAGCAGTTAAAGTTGTAATTAATTGGGACTGGGAACCCCATTTGCCAGCTCTTTTTGCAAAATTAATGGATAAGCGGATGTATATGCCGCTAGTCCGGTGGTAAACTCTGTTTGACAGTTGACATAAAGACATCCACCCCATCCTCATGAGCTTGGTAAACATTGACACAAAATAGGAGTAATAATTTTTTGAATAATTTAAAGGTAGCACATGAATAATTTACTTGGAATGGCAAGGAAATACCACATATAGGTAGTTATGATGGACACAGATGGCATGGATTTTGGCTCAAGGTTTTGGATGCACGAGAAGCATTCCCTCTCAGTACAAAGTTTAGGCTAGCAAGGTTATTTGAAGCAAAAACATGATATCAACCGATACAGCAAGACTTATATGAAAACATATTGCAAGCATTACAAGACTCTACACTGTCTTCCTTGTTAACCAAACTCTTTTACTAGAAAATATCTAGACCTTAGAGATACCAATCATGCAACCCAAATTTCAACGAGCTTTATGGTACTTCTTCATTAATAGGTTTTAACTACATGATACAAAAGCTTAAACATGAACTACTTGATAACTCAAAACAATTGACAAGTATCAAATTATCTAATACAGTGATCTACAAGAATATGTAAGCTTTTTCCATTATACCATCTACCACATGCAACATTTTCTGTTCCAACCAAACACCAATCAATTTATTTCAACATAAACTCTCCAAACAATTATAAGTGAAGCAAGAGAGTACTTTCTTTAAAATAACTAACAACTCTAAATAAGAGATGCATGCAAAACAGGAGCTAAAAGCATAACAATAGCTAGATAAAAATACTCAACAAATATAAGTGAAGAATAGGAGTATTCATATGAAAAAGCGGAGCGTGTCTCTCTCCCAATGAAGAATGCTAGGGTCCAATCAAGTTGACCATAAGAAAAATAAAATACTGAAAATAAAAGCACACAGACTGTCGTGGGTTTGTCACGTCAGATGTCATGGATGACTTCGTAGGTGTGGGATTTGCGCGAGTCAATCGTCTCCGAGCTTGGGATCGCAGGAACATGGACGAACACAGATTTACCCAGGTTCGGCCCCTCAATGTGAGGTAAAGACCTACTTCCTGCCTACCCTAGATTGGTATTGATATGATATATGTGGTGTTACAATGGTGGCGATCCGATCAGGGAACTCGCCGTAAGAGGCTTGATAGCTTGACCCTGTGTAAGTCCTGCAAGTCCTCTTTATATGCACAGAGTCTCGCTAGGTTACAAAGGAAACTTCCTCCACAAGGAATATACAGACCGGGACCTACTTGGAGACTAACTCCTCCTCACGTCGACCAGGATATGTCTTCTAGATCCTTCACCTTGTGGTGGTACGATGTTGGGCTTGCTTTCACGTAGGCCTTTATTTTGCGAGTAAGATGAGTCGCACTTTACCAAATATGGGCCGCGGGTTAATCTACAAAGTATTCCCCCGACACAGACGCTCCAAGTAAAGCACATACGATGTGAAAGAATTAAAATATAGTTTCACTAGAGATGACCTGATAAGTTGCTGATGAAGAAGGGGATGCCTTGGGAATCCCCAAGCTTAGACGATTGAGTCTTCTTGAAATATGCTGGGGTGATCCATGGGAGCATCCCCAAGCTTAAGCTCTTCACTCTTCTTGATCACATTATATCATCTTTTTCTCTTGACTCTTGAAAACTTCCGTCACACCAAACTTAGAGTAATTCTCATTAGAGGGTTAGTGCACAATCAAAAACTCACATGTTCAATAAGGACACAAACATGACCGTTACTTTTAACAATAACTACTGCCACTGATGTTATGTGAAGCTCTTCACCCTAAAAAAGAATTCCACTCAACACTAGTAAAAGAGAGAATGCGAAAAATAAAAGACAGAATCTGTCTAAACAGAACAGTCCGTAAAGATGAATTTTTTCGAGTCACTTACGTTGCTCAGATCGAAAAATTTTAAACTAACGAAAGATGCGTACATATCTGAGGATCACGTACAAAAATTTGCAGATTTAAATAATTTTTCTGTGATTTTACAGAAATAAAACGGTGAACAGAAGAAATTTGTTCCTGCGCAGAAATCCAAATCTAGCATCATCTTCCTATTAGAGGCAATACTTGGCACAACAATGCAATAAAATAAAGATACAAAGGAATTGTTACAGAAGTAAACAACTCCTTGACTCAAAAAGAAAAGAAAAATTGCAGAAATAAAATAATGGGTTGTCTCCCATAAGCGCTTTTCTTTAACGGCTTTCAGCTAGGCGCAGAAAGTAAGAATCAAGTGTTTCCAAGTGATGAAGCATCAATAGAAAGGTTGGAAGTTTTCTCAACAATGCATTGTATCTTATCTATATAAGTTTCAGAAACTCCTCTTTCATTACTTTTAGGCACATTATCCTCATCAAATAAATTTTCAGGAACAATCCAATCAAAATTCTTTTCTAGTGCCTCATGCATTCCTACAAGCTTAAAAGTTATTGGTATTTTGACTTCTCCCTCATAATTGGGTTCATTAGTGTACTTAAGTCTATCTTTTTCAAGCTTCTCAAGTGTATTAGCAATATCAATAAAATAGCCAAGCATCTTATAACGAATGAAAACTTTTCTAGCCTCCCCAGCAACATCACCAAATTCTTTAAGAAGAGTTTCTAAAACAAAATCTTTCTTTTCACCCTCTTTCATATCATGAAGTTTAAGAAACATTTGCTGCATTATAGGATTAAGATTAACAAACCTAGCTTTCAACATGTGAACCAAAGAGGCAGCAACAATTTCATAATTAGGGACAAGTTCTACCAAGGATCTGTCTTCAAAATCGTCTCCGAGCTTCGGATCGCAGGAACAAGGACGAACACAGATTTACCCAGGTTCGGCCCCTCAATGTGAGGTAAAGACCTACTTCCTGCCTACCCTAGATTGGTATTGATATGATATACGTGGTGTTACAATGGTGGCGATCTGATCTGGAAACTCGCCGTAAGAGCTAGGGTTTAGGGCTTGATAGCTTGACCCTGTGTAAGTCCTGCAAGTCTCTTTATATGCACAGAGGCTCGCTAGGTTACAAAGGAAACTTCCTCCACAAGGAATATACAGACCGGACCTACTTGGAGACTAACTCCTCCTCACGTCGACCAGGATATGTCTTCTAGATCCTTCACCTTGTGGTGGTACGATGTTGGGCTTGCTTTCACGTAGGCCTTTATTGTGAGAGTAAGATGAGTCGCACTTTACCAAATATGGGCCGCGGGTTAATCTACAAAGTATTCCCCCGACATTAGCCCCCAAGTTCAGCTTGGACTTCGGACGAAGGCTTCTTTGTCTTATTGAACCATTGAACCGCTCACATGAATGTCCCAGCTGAACTCCAATTTTTGTATCGCCATTTGCGACTTATAACCTTCTTAGCGGCTCAAGGGCGCGACTCATCTGGTCGTGCCTGTTGGTTTTCAGATCTGAGCGTCTTCTGCGCCTGGGCTTTTTATGTTGGCCCATCGGCCTCCCTGGCGTTCTACTTCAATTACGCCGCCGCTACTCTTCTCCGCCGCCTTTGGTTCCGCTTCTTGCGCTTGCAATCTTCTGGCGGAAATCCCCTTGGGAAAGAGATGTCTCGCCGTAGCTGCAACTGGGAAGGCTCGTGGATTGATGAGGTATTTTTGGAGTCTTTAGCTGCTCGCGGCCTTCTTCCTCCGAGGGATCAATGCGAATGGCGCGCCGCTGGCGAGGAGATAATTCCCGATCCACAGCCAGGAGAAGTGGTGATTTTTGCGGAACACGTCGAGCGCGGATTCAAGCCTCCTGGTTCTCTTTTCTTTCGCTCCCTGATGCAGCGGCTGGGTCTTCGCCTTCATGACATCGGTCCCAACTCAATATTGCAAGTGAGTAACTTCCACGTCCTTTGCGAAGATTACTTAGGCATCTCTCCTTCAATAGACTTCTGGCTCGCTTCTTTAGCTGCAATAGTCAAAAAGAAGCAATAGATGCATCTTTCCTCCAATGCGGCGCCATATCTTTCCAACGCCGTAAGGGTAGTATTTTCCCAAAGCTAGCCCTTGCCAAAAAAGTTAAGGACTGGCAAAGAACTTTCTTTTACTGCAAAGATACTTCTCCTGAGGCGAGATTCATCTCCCCCTTGGTCTCCACTTCCTTTCGAGGCTACCTCTGCTTTGTCTTCCAAGCCCGATCCTTCTTCGTTGCCCTCCATCGAGATTCTTTTAGATAAGGTGAGGGCGCTGACGCTCCATGGCCTTACCGGATTGGATCTTATATCTTGCTGGACCAAATGGCGAATTCAGCCGTGAGTCGCCGTCTGCGACTTATGGTGGACTTCACCTGCCATGCGATGACGTTGATCGCACTTGCCCTGAAGATTGGGACAAAGGGGAGTGGATAAACTTCATTCGCCGAGTGACGAACGAGGACATTGACTCGTATGATAACGTCGGTCTTGCTCCTTCTGGGCTGAACACAAGCCTTTTGTGGTAATTTTCTTGTAACTTTTTCCCTCTAGGATTCCTTCTTCAAAGTTGACTATTTCTGATGTTGATTCTCTTTCAGATCGATCCTTACTTTTGGACTCTCCCATCCGAAGAGGAGACCGGCTCAGGCCAAGAAACCACTGTGAAGTTGCCAGAAGAAGTCGCTGATCCTGGCGAGGAAATGATCGCACATGGCACTGTTTCCGAGCCTGGTGGTAGCACATCTGAAGAGGAGCAACAAATGGCCAATGCTCTCTTGTCCACGGCTCCAGGCACATCTTTCTGGCGCTTCCTGAAGTACCTCGCAGGTCCTCTAAGCGTCTTCTCTCTGAGAGCTCAGAAGATCCCTCGCAACCTGAGAAACGTCGCAAGGCCTTGGCGTTGCTTGTGGATATCAAAGCTGCCAAATCTTTAAAACTTGCTAAGCCTGGCAGCGCTGTACTTCCTCCGAGCCTGCGGTGAAGAATTGTCCCTCGACAAGCTCGGGTATTTCCTTGTGACATTCTTTTCTTTGTATTCATGTGTCTTCATGAAGGGTTGTTTATTCACTGTTGTTTTTTCTATCCCGCAGGCTCAGACCTGCAAGATTTGTCTTCTCCTTCTTCTGGTTGCCTGATGAAGAGCGTCCGTATTGCTTCTGGGTAAGACTTGCTTTCCTTCTATAACTGTTGTGCTGCCATTTTGGTCTATAACCATCAATATCTTGCAGGGCCATGGTTGGAGGAGATACAAAGTCTACCTCCTCCACTGATCTTTCTCAGCCAACCACAAGTGAAGGTGATGTTGCTGGTGAGGACATGGGAACTAGCGATGGCGCGACTTATCTGAAGCCTTCTTTAGAAGAGGGTATTGCCGATGCGGCTCCTGCCGTGGTTCCAGTCGCAGCGCCATCTGCGACTCCTAATGTTGATGGGATGCCCCTTCAAGTTGGAGCTCCTATTTCTGAAGCGGCTGACCTCCCCAGCGCTAGTAGTTCCAAATCAATTGCAGATGCCATAATCGATGCTGGAGATAAGCACGCTGCTTTATTGCGCGACCTGGTTGGGCAATTATCTTCAAGTCGCCTGGTACGCATACTGTAGCCCCCAAGGATCAAGACCTTGTGTCAGTTCGCAGGGTGTTGATTCTTTCTTTTTTCCAAGCTTTGAGCCCCCAAGTACCTTTCAAAATTGCTTATATTCCGTTTACTCGCAGCTTGAGCTTTCTCGCTTGCTGCTTCTGACGCAATGAAAGCCAAGGGCATTTCCTTAGATAAACCTGAAGTGACGCGATCTGCCTTGGGACATCATAGCGATATCATTAAGAACCAAGCGCAAGAAATACAAATACTCAAAGATCAACTTGACTCCTGTGAAGAGCAATTTAAGAGCTCGAAGCAGACTCCAAGCAGCGACTAATGGAGAAGGATGAATTGATAAAATCCTTGCGAGAGGGGCTGAATCTCAAATCTGAGCTGCTTGATCGGCTGAAAGGAGACCATGTGAGGGAGCTCGCCGCGCGAGATGAAAATATAACTCGCTGCTCAAGGCTTTTGAGGGTTTTGGATCTGCTGTTAAATCAGCCATTCTGCAACTCGCTGGTACATCCCTAATCCTTTGTCTCTTGATCATTTATCTGAGTGACCATCATGAGCTGCTGATCTGAATAATATCTTGTTTTTTGTTGCAGGGCCTGGCGCTCCTGTGTACCGCTCCAATTTGAAGGATCAACTGGAATATCTTCAAGATTTTAGCCTGCGCCTTCTTAAAGTAACCAAAGAGGTTATGACAAAAATCGCCCCTGCGACTGATGCTCCAGATTCATGTGAGTTTTGGCTGAACAGGCTATTTAAGGCTCCTCACTATGTCTCTGATTGGAAGGGGTCTTCTGCTCGCTCCGGAGCTGCTCATGTGTTAACATTACTCCGGGCATATTATCCAGAAATAGAGGTAGGCAAGATTGCTCTTCATGACCGGGCGAAGCGCGCGGATGGTACTGAGCTTCCATGAGTGAATACTTCGACATCTGGAAGGGTATGTGTGGATACGCCACATTACTTGTTAAGAATTTAGACTTGGGCTCTTATCTGGGAAAGTTCAACCCTGATGGTAGCAAAGCTACGAAGGAGAAATCCACTGGGGCTGAATCATCCCGAGCTTCCGATCCATCCTCAGGACCTGGTGGTCCTTCCACTTCATCTGGTGGTGCCTTGGTTATAAGGACACCTGCTGCCCACCTCGAGGCAAGCCGCGAAGGCTTCTGTTCCTGCGACTCGAAAGCAGAAATAAACATCAATAGTAATGTGCGACTCGTCAATAGTGACTTGCCCGTTAGTATGTAAAAAATTTGTGTACTATAAGCAGTACTTTTGTGACCTATAAGCAGGTTCTTTTATGATACTTCCATTAAGTAGACGCTCGCGCGGCTCAGTATTTCCTAGGAACATGTGTGTTCAGGGTCGAGAGCGGCCATGATAGGCAATCAAGCTCGATTGACGCCACACCCCAGTACTTTGGCCGCATAATGCAAGACGCTTCTAGCTTAAGGACTGCCACTCGTTTGGCAAGGGTTGAGGTAGCGAGCTGTGCTCACTGTGCTTTGTAAAAAAGCCCTCAGGGTTGGTGATGTATGAAATTCAAAAGACTCAGCGACTCAATGATAGTTGAGGCGAAACGACGAACCCTTGAATGTCAAGGGTGCCGGCTTTATTTCATAACCACTCAATTTATTACAGGGTGAGACAAAGACGATGCAGACCCTTTAATGCGAGTTTTCTGTTCCTCGCAGGTCATGCATACTTGATACTCATCGCACTCATTTGCGAAATAATACTCCTGACGGAGGGGTTGAACACCTAGTTGGTTCATTTTGAGTTGCTAAAAGCGACTCGGGTCGAGCATGATAGCTCCGATGTTTTCATGCCAAAGTGAGGGTCAAATCTTTTGATAGGGTAGTCGCACTGAGTTGCGACTTACGCTGATTCACGTCCTTGGGGGATGAGTCGCGGGGGGTAAGGTCTCACAATAGTTGGGCCTCTCTGACTTGGGTTGTTGATTGGATATATACGCCATCTCTTGTTTTGTTTTTGTATCAAAGCGATTCCTGGAGTATTATCTTCCTGATTCGCGACTGTATGGTTGGAATTCACCATCTGGTGGGCGCGTCCTGCGTCCGTCCATTCTGAGTCCCCAAGGCGACTCGCTTTGGGCTGCGGAGGTTTACTGATGGCCTGAGACCATGTGAGGAGTTGGCGATGCAAGCTTCTTCTGCAATTACTGAGCCTGCTTCCTCGCACTCTAGCGCTCTCTGTCTGTCTCCGTGCACCGTGATCACGCCGTTTGGTCCTGGTATCTTTAACTGCAGGTATACGTAGCAGGGGCGGGCAGTGAATTTGACATAAGCTTCTCTCCCGAAGATCGCATGGTATGGGCTTTTGACTGCTACGACCTCGAAGCTCAGGAACTCTGTGCGGAAGTTTCGCTCGGTCCCGAAGCTGACTTCGAGGGTAATTTTTCCTATAGGTCGGTGATTATTCCTGGAATTATGCCTTGGATATCCTTCCTTGTTGGCTGTAGCTGCCGCTCGGGTATGTTCATTCGACGGAGCGTGTCTTGGTATAGGATGTTTACTCTTCCTCCTCCATCCATGAGGACTTTGTTCAACCTGTATCCCGCGACTTGCGGTGTAACAACGAGAGCCAACTGTCCTGGATCTTTTACTTCTGGGGGATGATCGTCGCGACTCCAAACAACCGATCGCTCTGTCCAACGGCGGTGTCTTTCCAGAGTTGGGATTGAGTCGCGGCTCCATCTGCTATTCATTTGCCTTTTTGCCCGCTGTTTGTACATCCACGGTATGAAATTGCCCTATGTTTCTTCTTACTGAAGTTTCAGGCTTTTGACAGGAGTTCTCCTTGTCCCTATGCTGCATTGGTCCGCTGTGAGTCGCGTTGATGAATCTCCTTCCTTCCATCGCCTGTAGTAGTGACACTGTGCCTTGGTGTGACCCGCGGGTCTTCCATCTCTTCTGCGGTGTAAGTCGCAAGGACTATCGAAAATCCCTTTGGCGCTGTTGGGGAGTGACTCCTGTTCTTTTCTGCTCCCTTAGTTGATACTTACAGTGTTCTGTTTCCTTTGAGATTGGCAGGTGCCGCTTGCCATCTTGTCTGTCTCTGCGTGCTTGTTAGTAGTCGCCGAGAGTTGGCCGAAAGTATTGATCTTTGTTCAGTGCGGCTTAAGGTACGCACCGGCGGCTCAAACCTACAGTTCTTTCTCATAACTTGCACTTCAGATTGCGCCGTGGTATCTTTGGCAGAGTCAAGGATCCCTGTGACTTGTTTTATCCAGTCGCTGGTTGATTCGTTCTCCTTCTGGATCCACTGTCTGAGGTTCTTCGCCCTCTATTTGGAACCTTTTGATGAACTTATCCTTCAATTCCTCCCATGAGTTTATTGACTTTGGCGGCAACCTTAGCAGCCAATCCCTGGCTTCTCCCTGTAGTACCAAGTGAAAATACTTTGCGAGCACCTCCTGAGTTACACCGATTCCTGTCATGTTTATTTCATATCCTCTATCCATAGGACAGGGTCCAGATCATTATGGTAGGTGGTGACTTGCTGCGACTCGCCGAAGTTCGGTGGGAAACGAGTGAGCCGTATTTCCTCCCGAAACATGCTGGTCCTTTCAATAACGAATAGGAGCTCACAGGTGCCGTATCTTCATCTGAATCAGTTTCAAACTGGGTTGGTTGAGTCGCATCAAGCATCTGCGGCTTACCGTCAGCCTTACTCTCTTCTCCTGGTGATATTTGCAGACCTGCTAGCTGGTTGTCTAATTCTTCCACATTGCATCCTTCCTCGCCCCACGATACCTCGTGTTGCGGCTCGTTAGGCGTGACTCCATACATGTTTGCTTGCTGTAGGGCGGCAGTCTGTAGCAGATCAATCGCATGGCGAGCTTCCTTATCAGCTCGCGTATCCCGACTGGTGCTATTTTTGATAATATCCCGATCGCGTCGTGCATATTGCTCTCCGGATTGTTGTGGAACTTCTGCTTCATCTCTTGCTCTCCTTCGTCCGTTCTGGCGCGAGTTGCCTGTTGCTTTTGCTGCCGACGCCTCAGTCGCCATCTTCTTCCTGGAGTTTTTTGCGCTCTGCCGCGAGTCTTTGTGCTTCTTCGCAAAGCTCCATCCTGACAGCCTCGATTTCTTCAACTCTGGGATCTTTCTCCCGGCCAGGCAGAGGTTCCCAGATTGGTTTTGACGGGACGGAGGCTTGTTGCAGTTCTTCTAGCACGCGGACCCTAACTGGCCGCAGTTCCTCTCCTGATTCGTCTCCTTGAGTCGCGTCTGAAGATCTGCGACTGACGGACCCAACGAAGATTTTCACAGACCCGACGGGAATAATATACCCAAATTCAATGTGATCTGCCTCTGGTCCCCATCTGAGTCGTCGATGAAGGGAACACCATTGATATCTTCCACTTGGCCGATGGCGATGTCCTTGAACCCTGATTCCGATCCTGCGCGGAACGTGACGCTCTTGACCGCAGGCCCCACGGTGGGCGCCAACTGTCGTGGGTTTGTCACGTCAGATGTCATGGATGACTTCGTAGGTGTGGGATTTGCGCGAGTCAATCGTCTCCGAGCTTGGGATCGCAGGAACAAGGACGAACACAGATTTACCCAGGTTCGGCCCCTCAATGTGAGGTAAAGACCTACTTCCTGCCTACCCTAGATTGGTATTGATATGATATATGTGGTGTTACAATGGTGGCGATCCGATCTGGGAACTCGCCGTAAGAGCTAGGGTTTAGGGCTTGATAGCTTGACCCTGTGTAAGTCCTGCGAGTCCTCTTTATATGCACAGAGCTCGCTAGGTTACAAAGGAAACTTCCTCCACAAGGAATATACAGACCGGGACCTACTTGGAGACTAACTCCTCCTCACGTCGACCAGGATATGTCTTCTAGATCCTTCCTCTTGTGGTGGTACGATGTTGGGCTTGCTTTCACGTAGGCCTTTATTGTGAGAGTAAGATGAGTCGCACTTTACCAAATATGGGCCGCGGGTTAATCTACAAAGTATTCCCCCGACATTAGCCCCCAAGTTCAGCTTGGACTTCGGACGAAGGCTTCTTTGTATTATTGAACCATTGAACTGCTCACGTGAATGTCCCAGCTGAACTCCAATTTTTGTATCGCCATTTGCGACTTATAACCTTCTTAGCGGCTCAAGGGCACGACTCATCTAGTCATGCCTGTTGGTTTTCAGATCTGAGCGTCTTCCGCGCCTGGGCTTTTTATGTTGGCCCATCGGCCTCCCTGGAGTTCTACTTCAATTACGCCGCCGCTACTCTTCTCCGCCGCCTTTGGTTCCGCTTCTTGCGCTTGCAATCTTCTGGCGGAAATCCCCTTGGCCGAAAGAGATGTCTCGCCGTAGCTGCAACTGGGAAGGCTCGTGGATTGATGAGGTATTTTTGGAGTCTTTGGCTGCTCGCGGCCTTCATCCTCCGAGGGATCAATGCGAATGGCGCGCCGCTGGCGAGGAGATAATTCCCGATCCATAGCCAGGAGAAGTGGTGATTTTTGCGGAACACGTCGAGCGCGGATTCAAGCCTCCTGGTTCTCTTTTCTTTCGCTCCCTGATGCAGCGGTTGGGTCTTCGCCTTCATGACATCGGTCCCAACTCAATATTGCAAGTGAGTAACTTCCACGTCCTTTGCGAAGATTACTTAGGCATCTCTCCTTTAATAGACATCTGGCTCGCTCTCTTTAGCTGCAATAGTCAAAAAGAAGCAATAGATGCATCTTTCCTCCAATGCGGCGCCATATCTTTCCAACGCCGTAAGGGTAGTATTTTCCCAATGCTAGCCCTTGCCAAAAAAGTTAAGGACTGGCAAAGAACTTTCTTTTATTGCAAAGATACTTCTCCTGAGAGCGAGATTCATCTCCCCCCTTGGTCTCCACTTCCTTTCGAAGCTACCTCTGCTTTGTCTTCCAAGCCTGATCCTTCTTCGTTGCCCTCCATCGAGATTCTTTTAGATAAGGTGAGGGCGCTGACGCTCCATGGCCTTACCGGATTGGATCTTATATCTTGTTGGACCAAATGGCGAATTCAGCCCGTGAGTCGCCGTCTGCGACTTATGGTGGACTTCACCTGCCATGCTGATGATGTTGATCGCACTTGCCCAGAAGATTGGGACAAGGGGGAGTGGATAAACTTCATTCGCCGAGTGATGAACGAGGACATTGACTCGTATGATAACGTCGGTCTTGCTCCCTTCTGGGCTGAACACAAGCCTTTTGTGGTAATTTTTCTTGCAACTTTTTCTCTCCAGGATTCCTTCTTCAAAGTTGACTATTTCTGATGTTGATTCTCTTTCAGACCGATCCTTACTTTTGGACTCTCCCATCCGAAGAGGAGACCGGCTCAGGCCAAGAAACCACTGTGAAGTTGCCAGAAGAAGTCGCTGATCCTGGCGAGGAAATGATCGCACATGGTACTGTTTCCGAGCCTGGTGGTAGCACATCTGAAGAGTTCTTCATTAATAGGTTTTAACTACATGATACAAAAGCTTAAACATGAACTACTTGATAACTCAAAACAATTGACAAGTATCAAATTATCTAATACAGTGATCTACAAGAATATGTAAGCTTTTTCCATTATACCATCTACCACATGCAACATTTTCTGTTCAAACCAAACACCAATCAATTTATTTCAACATAAACTCTCCAAACAATTATAAGTGAAGCAAGAGAGTACTTTCTTTAAAATAACTAACAACTCTAAATAAGAGATGCATGCAAAACAGGAGCTAAAAGCATAACAATAGCTAGATAAAAATACTCAACAAATATAAGTGAAGAATAGGAGTATTCATATGAAAAAGCGGAGCGTGTCTCTCTCCCAATGAAGAATGCTAGGGTCCAATCAAGTTGACCATAAGAAAAATAAAATACTGAAAATAAAAGCACACAGACTGTCGTGGGTTTGTCACGTCAGATGTCATGGATGACTTCGTAGGTGTGGGATTTGCGCGAGTCAATCGTCTCCGAGCTTGGGATCGCAGGAACATGGACGAACACAGATTTACCCAGGTTCGGCCCCTCAATGTGAGGTAAAGACCTACTTCCTGCCTACCCTAGATTGGTATTGATATGATATATGTGGTGTTACAATGGTGGCGATCCGATCAGGGAACTCGCCGTAAGAGGCTTGATAGCTTGACCCTGTGTAAGTCCTGCAAGTCCTCTTTATATGCACAGAGTCTCGCTAGGTTACAAAGGAAACTTCCTCCACAAGGAATATACAGACCGGGACCTACTTGGAGACTAACTCCTCCTCACGTCGACCAGGATATGTCTTCTAGATCCTTCACCTTGTGGTGGTACGATGTTGGGCTTGCTTTCACGTAGGCCTTTATTTTGCGAGTAAGATGAGTCGCACTTTACCAAATATGGGCCGCGGGTTAATCTACAAAGTATTCCCCCGACACAGACGCTCCAAGTAAAGCACATACGATGTGAAAGAATTAAAATATAGTTTCACTAGAGATGACCTGATAAGTTGCTGATGAAGAAGGGGATGCCTTGGGAATCCCCAAGCTTAGACGATTGAGTCTTCTTGAAATATGCTGGGGTGATCCATGGGAGCATCCCCAAGCTTAAGCTCTTCACTCTTCTTGATCACATTATATCATCTTTTTCTCTTGACTCTTGAAAACTTCCGTCACACCAAACTTAGAGTAATTCTCATTAGAGGGTTAGTGCACAATCAAAAACTCACATGTTCAATAAGGACACAAACATGACCGTTACTTTTAACAATAACTACTGCCACTGATGTTATGTGAAGCTCTTCACCCTAAAAAAGAATTCCACTCAACACTAGTAAAAGAGAGAATGCGAAAAATAAAAGACAGAATCTGTCTAAACAGAACAGTCCGTAAAGATGAATTTTTTCGAGTCACTTACGTTGCTCAGATCGAAAAATTTTAAACTAACGAAAGATGCGTACATATCTGAGGATCACGTACAAAAATTTGCAGATTTAAATAATTTTTCTGTGATTTTACAGAAATAAAACGGTGAACAGAAGAAATTTGTTCCTGCGCAGAAATCCAAATCTAGCATCATCTTCCTATTAGAGGCAATACTTGGCACAACAATGCAATAAAATAAAGATACAAAGGAATTGTTACAGAAGTAAACAACTCCTTGACTCAAAAAGAAAAGAAAAATTGCAGAAATAAAATAATGGGTTGTCTCCCATAAGCGCTTTTCTTTAACGGCTTTCAGCTAGGCGCAGAAAGTAAGAATCAAGTGTTTCCAAGTGATGAAGCATCAATAGAAAGGTTGGAAGTTTTCTCAACAATGCATTGTATCTTATCTATATAAGTTTCAGAAACTCCTCTTTCATTACTTTTAGGCACATTATCCTCATCAAATAAATTTTCAGGAACAATCCAATCAAAATTCTTTTCTAGTGCCTCATGCATTCCTACAAGCTTAAAAGTTATTGGTATTTTGACTTCTCCCTCATAATTGGGTTCATTAGTGTACTTAAGTCTATCTTTTTCAAGCTTCTCAAGTGTATTAGCAATATCAATAAAATAGCCAAGCATCTTATAACGAATGAAAACTTTTCTAGCCTCCCCAGCAACATCACCAAATTCTTTAAGAAGAGTTTCTAAAACAAAATCTTTCTTTTCACCCTCTTTCATATCATGAAGTTTAAGAAACATTTGCTGCATTATAGGATTAAGATTAACAAACCTAGCTTTCAACATGTGAACCAAAGAGGCAGCAACAATTTCATAATTAGGGACAAGTTCTACCAAGGATCTGTCTTCAAAATCGTCTCCGAGCTTCGGATCGCAGGAACAAGGACGAACACAGATTTACCCAGGTTCGGCCCCTCAATGTGAGGTAAAGACCTACTTCCTGCCTACCCTAGATTGGTATTGATATGATATACGTGGTGTTACAATGGTGGCGATCTGATCTGGAAACTCGCCGTAAGAGCTAGGGTTTAGGGCTTGATAGCTTGACCCTGTGTAAGTCCTGCAAGTCTTCTTTATATGCACAGAGGCTCGCTAGGTTACAAAGGAAACTTCCTCCACAAGGAATATACAGACCGGGACCTACTTGGAGACTAACTCCTCCTCACGTCGACCAGGATATGTCTTCTAGATCCTTCACCTTGTGGTGGTACGATGTTGGGCTTGCTTTCACGTAGGCCTTTATTGTGAGAGTAAGATGAGTCGCACTTTACCAAATATGGGCCGCGGGTTAATCTACAAAGTATTCCCCCGACATTAGCCCCCAAGTTCAGCTTGGACTTCGGACGAAGGCTTCTTTGTATTATTGAACCATTGAACCGCTCACGTGAATGTCCCAGCTGAACTCCAATTTTTGTATCGCCATTTGCGACTTATAACCTTCTTAGCGGCTCAAGGGCGCGACTCATCTGGTCGTGCCTGTTGGTTTTCAGATCTGAGCGTCTTCTGCGCCTGGGCTTTTTATGTTGGCCCATCGGCCTCCCTGGCGTTCTACTTCAATTACGCCGCCGCTACTCTTCTCCGCCGCCTTTGGTTCCGCTTCTTGCGCTTGCAATCTTCTGGCGGAAATCCCCTTGGCCGAAAGAGATGTCTCGCACGTTCGTTAGGAGACCCCAAGAGGAGGGTATGAAGCAGTGTAGCAGCAGTTTCCCTCAGTACGAAACCAAGGTTTAATCGAACCAGTAGGAGCAAGAAATCACTTCTGAAGGTTGTTGGTGGCGTCGTTTACTCGATCACCAACGTGGAATCTGCACACAACACAATCAAGCTATTTTGCCCCAACAAAACAGTGTGGTTGTCAATCTCACCGGCTTGCTAAAAACAAAGGATTAAACGTATGGTGTGGAAAACAGTAGTAAATTGCAGAGAATGAAAAGGAACAATGTATGCAGTTGGTTGTATTATTAGTGTAAAAGAATGGACCGGGGTCCACAGTTCACTAGTGGTGTCTCTCCATAAAAGATAACTAACATGTTGGGTGAACAAATTACAGCTGGCAATTGACAAAATATTGAGCGCATGACAATGCATATATATGACATGATGATTACTATGATATTCATGTGGGCATTACGACAAAATACATAGACCATTATCCAACAGCGTCTATGACTAATAATCCACCTCCAGGTTGTCATCCGAGTTCCCCGTTGGTATTAAGTTGCAAGCAACGGATAATCGCATTAAGTAATGTGCGTAATGTAAACAAATGCATTAGACCTAACGGCGCACCCTTAAGCTAAGCATCGGTTATTTTATCCCGTGTGGCAACAGCACATCCACAATATTAGAAGTTGTTGTCACTCTCCCAGATTACCGGAGGCATGAACCCACTGTCTAGCATAAATACTCACTCTTAGAGTTACAAGCATCTACTTCGCCAAAGCATCTACTAGTAACGGAAAGCATGCAAGATCATAAATAACATATAAGATAGATTGATAATCAACTTGACATAGTATTCAATATTCATCGGATCCCAGCAAACACAACATGTAGCATTACAATAAGATGATCTTGATCATGATAGGCAGCTCACAAGATCTAAACATGATAGCATAAAGTGGGGAGACAACCATCTAGCTACTGCTATGGACCCGTAGTCCAAGGATGAACTACTCCCGCATCACTCCAGAGGCAGGCATGGTGATGTAAAGCCCTCCGGTGATGATTCCCCTCTCCGGCATGGTGCCGGGAAGAGTTTCTGAACCCTCCCGAGCTAGGGTTGACGGCGGCGGCGTCTCTGGAACTTTTCATGGATAATGGCTCGGGTGTCTAGGGTTTTCCCGTGAAGATGAATAAATAGGCGAAAGGGCGGTGGCTAGGGACGCCCGTGGGGCCCACACCACCCCACGGCGCGGCAGAGGGGGGCCCACGCCGCCCCATGGTGTGGCTGGCTCGTGGCTCCCCTCCATCTCTCCTTTGGACTCCGTGTACGTGTTGGAAAAATAGGAGGTTCTGTCCAAGTTTCGTCCAATTTCGAGAATATTTCCAGACTAGCTTTTCTGGAATACAAAAACAGCAGAAAACAGGAACTGGCACTGTGGCATCTTGTTAATAGGTTAGTCCCAGAAAATGCATAAAAATGCTATGAAGTGTATATAAAACATGCAACAATTGGTATAATATCAACATGGAACATCATAAATTATAGATACGTTTGAGACGTATCATTTGGTTAACAAGGAAGACAGTGTAGAGTCTTATAATGCTTGCAATATGTTTTCATATAAGTCTTGCTGTGTCGGTTGATATCCTGTGTTTGCTTCAAATAACCTTGCTAGCCTAAATTCTGTACTGAGAGGGAATGCTTCTCGTGCATCCAAAACCTTGAGCCAAAATCCATGCCATTTGTGTCCACCATAACTACCTACATGTGGTATTTCCTTGCCACTCCAAGTAAAATTTTCATGTGCTACCTTTAATCTATTCAAAAATTATTACTCCTTTTTGTGTCAATATTTACCAAGCTCATGAGGACAGGGTGGATGTCTTTATGTCAACTGTCAAACAGACTTTACCACCGGACTAGCGGCATATACATCCGCTTATCCATTAATTTTGCAAAAAGAGCTGGTAAATGGGGTGCCCAGTCCCAATTAATTACAACTTTAACCGCTAAATTCTCTTCACATTTTTGCCCTGATTTATCAGTCAAGCAATGACAAACAGTGAAATACCTGCATGTGTAAACAAAAGAGAAGAGGGATGATCTGCCTTGCTGGTAGAAATAACGTCCTTCATGGGAGCCGCTCTTAAAAGTCTGGTTGGCAGGGGTCATATTGTACTTTCCATTTTCTGATTCATTGACAATTAACAAACACCTCCCAAAACTTATTTTTACTCTCTATATGATTTCAAAAATTTAAAAGCTCTAGCACATGATTTAATCCCTGCTTCCCTCTGCGAAGGGCCTTTCTTTTACTTTTATGTTGAGTCAGTTTTCCTACTTCTTTCTATCTCAGAAGCAAACACTAGTGTCAACTTTGGTGCAACAATTTTTATATGCTTGTATATTGCACTTATTATATTGCTTTGTGTTGACAAATATCCATGAGATATATATGTTGAAAGTTGAAAGCAATTACTGAAGCTTAAATCTTCCTTTGTGTTGGTTAAATACCTTTTACTTAGAATCTATTGCTTTATGAGTTAACTCTTATGCAAAACTCTTTGATGCTTGTCTCGAAAGTACTATTCATGAAAAGTTTTTGCTTATATGATTCAGTTGTTTGCTCATTATCTACTTGCTAGCAAACTATAGACCATTGACCTGGATCACTTCATTCATAACATGTGCTTTACAATACTATTTGATCAAGATTATAATGGTAGCATGTCACCTCAGAAATTATTTTGTTTTTATCGTTTTACCTACTTGAGGACGAGTAGAACTAAGCTTGGGGATGCTTGATACGTCTCAAACGTATCTATAATTTCTAATGTTCCATGTTGATATTATACCAATTGTTACATATTTTTTACATACACTTCATAGCATTTTTATGCATTTTTGGGGACTAACCTATTAACAAGATGCCACAGTGCCAGTTCCTGTTTTCTGCTGTTTTTGTATTTCAGAAAAGCTGTTCTGGAAATATTCTCGGAATTGGACGAAACCTGGACAGGACCTCCTATTTTTCCAACACGTACACGAAGTCCGAAGGAGAGACGGAGGCGACCGAGGAGGGCGCCACACCCTATGGCGGCGCGGCCCCCCTCCAACCGCGCCGTGGTGGGGTGTGGGCCCCCCGGGTCGCTCCAGCCGCCGCCCTTTCGCCTATTTATTCATCTTCACGGGAAAACCCTAGACACCCGAGCCTCCATCCACGAAAAGTTCCGTAGCCGCCGCCGTCGTCAACCCTAGCTCGGGAGGGTTCTGAAGCTCTTCCCGGCACCCCGCCGAAGAGGGGAATCATCACCGGAGGGCTCTACATCACCATGCCTGCCTCCGGAGTGATGCCTGAGTAGTTCATCTTTGGACTACGGGTCCATAGCAGTAGCTAGATGGTTGTCTCTCCACTTTATGCTATCATGTTTAGATCTTGTGAGCTGCCTATCATGATCAAGATCATCTTATTGTAATGCTACATGTTGTGTTTGCTGGGATCCGATGAATATTGAATACTATGTCAAGTTGATTATCAATCTATCTTGTTATTTATGATCTTGCATGCTTTCCGTTACTAGTAGATGCTTTGGCCAAATAGATGCTTGTAACTCTAAGAGTTAGTATTTATGCTAGATAGTGGGTTCATGCCTCCGGTAATCTGGGAGAGTGACAGCAACTTCTAAGATTGTGGATGTGCTGTTGCCACTAGGGATAAAATAACCGATGCTTAGCTTAAGGGTGCGCCGTTAGGTCTAATACATTTGTTGACATTACGCACATAACTTAATGCGAGTATCCGTTGCTTGCAACTTAATACCAACGCGGAACTCGGTATGACAACCTGGAGGTGGATTATTAGTCATAGACGCTGTTGGATAACGGTCTATGTATTTTATCGTAATGCCCACATGAATATCATAGTAATCATCATGTCATATATATGCATTGTCATGCGCTCAATATTTTGTCAGTTGCCCAGCTGTAATTTGTTCACCCACATGTTAGTTATCTTTTATGGAGAGACACCACTAGTGAACTGTGGACCCCGGTCCATTCTTTTACACTGATAATACAACCAACTGTAATCATTGTTCCTTTTCATTCTCTGCAATTAAACACTATTTCCACACCATACGTTTAATCCTTTATTTTCAGCAAGCTAGGAAGATTAACACCCTTCCTGTTTCATTGGGGCAAAATAGTTTGATTGTGTTGTGTGCAGGTTCCACGTCAACAGCCGAACTCCCTTCCACATGCAAGTACTTTTCTGGCACCGTTGACAACCTTCAGAAGTGCTTCTTGCTTCTACTGGATCTGATAACCTTGGTATCTTACTGAGTGAAACTTGTTGCTGCACTGCTTCATACCTTCCTCTTGGGGTCTCCCAACGAACGTGTGTCCCACGTCATCAAGGTGTATGTTGCTGCGTCCGCTATAGTATAACAAAAATAGATGAACAAATAGTGTTTTAGTGAAACATATAGAAAAGGCGGTAATAATAATGGAGAAAATAGTACCATTACCTCACTCTCTGGCAACATAATCATTTAGACGTCTTCACATACACATAGAGAAATAAAGAAGGGTGCAGTTGTAGCAAGGTTAGAAGTACACTACTCAATAGAGAGAATATGGCGCCACATAAAAAAATCGTAAACCCTGCATATACTTATCTAGACGATCAGGATACGATCACAATTATGAAATGTCATGCAAGTAAAATTGTGTAAATCAACAAAAAAATTGAACAAAGTTCCGACAATTCGTATACAATGTATGATATAATGAACATTGCGTACTTGAGATATATATATATATATATATATTTCAGCTAAAATGAAACTGGTTTCAGTTTAAGCTAAAGGGAAACTTTCTGAACTGTCTCGGCAATGATATGTGAACCTTCTCACGCATGACATGTGAACCTTCAGACGGAACATGAAGTGAACTTTTTTTCCTGAACAATTTCGGAACGAGGTGAACTTTTTTTCGCAACTGCACATGAACCTTTTTTCTGAACCAAGTGAACCTTTTTTTATGACCGAAGTGAACTTTTTTTGTGAACGAAGTGAAAACTTTCTGAACTGTCTCGGCAATGACATGTGAACCTTCTCGCTCATGACATGCGAACCTTTAGACGGAACATGAAGTGAATTTTTTTCCTGAACAATTTATTGGAACAAGGTGAACTTTTTTTCGCAACTGCCCATGAACTTTTTTTCTGAACCAAGTGAACCTTTTTTTTTTGAACGAAATGAACTTTTTTGAATGATTTTTTTCTGAACAAAGTGAGCTTTTTTCCTAAACTTTGTTCTGGACTTCACATGAACTTTTTTTTGAACGAAGTGAACTCTTTTTCTGAGCAAAGCGAACTTTTTTTTCCTGAACTTTTAAAAAAAGTTCAGATTGGGGGATTCCACCACGACTTATTAGCTGCTGCATTTTTGATACTGAACTTTAATAGTTGACGCAATGAACTTTCACAAAAAAAATAGGAGTTCAGTACACTGAAGGATAGGAGAGGTCTGCGCCCAAATCCAGTGCCAAGAGAGCGCCGTGGGGACGAATATGACGCGACGGGGAAGTCCTGGCGCGGACCTTGCCGGCGGCCAGGAGGTGGAGGGGCCCCGCCGGGCAGGATGTGGCCGAGGATGTACCGCGCGGGCAGGAGGTGGAGGAGCCACGCTGGGCAGGAGGTGGCCGGGGTCGCGCCGGCCAGGAGAAGGACGGGAGCCGCACGACTGGAGGCCGGCGGCGGCGCCCGTGGGTGGAGGCCAGGGGCGGCGCCCGCGGGTGGAGGCCGGGGGCGGTGCACGCGACTGGAGGCCGAGGAAGGCGTGCGTGGGTGGAGGCCGGGGGCGGCGCGCGCGGCTAGAGGCCGGGGGAGGCGCGCGGCTGGAGATCGACGGGGCTGCGTGGTGGGAGGTCGCCGGGGCGACTGGTCTAGTGGATCGGAGCGGTTGGAGTGGGGCGCTCAGTCGTGGGAAGGACGGGAGGAGCACGATGGGATCGGGGTGGTCTCGGTCGGGTGGGAAAAAAACTGGATCGGTGCGGCCGTGTATCTCGAATTAGGAAAAGTTTCTGTTTAAGCTAAAGGGAAACTCTTAGCATAGGTTTCTGTTTAGTCCTACCCTATATATATATATATATATATATATATATATATATATAATATATTAGCAAAGATTTGATTAGTCATCGAGATCCTACAGTCAAGGTCACTGATTTTATTGTAATGAAATCAATTAGACTTATCTAACATGAATTATTCAAAAATCAGTAATAGTTAGCGTAATTATGTCATGACATAATCAAATCAGTTGCATCGAGTAAAATAGACTATGTAGCCGAGGACACCATTATTTTACCGTAAATTTCGTAGATACGTACAAAATATGTGTATATATCCAACATAATATTTTTATACTTAATTTTAATATCCGAGGGCTGTAAATTATAAAGTAAGAGCTAAGTGGGGTCCACCGTGGTGTGGTGTCGCTGCTCCATTGGAGGACAGCAAGGAGAGGTTAGAGAATTTTGTATTTGGAGAACATATGTATATCAAGCATAATTGTTTTCATACTTAATATTATTATTTGAGAGTTGTGAAGTATAAAATAATACCTAACTGGGGTCGATCATGATGAGGTGTTGCTGCTCCATTGGAGGATATGTGAGAGTAAGGAGAGGCCACCAATTCTAGGTAGCTTAGTTTTTTGTAAACGATTACAAAGTTTGTACAGAAGGCTTTGAGAAGTGGCTCGGGCTACAGCCCACTTAAAGCCCAGCACAAAGTCCAGCAGCAGCTGCTGCAGCGTCCCGATTCCCGTCTGACAAGTCTCGTGCGCCCCGAATTCACGAATCGAACGACTGTACCTGCACCGGACAGCGCCGCCACCGGCGCTCCATTGTCCACTCGCCGTCTCGCCGCCTCGCGTAGGACTGGAATCGCACGCCGCCGCTCGTCATCTCACCATCTTGCGTGGCCCGTGTTGTCCGCGCAGCTCGCCTCACCGGATCGCCCCGCTTCTGTAGCGGTGCCGGTGCGGCCTGCCGGTCTGCCGCCTTGCGGCGTCGTGGCCGTCCGCCGTCGCCCATCGTCTACCCAATTGCTCTCCCATTCTCCGTCCCCTTTGCTGCTCTGCACACAGCTGCTGGCTGGCTCCCAGCCTCCCCTCGAGTGCAGGCAAGATAGGAATAGTCGAAGAATGCACTGATGCAGGCTGCACGAAGGCAGGAACAGAGAAGGGAAAGGAAGGTAATTTTATCAGTTCATTGAATTCTTGAAGAATTGATGATTCAGAAGTTAATGAATAATGTTATCAATGATTTCATGTTGTAGGACTAGAGGACAAAGAGATTTTATCAATTGATCTCCCCGCCCAACCAGGGGACTGCACCCAACCACTCGGCAATTCCTCAAAATGAAGAAGATCCTCAGCAAAGGAATTTTACCCGTCGTTTTGATAAGTTCTCATATACCTCCTACTACTATTCTTAGGTTTTTTCATCTGTTATGTAATTTCTATGACCATTAACAATGAAGTTGAAACTATATGTTCATGTCTACAATCGCACCAAGTTTCTGGGGCATTACAAGAGTTTTTAGTAGTATTCTGCGTCAAGTTTTTAGTAGTTTTTTTGCGCCAAGTTTTCGCCCGGGCTTGCTCCAATCCTGACTCCGCCACTACTGTATCTATGTCTAAATTCTTTCAACCATAGCAACGCACGGGAACTTTTGATAGTAGATATTATAATGCTCTAAGTGGGATTTTATCCCACTAAAAACATAGTTCCCTTAGAAAAATCGTATTGGAGTTTTGAACAGAGCAATGACAAAAAGGAGTAGTCAACTGGGATATACAAGAACAAAGGCCAAAAAACAGAAGCACCACAAAGTTAGGCTGTGAACCACAATTAGCTTTCTCTATGCGGTACAACTTTATCTCATCTATGGCAAACTTATATATAAACTTGTAGCATCTAGCAAAACTAGCCGGCTGATCCACACATACAAAACACAACGCTATTATACCTCCCTCCGTCTTTTATTGTGCCACACCTCTTTTTTGTCAGCATGTGACCGTTCTACCTACAACCATAATAACCAATATACGATTAATGTGTCTAGAGCTATGATAATAAGTCTGACCGTCAGTACTTCAATCCGCTTGTGAAGGGCACGCCGGTCTGGGGCAGCCAGTTGTCTCCGAGCACCATGTTGTTGACTGTGAAGTTGCCGGCCTCGGCGATGTCACCAAGCACGTGGTATCCGGGCCAGCCGACCCGACGGCTGGTTTCGGCGCCCGGCCCGGAGTTGTTAAACTCGGCATAGTACAGTGTGTCGAGCGCGAAGTCCCCGGACCACGGCATCCACCCGGTGGCGTCCACGAGTCCCCCGAGGTAAGACTCCATGATCACGGTACGCGAGTAGCTCTTCCATGGCCGGCCGAGGTAGGTGCGCGTGTCATAGGCTGCGTTGGCGGCGAGCTCGGGGGACTGGAGCAGCGTGCAGCCCTGGATGGAGGTCCCTGTGTTCTGCTCCGGGTTGGTGCGGCCCTGCGCCGTGATGGTGTTGCTCTGGCCCTGCATCGGGAGGCGGGAGTAGAAGGTGCAGTCCTGGAACACGACGGCGGCGTTGCCGAACACGTAGTCCACGGTGCCGTGCACCTCGCAGCCCCGATAGAATTGACGGAGAGAGTGCGTGTAGAGCGTGTCCTGGTATGCCTCGAAGCTGCAGCTGTAGAACGTCGACAGGTCGGCGCTGGACCGGAGCGCCACTGCCTGGTGCTTCGCCGGGCCGGCCGTGTTCCGGAACGTCATGTTCATCGCCACGAACCCTTGCCCTTGCACAGCTGCGCCATGCGTACAATCAAACTGTTAATTATCAGCTTGGATGAAAATGTTTGACCTTACAAAACAGATAGGCAGAAAGTAATGAAATCCCCTGATTGTAGAGTTGTACTTTCGCCATAATGCCACTATGAATTGGTGGCATGTTAACGGAAAGTTATCGACATGTCCATGCTTGCTATTCAGGAGCAACTAGATGGTGCATGGTCCATATGAAATAACATCACTCCTAACAACTAACAATCTTACCCACACACAAAAAACCTTATTATTTTAGTCTAAATGGAGTGGAGTATTACTTGAATTATTTTCTAATATCATTGAAAAATGCAAATAATATCCTTTGTCTAGATCTTGTCTGTGTTGTCTTTCTTTCTTGAACTCTGGTTGTAAGTGCGGACAAAACTTTGTATTTCCGTTAAAAAATTAATGGAAATGGGGATAGCCCGGTTGGAAATTTTTTGAAAAATGCAACCCGTCGTATAATAGTTGTTATATTTAAAATTATTAGAAGACTACATTTCTAGGACGAACAAGAAATTTGATTCCTAATTGAACACTATTATAAATGTTGATTCTGTCTCTAGCAGTAAATGATTAGTTATATATTGTAGAATCATATTGTAAGACTAGTCACAATGGGGAGTAACTTAGACTAGTAACATGCATATGTTACTACTCTAAGTTACTACCTTCATAGTGGGGAGTAACATGTGTGTAGTGTCATATTTAATAGGTTATACACTCATCTTGCCTTGAAATGTGTGATGTTATGGTAACATAGCTAGTTACCACATCCATCTCTCTCCTCATTAATTATCCGCCACATCAGATTTTTTGCCTATGTGGCACTGATGTTACTCCTATGTTACTCCCCATTGTGACTAGTCTAACATCAATTTTGGAACTGTGCAACTTCAAAATTACAAACTTTTGTGCCTAAAGTTCTAGGCCAATAGCCAGGTGATAAGATCGCAAGGGCGCATCCCTACTGGCCAGGGTTCAATTTCTGTTAGGGACAAATTTCCCGTATCTCACCAAGGCGGGCTCTTCCTTTACAAAAAATCTATAAGGCTCCTCCCTCATTGAACTAGTTTTTCTTTTCTTTGTGCAGCATTAGACTTCATAATGTGTAACTTGGACGAATTGTACAAGTATCAATTTCTTAAACTACATAGAAACCGTAAATTCACAAAAGATTCTGAGCTTAGTTCACAATAAAGCTGAATTCTTTTTTTGAAATTACATTATGTATTACCTCTCTCTAAACAAATAACATAAAAAATCTCGGTAGTTGTGAACATATATACTGAAAATGATTTTTTCTAAAGGTGGTGACTATAATTCTAATCCATCAATTGGAAAAAAAAAACTATATGACTCTATGGTTGGTTCATATTAACTTGATAACTTTTGCACATACACCGATATCATGTATATGCACTCTCCCAGAATTAATATTCTTGAAATTAGAGGTTCAAATGTTTGATATTAAAAGGATAAAAGAGTTATAAGTATCATTGGTTCCATTTCTTATTTATTTTTGTGCTTTTCCTTTTCTTAGGCAGCTGAGAAATTACTATCTGTATTCCAGGATTTGAACCATCCGATTTGAACAATGCGATTTTTTCAAGTATTAGTATGAGAAAAATCTGCCTTGATTAGCTATGAATGAGTGAGAAATAGTCACTTCCCGATGACCTAGAAACTATTGTGTCCTTAATGCATTGTAAACTTACCAACGGTGGCGGAGTTGAAGGTCGTCCAGCCGTCGACAACGCTCCGATTGCCGGTGATCACCGTTTGTCCGATCCCATCGCCGATCATCATGATATACTTCATTTTCTTGGGCACCACCACGTTCTCCTCGTACACGCCTCCCAGCACGTATATCACGTAGTACCCGCTGCTGCCGTTGAGGTTGGTGGGCGCGGCGGCCACAGCTTCGCCGACCGTCGTGTAGTTGCCGGTGCCGCCCTGGTCCACCGTTACCGCTCTGTTCACCGCCACCGTCCCCTGGGGCCCCTCGATCGCCATCCGCCGGACCATCTCCTCGTCGGTCGCGTCGAAGAGCCCCCTCCTCGCGTGCGCCGCGGCAGCCGGCGGCTTCTTGTGGCCGTGGTGCGGCGGCTTCTTGGGCGCCTTGGCCGTGGGCACCCACGCCCTGGTGAAGAGCGAGAGCGAGAGGCTGTAGAGCTTGGTGCCGTTGGCAATCGGCGTGGCGAGGCCGCCGCGATCGGACCACGCTCCCGACGCGGCCTGAAGGCCGTCGAGGCAGGTCTCCTGGTTGGTGAGGATCGCCGAGAGCAGCGTCTGCACGTCGTCGGCCTGCGGGTCGAGGAGCGTCTCCGTGCCCTTGAGCGCGGTGCCCGTGGCGGAGAGGAAGTCGACGTTGAACCCCGCGAGCAGCTTGCAGTCCAGCAGCGCGCCGACGGCGCTGCGGGAGAGGTGGCGGTGGCGGGCGAGGTAGCGGTCGACGAGGCCGACGAACTTGTTGGCACTGGCGAGCGACATGGTGACCGAGAAGCGGCCGTAGGTGTAGAGGTCGCTGGTGCCGTGCGGCGGCAGCACGGTCCGGCAGAATGTCGGGTCCGTCGTGGCGTTGCACGCGGTGGACGGTGACACCGGCGTGGACGGCGGCGCATCGTCGGAGAGCGAGAGAACGAACAAGGAGAGCAGCAGGACGGCGGAGAGAGCGCCGTCATAGTAGAGTGCCATGGTAGCTGGCTAGCTAGCTGAACTATGTGTGTGTCAAATGTTTTGTTCGTGTGTGTGTTAGTGATCGATATGCGAGGTGATCGGTGGTCCTTTTATAGGCGAAGATGAGTGGGGCAGGCTTCATGGTGATTTTTACGTGGGCAAATTAAATTGATGGTCAAGAAGCTGACAGGTGATTAACAGGATTAGCACTTGATGAGCTCGAGTGAGGGTTGAGTGTGTGCTTTTTGCGTCTCGAGAAAAACGCGTGGAGAGACTCCAAGTGGGCGGCGAATGTGCTTGTAGGCCAAGCACCCTCGAGCTGGACAGGCTCTGTGAATCATGGACGCACATGTTTGGATAGAGGACAAAGCATTAATCGATTGTTTGGGTTGGTTTGGTCGGATTCAAATGTCGATTTCTCGCCTTCTTTATTGGTCAATATTGGTAAACGGCTTGGGTTGACCTAACTCTGTTTTCTTATAAATTTTTAGCACCTCTTGCACTTTATAGTCTACTTTATAGATTCACTAGTCAACAGAAAATTGTGCCAGTAGCCCAGCACATACATTTTCTTGTTATTAGAAGTCAAACTAACACACTCCATTCACAGATTTTGTATTTTGAAATGGTTCTGGTTTCCTGTATAATTTTTTTATGTTTTGTGTTTGTTTGTGTTACCTTGAGTTTTTTTTTTTGGTTATTAGGCATAGCACTTCTATTTGTGCAATTACACTTCTGGTTCAGTTATAGTATTTTGTGTCATTACCTTTTCCCTTGTACAATAGCATTTTCACAATTATACCTTTTTTGCGCAATTGCAATATTTTTCATGCCACAAAAGGAACCAAATGGGCCAACTCACGATATAGGCATTTATTTGAGAAAGCCTGCCCTCCTTACGACTCCTTACACGCCTAAAATCTCCGGGGTCATTTCTATGCTGGTTGATCTTGGCTTTGACCAAGTAAGCAAGATAACAGTAAGTAGGTGCTCAAGAACCAAAATTCATGCCCCCCTCACCCAGAACGAGACCAGGGGCATCAAAACCAACTTAAGGAACCGTGTGCGAATGGTACCCTCATTGCACAGGATATGTAAACAGCGTGCGATGGTGCACCGATTCGTCCATCCAAGCGTAGTGACAGTTTGGTTTACTGTGTGCGTTGTTTCCTTATTAGAGATGTCGTTGTTGTAGAACCTCTTATACAGTGTCCGGGTGTGGTCAATGGTGATGGTTGGTTACTACTACTGGGACTTGTTGATCGCGTTGGCATAGCCTTTTTTTCTTTTTCTTTTCCTGTCACTTGTTTTTACATCACATTGTTGTAGAGGCCAGATGTAATTTAGTTTTTCTTCATCTTAATCTCTTTTTTTTAGAAAAAATGAATCCATAAGCACTAGCGTGCATAACAACTTAGCTAGCTAGCTGCAGCCTTCAGGTAAGTGCGCCTCTAACGAATCCCACCGGCTTGCATGATCCAGAGCCTTTGTTGCGAACCAAATAACTCGGTGGGTTTTGACATTGTTTCGTAGCTACTACGTTCAGCTAGGGACATCTTGCATGAGGTTGTTAATTAGGAAATAGGGTGTTTTTTTAGGTAAAAAGAACTGAAGGGAGTCAGTGATGGCACTCCTTCGTGCTTTCACCTTTTCCAGAATCTGGCAGCATTCACGTACATCATGCGTGGTGATCGCTCGTATCAACTTTTGTTTGCAGTGCGGATGTTCTAATTCTGGATGTTTTTTTATTACTTGTAATTCTGGATGTTAAAGTTTACGCAAAGTGGATCGAGGACCGGGCTAGATGACAGTTAAATTCGTAGCCCATAAGGTTGCCCGGACCCCTACCAATTTATATCTTTGGGCCTGATAACTTTTTTTCCCAACTGGGTACGCCTCTTTCCATTAAATTGCTTTAAGGGAAATACAAGGTCCATTGGGCCGCCTACCAATTTATATCATTGGGCCTCATAACTATTCAAATCTGAATATTTTGAAAACCTGAAATATTTTTCAAATCTGATCATATTTGCTAAATATTTTTAAAACCCCAAAACAAGTAAAGTAAAAAAGAAAAACTGAAAAAAAAACTAAACTGAAAAAAGGAAATAAAAAAAGACCAAAACGGGCCGGTCCAACGCGGCGATGAGGGTGCGCCGCGCGAGCCTCCCGCCGCGCAACAGGTATAAATAAGACTTGTCCTATTCAACGCTCTTTATGTCGCCTAAGTCGCTAACGCCCGCAAGTAGACGATGGTGGGCCGGCCCTTGCGCCAGTCGTCTTCTTCCCAACATCGTCTGCATGCACCACCGCGCATCCTGCTAGAACCCTCAACGTTGTCTTCGGCCTAACGGTCGGCTACCGCCACATGCGGCTGGCGGTGCTTACTTGTCGCCCTGCTCTAGCCACCTCCGTCGTCCGACCTCTTTGAAAGAACATTTCTATCCCTATATGTTTCGATGTTTGTTGACAACACAATATGCTTACTAATTGTGTGCTAAAAGGATTACAGGTACATCTTATATATTAACACATGGTGGTGGGACTTCTCCTCTACAAGCATCAAGCGAGAAGTGGTAGTTTTCCTAGGTGTTACCTTATAGGAAAACCGTACTATCAAGAGGGGGATTCGTTGTGGAGGTTTGGGCGGAATCGATCTTGTATATCCATTATACACAAACCAAATATGCACTCCACGCCATCCTAATTTCTCTGCAGAATTTCGAGTTTCCCATACTCTTCTAGCACCGGTAGTACCGGATCAAAAGCCCCGGTAGTACCGCCCACGACGTGGGCGACCGAGCTTTTGTTTCTGTACTGCCGGTAGTACCGGGCTGACCCCGATAGTACCGAGCCTTCACGCTCGGTAGTACCGAGACAGGTACCGGGGCAGGTACCGGGGAACTCCAAATGTTTCTGTACTCGGCGGATTTCCTAAGCGGTAGTACCGGATATATTTCCGGTAGTACCGGGCCTGCGCTTCCCGGTAGTACCGGACAGCGCCCTCCGGTAGTACCGGGCGCTCGCGTCGCTTGGTCAAAATGTCTGTTGACTGCTGCCTCCTACCGTTCAGTAGTATCGGTCCTTTTGGTCCGGTAGTACCACACGTATGCAGAAAACTGGCCAACGGCCACATTTTTGGTGGAGCCATATATACTTGTCTTCTTCTCCAAAGAAGCTAAGCTTTCTAAGATACTCTCTCCACCATTGTTGCAAAGCTTCAACCTCCTAGATCTCCCACTCCATCGGTCCAAACACCTTCATACTTTGAGGAGTGACGGAGGAGGTCTAGATCTACACTTCCACCAAAGCAATTTTGATTCCCCCCACTAATCCCTAGCGGATCTTGTTACCTATTGGGGTCGTTGAACCCTAGACGGAAGTTGTGTTCTTCGTGGCTTTGGGAGCCATGGGGAAAAGCCAAGAGCCTCCAATTGAGTTGTGGATGTGTGCCTTGGCCTTGTAATTCTTGTGGCTTTGGGACCCACGGGAATTTGGTGAGAGCCTCCAATTCTGTTGTGGAGTGTGCCTCATCCTTGTAAAGGTTTGTTGCCGACCTCGAGGGCATCATATAGTGGCTCGTGGAACTCCTCATTGGAGGATAACACGAGGGAGACACGGTGTGCCATATCACGGCTATTCGGAGTTCACTTTGTGACTCCGCACTGCTCCAACGGAGACGTAGCTTCCATTGGGAAGTGAACTTCGGTAGAACATCTCCGCGTCACCATGTGGTTAGCTCTTAACTTTCCTTTACTTGTATTGCTAGCTTATCATGTTTAGTTTATCCTGCTAGCTTGTATCTTTCTCATCATATAGGATTGTTCACCTAGTTGCATATCTAGAGAATCTATATTTGAGCAAAGCCTTAATTTGATTAAAGAAAAATAAAATTTGTAGTTCCCTATTCACCCCCCCCCCCCCCCTCTAGTCAACCTACTCGATCCTTTCACTCTTTCTAACCTCCCCCGATTCCAGCATCGTCGAACATGCCCTGCTCCCTAAATCCTAACATCTCGTCGCCGACGAGCTCCCCGCACACGACCCGCCCGCTAAGTCCATTCCTCGCCTCCGCTGTCGACACCGAATCCAGCCGTGTCGTGACCATCTCATGCGAGGTCCTGCACTCGCCTCGCCGGCGACGACGCGTCTCTCCGTCTTCGACGAGGTCATCTCGGTAATCAGCGCACCCATCTTCTTCGTCTCTGGCAAAATTCTGTTGCTCCTTCTCGACCACCGTGGGTCGGCCCAATTGTTTTTTGGTGGGGTGGGGGGGTAGGCGTCGCTCCCCCATCCGACGCAACGGGCGATCATATAGGGTTTGCCAGTGTATTCCCCTAAAAAAATCAATGTGTGGTGTATATCGTGGATGGCACTAGTGTGAGCGGCCCATCTGCTTTCTTTGGTGTATGGAGAAGTCCAAGTAAACGGCCAGAAGTTCTAAAAGGAAAAAGTAAAGGCTAGTAAACGAGAACATCGAGTAGCACTGTAAACCTTCGCGATGGCTTATATTTGTCTCCGGAGGTGGCGACACCTCCTGCCGTCCCATAACCAGCGTTGGATCATCTTGACATCGACCAACACGGCGCGGGTATCCATCCTCCGCCATGTGTAGCTGATACCGCTGTCACACCATCTTGTTACCTTTTCATGTCAAAACTGGCATGTCCGTGGATTGGCGTCATCCGGGCCATCCAGTTAGGCACGGGAGGGGCCAGGTTCCTTACTAGCATTGACTAGCAACCTCTCTCACCAACTATGTTTGGAAAATGCTTAATTTCTTGTTACTCGTTCTCGAACGTGAGATCCGCGCCGCTGGGAGGAGGCGGCACGACGCGGCCGCCGTAGCTTATCCACCACCCCTACGGTAGACGGTAGTCCAACAACACGAGGAGCATGTGCGGGTGGAGTACCTCCGCCTCCTCGGTGCTAGGTTGTGGCCCCGGTAGGGCTCGAAGGTGGAGCCGCCGGCCTCGTCGTTCTGCTCCATGGGTGTCGGTTTTGGCGGGAGAGCAAAATGGAAAGGGAGAATGTGAATGGGGGGAGAGGGCCTAATTGTATTTATGACATGTTGGATCCTCTTGTCAGAAGACAAAAGACGTGTCCGACGCCCCTCGAGCCGGCCCCAAAAGATGGGGGCCAGACTAAGGTGTTGGTAGAACTTTTTTTTCTTCTTCTGTGCGGATTGACGGGTCCTTTCACTGACGTCGGTGGAGATGCTAGCTACGATATTCAAATCCACTTAACTTGCGTGTTCGTAATCCTACTTGAAAAGATAAAAGGTGACGTCGACATACATGAGAGGAAGGCCACAGCAGCGTGCACACACCATGGATATGTGCTTGGGCCACGTGCAAACCAGGTACCGGAACCCACCGTTTCCCCGGTAAACCGACGGCAGAGTAAGGGAATCCGGTTGGCGCGACTTCTCGCACTGAATCGCTCGCTGACCCTGTTCAACGCATGCCACCCTAGTACACTACATACACTGCCATCAGTGACCAGTCCACAGGCCACACTCCACAGACCATAGTGAACCCGCGCGGCTCCCCTGGCCGCCACGTCTCCTAGCTGCCGTGCCACTTGTCGCCGGCCTCCTCGCCGGATGCTGCCCCCCTCGATGGATCGCTTTCCAGTGTCCACGGCTTTACTCAGAAACCTTCACGGCATCACGTGCCAGCCGCCTAGTTTTGCTCCTCTGCATCGCTCCATTCTTCGGTTTCATGGACTCTGCGTGCTTATATATAGAGCGAGGCAGGGTTACAGCCATTGACGAATGAAGGAAACCTCTGCCTAGTCTAGTTAGCTGCCAAGCGCTCGCGAATAAGGTTAGAGCGTGCTAGCATGTGCGGCGGAGCGGTCATCGCTGGATCCACAGCCGACGGCTCCAGCATCGCCGGTAGTTAGTACTTCTTACTTGTGGACTGATGCCGTTTTATATAATCATCAACTTGCGCACATATAGCCAGCCATATACTTGCAGTTGCAGGCCTGCATCTTTTTGATTGCTAGTCCTGTGAAACTTGCCAATTGTTGTTTTCTACTGATAATGATACTCTTATGAAATGAAAGTAATCACAGTAGGGCGATGATAATTTTGTAATGTAGCTGGCGTCCTGTCGTATATATTTACACCCAGACCTGATTTGTGTTTCCTTGCAAAGGGGAGGAGAAGTTGACGGCCGTCAGGTTACCGGCGCCGGGGCGGAAGACGGCGTACCGTGGGATCCGGCGCCGGCCATGGGGTCGCTGGGCGGCGGAGATCCGCGACCCGAGGAAGGGCGCGCGCGTCTGGCTCGGCACCTACGCCACCGCCGAGGAGGCCGCGCGCGCCTACGATGCCGCGGCGCGTGACATCCGCGGTGCAAAGGCCAAGCTTAACTTCCCGCCCGCGGTGGGCGCCGCGCCGGCTGCAGCCGCGGTGGGGGCGACCAAGAAGCGAAGGACGGCCGCGGACGAGGAGAGCTCGGCCTCTTCGTGTCCCCTTCCGGCTGCGGCTGCCGGTGGCGGCGGCGCAGAGAGACTGCGGGAGTGCATGTCGGGGCTGGAGGCGTTCCTGGGTCTGGAGGACGCCGCCGGGGAGCCCTGGGATGCCGTCGATATCAGGTTCGAGTAGCCTTGTGCCGTTGCCACGTACGGCTGCATTCTGTGGTTGCGGCTTGCGGGACCCACGTCTGACCGTCTGTAGCGTGTCTGCTCTTGCTATGGAGTCCTCTCCAACGGATTAGGCGATTAGCCCCTGGTGTATGACTGCACGTTACCATGGTAGATTTGTCGATAAATAAACGGATTAGCGAATGTTTAACGAGTATATCATCCGGCTTTGTGATCCGAGCATGTATGATCAGAATGTGTGGAACATGCGTTAAAATTTATTGTCATGATAGGATTTTTGTAGTTTAAATTTATTACTCCCTCCAGATCAAAATATAAGATGTTTAAGATATCTCATATACGGACTACATGATAGGGAAACATTGTATTTTTTAACTGAGGGAAACATTGTTAGGAAACTTTCTTGAGTATAGTAAACTTTTCTGAGGGCAATTAAAGATGGCAGTAGATCATACCCTGTTGGTAAATTTCCTAGATTAGACGCTTCGATCCTGGACAAAGCGGAAGGATATCACAAGCCAGCAAGGCACAACGTCTCAAGCCTTGCAAAGATATAATGAACATACCATGCATATCCGCCGGACGTAGGTACGCGCGCCTGCAGACTCCCTATATATACATCCGCCCAGCAATATATATATGGCTCGATCCATCGCAGCATCCAGGCCGACCCCTCTGTGTTTAGCCATAGCCACGATGAAGCACACAAGCGATTACTGTCGCATTCTCCTCGCCATCGCCGCGCTAGGGTTCGTCGCGGCGGCACTGGCTCGCGATGTTCCCGGCGGCGGCACCACCGAAGACCTAGCTCCGCGTCATGACGGTGTTGGTGGAGATAGCCAGTATCATGACTCGAAGCCGGATGTTCCCAGCGGTGAGAACCCGGTGCACAACCGATCTCCTTCGTCCTACCCGGGCTACCCCGTGGAGACGGGCACTGCGACCATGCTACGAGTATTTACTCCCCCTGCTCCTACGAGCAACACCATGATACATGAAAACGCTCCCCCTTCGCACCATGACTAGCGAGCTGACTGTAATTCTAGTACGGTAGTGCGATTATCACACGAAAGATTTGATCAAAATAAACTAGAGTACAATATGAGAACTCTGATATGGAATGTATTCACGTTCTTGATCTTGTTTGTTTTTTTGCTTTCTGTGATTTGCTTTAATGATGTGGATCCTTGCGCTTGATAGTATAGCTACTGTACGATTGTGATGCCATCATTCGTGCGATCGGTAGACGGCTCAGGAAAGCCACCTACGATTTTTCTGCATGGTCGTAGTGGCCTAGTACCGATGTGTTGACCCCTACAAGTCCATCTCGTACACTGGCACGGTGCAACAGAATAAATAAATACATAGCTTGTTAATCCCAAAATATCTTTATGCGGTAAATTACGAGATTGTGTAGAGCCATATATCATTTTTTATAGGCCGATTGGAAAGATCCTTGATACTGTCCGTGAGATGGAAAACCAAAATTAATTGTAGATATATCTTTGGCAGGTACACTCGCCAAAAAATGCATTTGATTTGGTATTGACACCATTTATCCTTGTATGTAATTACTAAAAAAATCCCAACGTTGATGGTAAATAATTTTTCCACAGCGGGGTGAGCCACGTCGCCGATCATCCTATATATATGTACCCCACGAGTGAAGCAGTATAGTCCACGGTCACAAACAACATGGGGCATATAGAGTTCAGGTGCATTATCCTCTTGGTCGCTAGCTTCAGGTTTGTGGCAACGATATCGGCGCGAGAGGCTCCCCTCGGTCTCGACATCCTTCAACGCCCACCTCCTTCCTTCAAAGCAAGGGCAATATTTCTCACTTCCAAGAGAGGCGCATACCTCATCCACTCTCACCATTCTCCTCATCCTCCTCCTCCGAGCGAGGTTTACCGTACCATGCATGATGTTCCGAGTGGTGAGAACCCGGAACACAATAGTTCTCCCCCTCGCAACATAGTCCACCCCGATGGGAGAGACACGGGCATTCCTCCTCCGCCGGCATCTAATAAGCAACTACATGACCATTATCCTCCGCCTATGGCTCGCTACTAAGCGAATGTATGAGTATCATCCTTTGTCCCGCTGAAGGTCAAAATGTCCCTCGTTTGTAAAAGGGTATTCATGTGAAATCTATTAAAATTCTGCAGGGTTGCGCGTGTCATTTCAGAGGTGCGTTGTGTAGGTAGGTGCACCAAGACTTAATAAAAGAGAATGGTGCCACTTGCCAGTGTGTCCTATTTGCTTCTTTTCTTTTCTTTTCTTTTCTTTTCCTTTCTTGAGAACCATGCAAGTTCCTATTTTCTCCCACGATGTTACAGTAAACTTTACATAAATCTATTCCAGTAATATATATGTTCGCGTGCTAGCTTAATATGTATGGCTACATGCACTGGTATCTAGCTAGTATCAAATTAAGATAATTCCACCAAAAAGATGTACATTCACTCTTTAAAGGAGAATGTGGAAATTCATGTGTGTAGCATATATGGGCATAGAGATGCAACTTATGGTGTTTTAAAAAAAATGGTTGGAGTCATCAGTAGTATCAATAAATAAATCTTATGGTCTTCACACTATCTTATGTACCATGATAATTAAAGAAAAATATTAAGATTTCTTATTGCATAATTCAAAAAAATGAGCTTATTTTGGTCTTACTGAGTTTATTGCTTTATTGGATTTTTAGTTGGATTTGTTTGAGAATGCAACGGGTCAGAATAATAGTATGGCAAAACTCATCCCAAATAATCCCCAGTTAATTAAGAATTTTATACTCAATAAATAATTTCTAAAATATTTTGGCAAAGACCTAATTACTTCCTACTATTGCCAAAATATTTTGGCAAAACCTAATTAGTTTCCTTCTATTTCCAAAACCTTAATGTCATCTTTATAAATATGTATTTTTTTCAAAATAATAATTCATTAAGTGTCACTCAAACACTTTTAAATGTTATCTTAATTACTTCCCATGTGAAAAATAAAATATTTTAACAATTAAAACCATTTCTTGTGCCTTTTATAGAATTTGTATAATGGTATTTTCCATATCATATAATTTTGTAACTACAAATCTTAAAATTTGGTACCGCCTACATCATGCAAATCCTGGCCTGCCGAAAGGAAAAAAATTATGTTCACACGTTCAAAATGTTAAGACTAAGTCATATTTCTAATCGTGGCAGCTTCCCTTCCCTAGAATCCGAATCTCCAATCTATAGCATCTAACCAATCCGTTAACATGATTGCGCAGTGAGTTGAGGCTCCATCTTTTTTTTCCTTCACCCGCTTCAACGACGTATTGTGATAATAAGTTCCCCTAACCAAGCAGCCTCTAAAATCATGAGAAAAGTCCTCAAGATTAACTTTATTCTCCTACGCTGCCTATTTCAAATTTCGAGCTCAACTTCTTCCCTAAGGTTTGCCTCATCTACCCAACATATCACCCTCCTTTATGTTCCCTTGACAGTAGGGCCATGGACCCACATAGCATACTCACATCACCTCCTCTCCTCTCTTTTATCTTCGGTACTCATGTCGTGTCTGACTATGTTGGAAATCCCCCAAGTGGAAGGGAATGATGTTGATAACACCAAGAATTTTCCTTAGTTAAAGAACCAACATTTGTCTAACCAGTAGGATGATGTTGTTGTTGGGTACCCCCCCACACTGGAAGGGATGATGTAAATTTATCGAACCGGTAAGAATACAAAGTTTTCAACAAATTAGCAGAACCTGCACACAAAACACATAACCCCCTTGTCCCCAATGTTCACGAAAGGTTGTCAAGATTCTCGTCTCACCAAAAACAAGGATTAAACCATGATGTGAAAAATATGGATCTAAAACAACAAAAATAAAAATGTCACCAAGTGATACCACATAGATGCCACTATCGCATCTGAGTCGCACTCAAAGACATGACCTTTCATGACGAATTTTAGTACTCCCTCCGATCCCACTTAAGTGTCGCAAGTTGTACAAGGAAATGTACATGTGTAGTTCATTTCTCATGTTATTTTTAACGGACCAGAGGGAGTACTAGCGTGGAATTTTATTGATAATTTTTTAGGTCATAAGCAACGTGTCATGCACAAATTTAGACAGTCAACAATGATTTTTTGTGACGTTTGGGTGACTTTTTATGACTTTTTCTCACGTCAGTAGTGAGTACAAGACTGGAGGCGTAGACCTTTTACTCAAGAGAACATTGTTGACACCTATGGTCATTGAAGCAATGACGCCAATGATAGCCTCTTTAGATTGAAGGATTTTTGTTTGGAGGATACTAATTCATAGGATTCTTTCCAAGTCCTTTGAATCAAAAGAATGACTTCTCCAAAATTCTCATGGATTACATTCGTACACTCCAATCTCAGAGAATTTCGACATCAACTCTAATCTTTTTTGTACACTCATCCGCGTTGGATCGAGTTACTTTTCCCGTGTTTCATCCAAATGACTTTTTTCACCCTCTATCTTGTAATCCTCTGTAATCCAAATTTCTGTGTTTTTCTAATTCATGTGTTTTGTAATGTTGTCATCCAAATAAGTCCTGACTTTTTAATAACTCTTCCATTTCACCACACGATCTTATAAGATCAATGCCGTATAGGGAGAGGAGCGCGACAGCGAGGCTGAGAACCGCAACCATAATTACGGTGGATTCCCTAGCATTATTTTATCAATTGCTCGTAGATATTAGAGCATCTTCACAGGCACTCCTGAAATTTTGTCCCCTTTAGGATGCTGGGCATATGTCCAGCACATTTCGGGTGCTGCCAAACAGCTAGCTGCACCCCAAACGGCTGACCCTATCGATTTTTTTCAATTTGTTTAATTTTTTATCTAAAAACATAGGAAAATGATTGCACAGTACAATAGTAATTTAAACATAGGACAAATATAGTTATTATAACAATTAAAATTAGAATTAAAATAGAGAGCAACCACCTCATGTGCTCGGCGTGCTCACAAATGCATGATTAGATCATTCTAATTTGTTGATGCATGATGAGAAAATCACAAAATTTGACCGGCAATGATTATGTTGTGCATGATAACACAAACATTTATAATCTCCACATCTGGTTTAGCGACCACACGATATTGAAGGGTACATGACAATCACAAACCGGCATTGGAACACATCAAATGCTCGCTCCATATCTTTTCTGAAACTCTCTTGTTTGTCTGCAAAGTTAGAGTTTGTCTCGCCAACAGGGTGCAAAGTTAGAGTTTGTCTCGCCAACAGGGTTACTGATGGTGTTGAAAAATATCAACCAACCAGGATAGATGCCATCTGTCAGGTACTAGCCCTTGTCATACTCATAACCGTTGATCACATACTTACACTCCGGAGTTTGGCCTTAGCAAGTCTCGCGACGGCAGGATGAGCTGTCGCGGTGCAAAACGACAAGGCGGCGGGGAGCGGCGCTGACTTAGTGGGCGGCGTGGAGTGGCGGCGACAACAAGGGGTTGCAGAGATGACGACGGCAAGGGACGGCGGCGGTAGCGCGAATCGCCGGGTAGGGGAACAGGAGAACGGGGTGAGGTGCAAATAACTTCCGGCCTATGTCGTTCCGTGTGTATGACAGGCGGGAGCTGCTGTCGAAGAGCTTTTTCGTGTGCTGCATGTTTTTTTTTTGCCGGTGGAGGTGCCGGTGAGCCGTTGTTATCTCCGCTCGACAGTGTGGTACTACTCCCGGTGCGGGCTACCCTGGAACGCTCAAAACATAACTGACCAATTTGGTCGAAACACACACTCAGGACTCACCATTCACTGTCATACTGTACACGTAAGCGGCGTCAACGGCGCCGGCTCTGTCCCGCTCCTGTCGGAGATGGCGAGGGGCACCACCACCATGGAGGTCCGCGGCGACGGCGTCGCCGTCATCACAATCTCCAACCCGCCCGTCAACGCCCTCTCCTTCGACGGTATCACCTCACCGTTCTCTGCACACGCAAATTACTGTGTTCACTTTCCTTTTCCTGGCGGCGCCGCCGCCGCCGGATTTGGCCTATATGGCTAGTTTCCGCCCTACCTGCTCATGTGTTTTACCCGTTGAAGAGCGTGGTTTCTGGAATTTACATCGCGGGGAGCGGCGCGGCTCGTTTGCTGCAACGCGCAGCGTGCTGTTACTAACGCAATTTTGCTGCACATCGGAGAATAGTTCAGTTAAGTCCCCAGGTTGAGGGATTTTCTGATCGGATCTGTACATCACACTGCCAGTAGCCCCAGTTTGTTGAATCTTCTAGTATTGGATATGATCGGATCTGACTGAAGCAAGGCAGTGCCTTTGTGCTTGGTGCCTGCTAAATATTACTACTTCCTCCAGTTCACAAAAAACATCACGTTTACTTTGATAACTTAATTAGTTCTTAAATATTTATGTTGGATGCCCGAAAATCAAATGTCTACATTTGTCTTGAGAAAGTACTCTTTTATAACATATAAAACTTACTGAATTTGATAAATACGTTATAATGAAATCAAATGTCAACTTACTATGTTTAATCGACCAACCGATGATTCAATGACCAATAACTCTACATTCTGTGATCATGAATGGCTGCTTCTGATATGCCTTTTTTTTCTGTTCTGCAGTCATAACTAGCTTGCAGAGAGACTATGCAGAAGCTCTAAGAAGGAATGATGTCAAAGCAATCGTTCTCACTGGTATTTTACAGTAAACATCCTGTCAAGCCTCATATCCTAGCGCAATATTTCTGATGGTTTATACGGTGTCTAGGAGCCAAAGGGAGATTTTCAGCGGGATTTGACATAAATGCATTCGAAAATAAGCCAAGTAAGGACAAGGCAGTCATTGTATGTTCTTGCATTTCTCACTTCCACTGCTAAGTTTAGTTTTTGTATGGCAACCACCCCCCCCCCCCCCCCCCCCCAGAAAACGACAAGCCCTGGTCCCTGTCTGTTGATTTTCTGACTGACATAGTAGAAGGTAACTTGTGATACACTTGCCCTGAACCAAGTTTGTCAACCAGTTGACAATTTTTTAACTTCTCATCATTTGCTGCCAGATGCTCAGAAACCGTCAGTTGCTGCCATAGATGGCGTTGCTCTAGGTGGTGGCTTAGAGGTTGCAATGGTATGTCTAGGTTGTATTAGTCGGATTACGCATAATTATTTTGGGTGTCAGTTTGTTCAACATCGCGACGTATTTTTGTGCAGGTTTGCCACGCTCGTGTTTCTACAGCGTCAGCTCAATTAGGACTACCTGAACTTCAACTTGGTATCATTCCTGGAATGGGAGGTACTCTCTAGTCCCAGCATTGTCTTTTGTGTGATAGCGTTATTCGCTTATGCTCTTCTATGTGTATTTTTTGTTGCATAGACACGAGTACATCGTTCCCCTTGACCTGTGTCCTTTGTAAAGAGGCTACTAGATTCTAATTCATGATTTCATTACTTATAAGATACAGAGGAAAAAAAGAGGAATGGTAGATGAAAATACATATCAATGTCATAGGATGCAAGAAATTCATCCCCACTGGCAATTGACCTGTGCTGGACACAGTGGAAGTAGAAACCTTTTCAAACTAGCTGTCCCTGAAGGTTGGGATGGTCTGGTCAGTGAACATAATCAGCATACATACAAAAGGGAAATAAGAAAATAGGGAACTTGGTGCGATATTTCGAAAACACTCTTGTTGATCTCTCTGTTGTATCATGAAGCTAACTTATTATGTATTAAAGTCAAATATTAAACACAAAAAAATGGTCTTCTTCAAGGTCAAAAAACAGCCTCTTTCATGTTGATTTCTCTGCTAAAAGCATAAGCTGTTATATTTTATTTTCTTATTTTATGTTGTTTGAGACATTTGCATCTGCTGCAGGAACACAACGATTGCCCCGCCTTGTTGGCCTGCCAAAAGCTCTTGAAATGATGTTGGTATGTCTGACTTGTCCTTGACAAGTTGCAATGCATGCACTTTTTTTTCCTCGCGTTGGTCATGCAATAAAATTATGAGTGTGTTGATTGTTGACTATGACTTTGTACTGGTATCTTCTCTTAATAGATGTCAAAGTCTATAAAAGGAGTAGAGGCTCACAAACTCGGTTTAGTTGATGCCATAGTTCCAGCTAATGAATTGGTCAACACCGCCTGTTCGTGTGCACTGGAAATCCTTGAACAGAAAAGACCATGGTTCAAGAGTCTCCGTAGAACTGATAGACTTGCAGATCTTGGGGAAGCAAAGGAAATTCTAAAATTTGCGAGAATTCAAGCCCAAAAGCAGGCTGCTAATCTTCAACATCCATTAGTTTGCATTGATGTTATTGAAGAGGGAATATTTTCTGACCCTCGTGCTACCCTTGTGAAGGTAAATCACTAGTTAATACTCCCTCCGTTTTTAAATGTAAGATGTTTTAGGTGTTTCACATGTTGTCTAGATGCATGCTAAAATGAGTGAATATACACACTAAAACGTGTCTAGATACATTTGTATACATGTGAATATGGACAAAGGCTAAAACATCTTATATTTAAAAACGGAGGAAGTACAACCTTTTGGAGCATCTATGACGTGCCTAAGTGGTTATTGCTGCTTCTTAAAAAAATCGACAATTGACAGGAAGTGCTCTCTGGAAGTATGCTCGAGCAGTCTCAAACAAGCAAAAGCTTAAGGCATGTCTTCTTCGCCCAACGTGCGACTTCAAAGGTTCGTGGAAGCCTAAAGCTTTAAACATACATGTTCTCATGCTAGCTTCTATTCGATTCAGAAATTAGCGTTAATTAGTTAACCTTCCAGTAAAACCAAACCAACACTATTGTTTGTTGTTGTTGTACTATTAATATTATTATCTGCTTTTGATCTAGTCCGTTGACGGTCAACACATAATAAGTGGAGTACATTTATTTATTCATGCTATAAGATGAATCAACGTATCGTGTGCCAAATTTTCTTGATAATTGTGTTGTGATTTCCGTGATCACAACTAAGCTCCTTTTGGATCCCTGATAGTAAATGTTTGTAAGCTTTTCCATGTATATGATTTTGAATGAAAAACATAGGATCTTCTTGGAAGTTGAGGCTTAATGTGTCATGTGCATTCATTGATCTGACAGTCTCAAGCTCTAATAGATTCCAGAGATTACCAACTTGGGTTTGACACCACGGAGAATACTGAAGGTAGCTATTATTGGGGGAGGTCTAATGGGATCCGGTATTGCAACTGCACTGATACTCAGTGACATCTTGGTAGTCTTGAAAGAAGTTAATGGGAAGTTTTTAGAGGCTGGTATTAACAGAATTAAAGGTGTGTCCTTTTTTGCCACAGAAACTTATATTGAGATTGTTTTTAAAGTTTCTCATATATTCTTTCTTTTTTGTTCAGCTAATTTGCAGAATTTTGTCAAGAAGGGACGAATTACCAAAGAGGATTACGAAAAGAAGCTTTCTCTACTGTCCGGTGTTCTTGACTATGAACAATTTAGAGATGCTGATATGGTCATTGAGGTATATTCAGTTTTATACAAATACTTCTTTCTGTGATTTGGCTCAGTAGGTAATATCACTGAACAATGATCTAGTGCTCCTTACATCTTGCTCCTCAACGATAATCTATAGAGAGGCATACAACTGCTGATATTCAAGGCAGCTACTTCGATTTGATGGCTAAGAAAATCCTAGAATAATCCTACAAGGAAAATAAAATCGGCTAATATGCGGCTATGCCCCACAATAATCATAAAAACAAAAGGTCCTACAAACTCTTAGCATAGACCAAGAGAAAAGGAGAAGTGGTACCTGTTATTTTGCTAGGGACAAGTTACAATGGTCGAGATCGTAACATGCAACTGCGCTGCGCGAGTAATTCCCCTGGTTTCTGATTACTTCCAACATAGTTATAAAATCAGCTCCAGTGGCAGAATATTCATTTAGGGCCAAATAGGCAATGGCCGTGATGGAAAATTAATAAAACTCTTGACGATATATTGTGGAAGCAAAGAAATATTTTCTTATTTCAAGTACGGCCAAAACATTTGCTTATGTATATCCATATATGATAATCTCAGACCATTATGTTTGTCACAGCTTTTGATTCAAGCAGTCTAACTTGCTCTAATGTATAGAGAACACATACTGATCTTGATGGCTACTTGATAAAACCTTGCAGGCAGTTATCGAGGATATATTAGTAAAGCAGCAAATATTCTCTGACCTTGATAGGCACTGTAACTCTAATTGCGTGTTTGCTACAAATACTTCAACAATAGACCTGCAGTTAATTGGCCAACAGACGGCTTGTCAAGATCGAATTGTTGGTGCCCACTTCTTCAGGTAATCTGTTATGCACAGAGAGCACTTCCATTGTCCATCTTTCTCAACTCAACTATCTAACTGTTGTATACTTGCAGTCCAGCTCATGTCATGCCACTGTTGGAAATAGTTCGTACTCATCAGACTTCCTCACAAGTTATTGTGGATTTGCTAGATGTGGCAAAAAAGATACGGAAAACACCAATTGTTGTTGGGAGCTGCACTGGGTTTGCCGTCAATAGGATGTTTTTTCCTTACGGCCAGGTGGCTGGTTTGCTTGTTGATTATGGTTTGGATATATATCACATAGATCATGTGGTAACACAATTTGGAATGCCGATGGGACCTTTTCGGTAAGGATATATCAGATATTGTCAGCTGCATTGAATGGGCCAGTTAGTTTTCACACTCAAGTAGTTACTTTTTAGTGAATTACCGCAGAGCATTAAGCTAGAAAATTTTACCCTATTTTTCTCATTTCTGATACCACTGGAACCAAATAGATTGCCACAGCTTTGACAAAGCATTATGGTTCAGTGTTGACCGTAGAGGAATATAGTTCATTTAAATTTTAGCTTGAACTGCTAGTGTTTCGTCTCGGTCCTCTGCCATATCGTCCTTTTTCCCTTTCTTTCCCTAGTCAATTACTCTATGTTTGACCTGCTTACTTTGTTAGATAGGATTTGGCCGCTAACTTTTACATCTATTAAGTTAATAAATCAGACTAGCTGCTTCCTTTCTTATTCTGTAATGGCTTCCAGTGGTAGGTGTTTTTTGACTGAGAACAGATTTATGCTGACTTGTTCCTCTTTTGGCTGCTTTATAGGTTTCCATGTTGGTGGAATTATTTTTATTATCGTATTAGTGTAGTAACATGGTTCTCATGCAAGCTAGTGATGTACACATCTTCGTGTTTATTGATGGAACATTTTCATAGATATCTATTTATTTGTCTAACGGTGTTATTTTCTTATCTTCTCTATACAGATTAGTTGATCTTGCAGGTTTTGGTGTTGCCGTTGCCACCACAAAGCAATATTATCAAAGTTATCCTGAGCGATGTTATAAATCACGGCTTACTGAAGTTATGCTTGAGGACAACAGGACAGGTTTTTTCATATAGAAAATACATTAGCTTCACTTAATGCTTGGCCTTGTGAAGCTGTATCTCATGGTTATATTTAACTTGTGGAATTCTGGACAGGTGAATCTTCTCGTAGAGGCTTTTATCTTTATGACGATAAGCGAAAAGCTTCTCCAGATCCTGATATTAAGAAGTATGTTGAGAAATCAAGAATCATGGCAGGTGTCGCACAAGATCTCAAGGTCATGTTATATCTAACTTAATTATCTTCTTCTGGTTCAGAGAAGGGTTTGGAAAATTATCTTGTTATTTGATACATCTCGTGCCTGGACACATCCCATTCTTGCATATGTATTTGTTTTACTTCTCACAGTACCCTTTCCCTATCTGGTGTATTTTGTCTTCTTTTTTGCCCTCGCTTCTCTGGCTAATCTGAAAAAAATACAGAAATTGTGAATAGTGTAGTGAGTTATTTTGGTCAATTGGTGAGTACATCGTTGTCTATTCGTGCATCTATTTTCTATGATTTTGTAATGAGAATACCACTCACTACAGTGTACATATTAACCTGTGGATACATTCTTTCACTGCTTTTGCTCAAACAATCTGACAGACGATTGCTTTTTCCTCAGCTGATGAAACTATCAGACAAGGACATTGTAGAGATGATCTTCTTTCCCGTGGTGAATGAGGCCTGCCGAGTGCTTGACGAGGGAATTGCTCTGAAAGCATCCGATCTTGATGTAGCATCCATTATGGGAATGGGTTTCCCTTCTTATAGGTCCAATTGCTTACTCCTGAAACCTAATTCACAATAGTTTCCTTTGCATGTTCATCCTAAATTCCTCACTGATCAGTCTCCTGTGCTCTTTTTACACCAGGGGTGGAGTGATGTTTTGGGCCGACTCTCTAGGCACAGAATACGTGTACAAGAGACTGGACGCATGGTCCAAGGATTATGGGGACTTCTTCAGACCCTGTGAATATTTAGCGGCAAGAGCTCGCCGAGGTGCATCCCTGGTAAGATCTGTAGCATGCTTACATCTTTCACATCGTCGGTGTGGCTCTTTGATCTCGGATGGCGCATTTCCGTGCCGTACCACTGAATTTTGTGCGGATGGCATCACCTGATCGTGCATCCTCTGAAAAATGCTGCAGGCTGCCACAGTCGCCAAACCACGACTATAGGGGCCATGCGGATTGCTACCTTGTTGTCCAGTCCGAGATGAAAGACTAGGCAGGAGCTTTGAGTGTTGTAGATGCGTAAGACTGGGGAAGGAAATGATGGGTTGGTTTGGTTGTTGGTGAATGGGGATTACCGTTACGTTGCTTGTTTGCCGTGATATGCACACGGCACAGTTGGTTTATGCATTGTGGCTTTCCCTAGCATCTGTTGGAAGTGGAATGGAGAGGGGACCCGGGAGCATACAAAGTCGTTTGATGAAAAAAGACAAAATTCAGTGTTAATAAAGGCTTCTCACGAGACATTGTTATTATTATTATTATTATTATTACTAGCAAAAGTGCCCGTGCGTTGCAACGGAAAGAAAATTATATCATACGTCCCTAAAAAACCAATAATATACCAAGTATAAACCAAGTGAAATATCCAGTCAGTTCCCTAGACATGAAGGATGTAAAAAAAAGAACAATAATGAGAAATACATATTGTTGGCGACTTGATCATTTTTTCCTAGTCAATCATTTTTCCTGCATGTTTTCTCCATACCGTTGCTTTGGCACAATTTCAAAATTCAGTGTTCTAAATAAGTAAATATGCATGTGCTTTGCAATGGACGGAAAAGTATCCCACGCCCTCCTGCTTAAAGAACATAACGTGTAGGCTGGGATCTGAATTTCTGACCATCCAATATCGCACGTAACCAAATACATGCATCCAGCAATTAGCTAGCTCCAATCAAATAACTAACTATCCCGCACCGCACCCGTCGACCGTCGTGGAGCAGAGGGTTAGGAACGCCCAGTGGCCGTATGTCTTCCTCGGCGGCACCGGCACCGCCGTGCTGAACGGCATCGACTTCGACATGGAGGCCCCGTCCAGGTACTACGACACCTCGCCAGGAACCTGACGTCGCTCTACAACGGCGCTGGCAACAACGAGAAGAAGTACATGCTCACCGCGGCACCGCAGTGCCCGTTCCCGGACGCGTCCCTTGCGGTCACGCTCAGCACGGGATGTTCGAGTTCGACCACGTGTGGGTGCAGTTCTACAACAACCCGCCGTGCCAGTTCGCGGCCGGGGACCCGAGCGCGCTGCGAAGCGCCTGGCTGCAGTCAGTATTGACCTGAACGACCACGATCACGGAGCCGGCAACGACCGCCGGGACGCTCGCCGGCACCGACAGACTCTGTTAGCCGTGTCCTGGTAGCCGCAGCAGGCCATCATTGCTAACAGCACGCCCGTGATCACCCATGCGGAGGCGATGCAAGCCACCATCAAGCCGTGGCGCGGCTAAAACCGGTGCCGCCGTTCGGCCCTGTCACCGCGCCGCCGTCTGCATGCACTTATACGTACTCGATCGACTGTAGGGCCGGCGCCGAAGTTGAACCACTCGATCCATTGCTGGTTGCTCCGTGTCCTCGTCGTCCTTGTCGGTCGAGGGTCTTGCGTCCTTTCTATTGCCTTCGGCCACCCATTGGCGCGTGCTCTGAGCGGATTCGTGTCAAATCAGAGCTCAAGTTGGATACTTGGATTTGCTGGCAGGCGGCGGCTCGTGTAGGATAAGGACGTGCTTTGCAATGGACCATAGAAAACTTGGTTGGTCTCGGACTGGGCCGGCCATGCCCAACGATCAATTGGAGACACCCACGGCACATACGAATACGCAACGAACACAGCGATCGAGCGAAGGCGACCGCACGAGGAACTTTTTTTCCCGACTTACGGGTGACACAGGTGGGTAATTATTTACAACTTTAGAGGCAAATTCAGTGACCTACCAAATCAAACGGCGGAAGACTTAGCGCTTTTATTATTAGGTATAAATTTGTCTTTTTATGTCGGTTTTCCACAAAATTTTGGCGTGCGCACGGACTACTATTTGAGATGTACAGTACGTGCCACGGCGTGTGCAAGGTGTGTAGGCAGAGCACGTAGTTAGAGAAAAGCAGAGCCTTCCACGAACGAGAAGATATCTAGTGCCCCACGTAAAAAAAAAAATATCTAGTGCTCCCAGCCTAAACTTTAGGGTGCTACCCGTCCTACCGCAAAAAAAGTCAAGTTTAAATGTTTCAAAAAATTCTACGAAAACTTGTGTATGTTCACAATATATTTTTGTACAACCTCCAAAATTTTGAAATCCAAATTCAAAAGAAATATTGAGAAACAAAAAGGACAAATCTGGCATGAAAAGTGTCATTTTGTGGTTTTTGTCTTTTTTACACCCATGACATTATTCATGTCTGATTTGTCTTTTTTGTTTCTCGATGTTCATTTCGAATTTTGAGCTGAAATTTTTGGAGGTTCTACAAACATAACTGGAGAACATTTATAATTTTTCGTAGAATTTTTGAACACACTTAAAAATGTTTTTCTTAGTGGTAGCACACTGAGGGCTCGTTTGGTCGTAGGGTGTAAAACACCCAGGGTAGAAACGGCACCTCGGGAATTTTCAACCGCACAGGCGTTCCCCTGCCCGATGGGGGAAAATTGGTGCGATTCATGTTGCTATTTGGTGGCACGGGGGAGGGACGGGGGTGGGTGAGGAAGCCCAGGCGTACAGCACAGTTCTGATTCTGAATCTTCTAATGTATAAACTTTATTACAGATGCATACAGTTCATGTATAATTTACTTACAAATTTAGATTAAATATTAATTCTTCAACATAAAAAAAAAAACGTAGAAAGTCCAAAAAGACAAAATATTACGGATAATCTTGTAGCATTTCTTACAAAAAGAAACATATTGCAGCAATAATGTAGACATGTCAACTATCTAAATTTCACCAAATCAGATAGCATTAAACTCTCGCATCCTTAGGCATCGAGATACCAACATTCACTTGGTCCATTACTCCCATTCAAAAATATATAACTATATTAACATGGAATTCAAGAATATGTCGCATCGGCGTGACGATCCGTTCCAGTTCACCCTTGCCGCTGCTAGAACTTTTACCATCGCCTTGTTGGGAACATCTCCATGTTCTTCTTTCCACTAGTAATCCAGCACGTGCACGCACGTCTCGGCTAATCTAAACTAAATCCGTTGGTCAATAAATTTAAAACCATTTCGCCCATATTGTATTTTAATCAAAAAAATTCCATGAAAAATATGATTTGAAACAAAAACAAAATTTAAGAAATGTAATATCCAAGATAAAGTGTAAGAGCGTAAAATAGGACCCAAGAAACTAAGAAACAGGGTTATATAAATTTATGTGCCAAATTCTAATACATAGTGCATAGTCAGCTTCCAAAATAACATCAGAACATTTTGCTTAAACACACGGTTAGAACACTGAAAACTGTAGAATTCACAGCTTAACAATGCATCTAACACATCACTGTTTTCACATTTCTCACCTGTGGTGATTCAGCCATATATCTTGAGCTCGGTATTTTCGTCGTAGCACAATATCGTAATTGACCTGCCCCTCACCATTTGTTCCACCTCCTTACATCTTCTTAACCCCCGACAATCATTTTCTCCCGATGATGATCATCACTAACCTTGGCATTAGCATGTAAATGTAATGCACTCCAAGTAATGCATTAACCTCCTTACATATTGATAAAAAAAATCCTTGGGTACAGCAAGCAGTACTCACAACTGCACTCCAAGTAATGCAAGTTATTGCTACTCCAAGTGAAATTCAGCACAGCAAGTTTTCATACTAAAGAACACACTACTGCAAGCCAACACACTACAACAATCTGTACTCAAGGAATTTTACTTGCGGCATGCAACCTTGGCATTAGCATGTAAATGTTAAGCACAGTGCATTAAATAAGAAAAAAAAGCAATTGAATAGAATTGGATGCCGCTACAGATCGAGAGATCAAGATGTATCACCTGTTGTCCAGGTCTTCCCCCTGCCACTAAAAATCTTGCTAGTTGTTTCTAAAAAAATATCTTCCTAGTTTTGATGTGCCTTGTGGATCTGCGGCCATCAAGTACTCAATTTCATTGGTGAAGGCAGTAGCGAAGGCATATATATGCTGACATCAGAAGAACAAGAACAACGAGATGCAGGCAGGGGAAGAAAAAGAATGAGATGCGCCTTGTGGATATGCTCCTCTAGAGAATATGAGCTCTGGATCAATATGGTCTGAACCAACAGTTTAACCAAGAATTCTACTCTGCCCAAACCTGAAAGAACACATTGGCGAAAAAAGGTGCCACCTGCTCTCCTCAAGATTTTTTTCCACTGCCGCTACAGTCCTGATCAACGAGCTTTGTACTGGGTGCGTACGAATCGAGGGATCAAGAGGTATCACAGCTCACGTTTCTCGATCTGGAGCAACGAGTTCGATCTGGGGCAAGTCTGCGGATCTGTATCAGATCGTCAATGCGGGAATGAGAGGAATAACGGAAAAGGAAAAACAAGGAATAGGTGGAGGAGATAACCTTTGCTGCCGGACCACCTTCGTCGTCGCCGGAGGGAAGAAAGCTGCAAGGCGGTGGAGAGCCCGGACGAAGGGGGCCGGAGGATGGCCTGGAGAGCAGAGGCGTACGAGATCTAGGACGAAGGGCTACGGAGGTGGAGCACTCGGGAGGTGCCCTCGCCCGGGAGGTGGAAGTACAGCGTCGCCGGTCGCCCCAGCGCCGTCGCCTGTCGGTCGCGAGCGAGAGCGAGGATTTCATTCCCCACCTCCCGACTAGTGGATAGCGCTCCCGGAGAAAAAGGCGCGGAAAGGGTCCGATTTCCCTCCCCGTGGTCAACCAAATGTCGCTGTAGGCTCCCCCGGGTCAGATTTATCCCGGGGCTTCTCACCCGGGGAAAAGGCAGGGATCCGCCCGGGATCCCCTGCAACCAAACGAGCCCTGAGGGGTGGGAGCACTGGAGACTTGCTCTTCCACGTACCAGGGCAGCTGTGATTCCCCGTCCTGACGTGTCGTGACGGTGCTTATTTCCGAAGCTGGGACCCTGTGCGATCGAGCAAAAAAAAAATGTTTTTTTTTTCTTCTTTTTCGGCGGATTTCACCGCCCAAAGGCCAGAGGGCACCCGCCGTGTGCTGCGCCGGCATTGACTCCCGCTCCCGTCTGTGGAAGGCGCGCGGCCGATGGTGACGAACCGGAACGGGCCGTGTTTGTTCGGTTGGGACGGCGACAGGACGTACGTATCTCAGTTCTCAGCTCCACCAGCTCAGGAAAAAAAAGAAGAGTTCTCAGCTCCACCCGTCGTTTTTGACAGGCGCGACGAGACCTGTTTGCATGGGTGGGCGTGAATAAACGGGGAAACCGAAACGCAACCATAACCTGCCACGCAGATCCATCTCGACTGACTGCTCAAGAGAAGAATCTTTACGTGGCTAGTGAGGCGCGTGCGTGTGCATGTGCCGGCATCGTGCTGTCCGCTCGTTTCACCAAAGAAAATGGCGCCTATGCTGCACTCTCGACTCACCAAATGTGTCCAAAGTTTCTCTCCCCCTCCCCTTCTACAGTAGATAGAGGCGAGTGAGAGGGCGATTTCAGTTTCCCCCCGACTCCCCGGCGCCGCCGGTGGTTCCCTCCTCCTTCTCCGCCCGCGGCGGCGGGGGAAGGGTGGGGGAACCCCGGATCTGTGCTGCCGGGCTGTACATAGGGTGTGGGAGTGTGTGGCTAGCGGCGGCGTCTCGGTGGGGGCGGCGCCGGTGAGTCCGGCCTTTTGGTCATCTCAGATCCGGCCCCCTCTCGTCGATGCCAGGTGTGTCGATGATGGATCTGTGGGTGTTTCCCTCGATGGGCGGCGTGGCGACGACGGCGCCCTCGTGTTGTGGGAATCCTGTCCTCGAGCCCTCTGTCGATGCGCCGCCGCCTCCTCCTTCGTCGGCGTAGGGTTGCTGAGGTACGTGTTTGGAGGTGTTTCTGCTTGGGTGGCTCCGCGGCCAGCGCGGGTTTGGTGGTTGAAGGAGGACGGATCCGTCGTCGGCGCTCCGTCTCGGTGGTGTTGCTGCGTGGATCTTCGTCCAGGAGAGGGCCGGCGTTGCTCGTTCATCGTCTTACGTTCCGTCGCAGTGCGGCGGACAACTCCTGCTTTCAAAGCCTGTAGTTCCTCTCGGCTGGTGGTTAGTGGGTGGTGTGGCTTCGCCTTCTCCGGTGACGGTGAAGGCGTCGCCGTTGCGTTGGTTCGTGTTTCCCCCAGCCGTATCCTTGTACTGGCGTATGTATTGTACTGTGTACTTTGTTTTTTCTGAAATATATACGCAGTTCTCAAAAAAAAAAAAAAAAAGACTCACCAAATAATCCTGTCGGAAAAGCTCAACGCGACACCACTCTCGACTCTCGAGTCCACAGTCAAACTTTCTCTCGGCGTTTGTTTGCGCCGTTGCGGCCTCCAAGACGGGGTGAAATTAACTTTGCCACTTGGGAGTGTACCCTTTTACCACTAGAAAAATATTTTAAATGTACAATTCAATCATATTTTCGTGTTTGTTACTGTAGCACTTAGCAGGTGTCGCTAGCAGCAGAGTACCTGCTCGTGGGACCCTAGTCATATAACCGGCCCATCTCCAGATCTCTTGTGAAAGCATCCAAGCAATCTCGAAGCCACCGCTAGAAAAAACAAACCAAACCACTCAAATCGGCGATGCTTCCCCTCCTGCTGCTCCTCCCGCTGCTCGCCGGCGCCGCCGCCGAGAAACCGACGGCATACGAGGCGCTGGCGACCTTCGACTTCCCCCCGGGCATCATCCCCAAGGGGGTCGTCTCCTACACCCTCGACAGGTCCACGGGCGACTTCACCGCCCACCTCAACAGCTCCGGCACCTGCGAGTTCTCCATCCAGGGCTCCTACTCGCTCCGCTACAAGCCCGACATCAGCGGACGCATCTCCGTCGACCGCCTCACCAACCTCGACGGCGTCTCCGTCAAGGTCCTCTTCTTCTGGCTCAACATCGTCGAGGTCACCCGCAACGGCGACAACCTCGGATTCTCCGTCGGCATCGCATCCGCCGACTTCGGCCTCGACAACTTCCTCGAGAGCCCCACCTGTGGATGCGGCTTCGACTGCGACGACCTCATGCTGCCGCAGCAGCCCGCGGAGTCGAGCCTGCGCCTGCGAGGTGCGTTCTAGGATCCGAGAAGACCCCTTTAAAATTCAACCACTTCTTGGGTGGATAATCTTGCTATTGTTGCTGCAAGAATACATGGGGTTGGTACTTGGTAGTAATTTGCTGTAGTGCTGTTTTATTTAGATGGTCCATCAACTTCAGAACTCGATTTCGATGGGTGTTTGAGTGAGTGGTCTACTGTTTCTGAAAGTTTAGAGAAGAACACTTAAAAGATCAATAAAAGTTTCAGATTTCTATATATCTCTGATTTATTCATATTATGTATGTGCCTTGTCATTTTCGAGCCACGCTTTTGATGAATCAGGCAGGTTATCAGGTTGAAGTTGTTTCTTGAATCCTACAGTATGTATGTATTGTATGCATAGTGGTTCTACTAGCACTTAGGAGTTCTACAGGGAGAAATGTATAATAGCTTAAGCTTCTGATCAATTAAGGTTCAGTAAATTTCCCTTTTGACGAGAGATATGTTCTGGCTGTTAAATGCTAAGACAGAGAGCTGGAATGAGTTATGTTTAGACAAGAGCAATAGTAAAGGTGATCTTGGAGGGATTTTTAAGAGAACCTACATTTCTGCTTAAAAGTTTGACATTTTCCTTCCAAGAGACTGCATTTAGTGTTAATTTTGGCAGAGTATTTCTCTGTTTCTAGTTGTAGTGCATTAATAAGATAGTACTAGTTGTGATGGAGATTGGTGGCTCAGCTTTCATTGGCTGTTAGATGTGGTCCAAAATCAATTTAAGTCCCAGGGATCATTATTATTGAATGACAATTGAGTTGATCATCATCAATAAAGAGTTACCTTTTCAAATTTTGTTTATCCATCTATCGTTTTTTTCGTACCCTAACCGTTTATTACAAGTATATAAAACAATCCACAAATGTACCTTTAGCCCTTTAGTATGATGATTATCTTCTTCGGTTATGAAACTAGCTGGCTATGCTAACTAGTAATGTTTCCTGGCTCTAGTTTGTTTCCTTTCTAGGCATAAATAAAGAAGTTTTGCTCACTAAGAGTAGTGCTAGATTTTTAGCTAGGTGTGGATAGTTCTTGTCGTTTGAAGCATGGTTTTTGAGTCGCTGATTAGTCGCTTTATAGTTACCGACTAATCGCCAAGTCATTTTCTAGAAATCAGGGTGACTCGCGACTTTCGTCGACTATGACCGAGCAGCAGGGCTGGCGATTTGACTTGGCTCAGCGACTTAAAAACCTTGGTTTGAAGCATAATTTAGTGTGATACTCTTGGGTTGGTATGATCTAGTTTATAACTTTTATTCTACATAAAACATACATACAGATGGATGTCATTATAAGCAAATTGTGAAGCCATTGCTCTTTCCCATTATCATGATCAGAATTGATTAACCTAGATGGTAATCAGATAGAATTTGGAACATGTCACACGGTCATCTCCACTCCTGGTTGACCCTACTGAATCTTCTTTCCTAACAAGGCATGTGATAGATCTGTTCATTCTTCAAGATGTATCAAACCAAGCCATATGATTATTGTTTGAAGTACTACTTTTGGAATTCTGTTCTGTTTAATAACAGAACAAAACATTGAACTACGATAAACTTACTCACACCAATGACATATAAAGAGCATCTTGGTCAAAGTTCAAATCCATGTCCCATGCTCAATTTTGGTTCTTGTTATTGGCTATAGTTTCACTATATCGTTTTTTTTCTATGACCACTGGAGATGGTGCTAAACTCGAGTGAAAACTCGTATGGCAAATAGGGTATGCAGTTACCAGTTAGTATGGCTGAAATAAGTGGTGTTAGTAGAACGCATATAGAGGTCTATGAAGGTAGTTATGAACAATTCTCGTAAGGTGTATATGGAGATATCATCACCTTATATTATGACAACTGACCGATCTAGGATGAATAACCAACTTATTTCTACAGCGCTCAAATGTGAATGGAGCTTTTGTGATAATTAGTGTTTTGTTACGTTAGCTTTTAAATTGCACAAAAACTGTGAAGTTGGGCTTGCAAGTTGCACCACAATTGAGAATTTCCGGAGTCTTCTGCCATTTCAGCATGCAATTCTCTTGTTTATGAGTCTATCAGAGTTTATAGAGCAGAGAACGGGCAAGTCACTTATGAGGTAACAGGAAGATTCATCATGTATGGATAAGAGCCAGATTCTTCACAATTTGTTACATTTGTTAAAGAAAGATTTCCTATATATCGCTTGAATGTTTAAGAGGACCGGAGTCAGCACCCTAGCAGTTGTGACCCTTGACATTATCAGGGCAGTGGGTTGTCATTACTGATGTCGCTGCACCGCTCTTATTGTTGTGTTTGTGGCCTGTGCCCATCAGATGATGGAGACTGGAGAGAGCATCATCGACGTGAGACTTCTACAGTAATAAAATCGGATATTCCATGTACCGTTTTTTATATACTATCTCAATAGAGTAGGATATTTGAATCCGGGGATCTTTTCTCTATTCTGGATTTTAGAATCCTAAGAACAAGAGGCACCAAATTTGTATCTTCGGTCGAGTTTTATATACATAGACGATATGTGTAGCACACGTAAAGTTAAACTCTTTCCTAAGATTTGCGTCAAGCAATTTTCTTTGTACGTAATGGCGCCTAAAAAGATAGTTCGCCAGTCAATGTTTTGATGTACATTGAGGTTGTAACCTGGAGGTGTAGCAAGCAGCGTCACTGCTGCAGCAACCTCTGTTTCTTCATCGCGGCGCGCAGGTCGGCCGGGTCGACCTCCTTGTTGCCGGTCACTGGCCGGTAGTCCCCTGTCTTGGGGTCTGGCTCCCAGAAAGCCGTCTTGTCCTCCGTGGTGGCTGCCACTGCCACCGTGCTGAGCTTCACCGCTTTCTCCTCGACTTTCTTCGCGGAAACATCAATGGCGGCTATTGCCACGGAAATTCCCCTTCTGCGGCATACATCCTCACGAGTGAGTTCATAGTTGGATCAAATAAGAGGATTTTATGTTTGCAGGATAGTATAGGAGATAACCTTTGTGCCACTAGGAAGGCACAGCTGGACGCAATTCGCGCCATCTGATTGTGATTGGATTGGCAAAGTGAATTCTAGTCGTTTTTGCCTCTCGTCTTCTCTGCAATGGCTTTCTTTTGGTTTTCGTCGGAGAGAGAGAAGGGGCTACCGCGCATGCATGTTAATATGGGAAGGAGCCAAACCAGGAGCAATGAGAATGGGTGGAGGTTAGAACATGTCGGAAGCGGATGCGGAGGCAGATCGACAGCCTCTCAATCCGCCACAAGTCGGAGCACATGTTTGTAACATCAAAATTACGGTTGTACTAGTACATCCCTTCATTTCCTTGTAGAAACTCATGAAACATGTCAACCTCTAAAATTAGAACAATCTCAAAATCTTGGGTTTATAAACTACCGTGTACCTACTCTCGAAAAAAAAAAACTATCGGGTAACAGTGATGTGAGAAAAAGGCCGTGCGAGGGAAAGTGTTAGAATTAGATGGGGTTTGCCCATGTGCATATTTAGATTTCCCAAATAAATTTCAACGGCCATGTGTGGTAATAAGTGGAGGTGCAATATTTAGTACCACATTGTTAGAGTGAGACTAACTATGTAATGAAGTCTCACCACACCACTTAGTCATGGAATAAACAGAGGAAACGAACACCACTTGTTGTCATCATGATCTCTACTCCATCCCGAGCGCCGACATGCAGAGACGAACAGAGGAGCAGATTTTCAGAATCTCTCGCTCTTATGACACTATATGGGATAATGTGAATTAGATTTTTGGAAATCGCTTCGCGTGATCACGTTCTTCACCATGGATAGTCTACCATCCAAGTCGAGCGGTGCTGCATACCATCGTCTTCACCGTCGTCTTTTTTTACCAGTCTTCGCCAACATTGCCGTATATGTCACCACTGCAGCAACCACGGTGACCCTGTCATCAAGGATCAGTACGGTTGCCATGCCCAATCTACTGTCTAATTATGTTTTGCGATTACATTATGTTTTTGTCATGACGTTTAAATATGTCTCGTATGTTAGCGAATTACTGTCGTGGGCATGTAACTTTATATGGGCCACTGTCGTGGGTGAGTTCTTAGCCCAATAGCCACATACGGGCATGTAACTTTATATGGGCCACTGTCGTGGGTGAGTTCTTAGCCCAATAGTATATCAGGCTCCTTTCGAAACAGGGCCCGTAGATGAACTATCAATCTGTAAGACCCAACGAAACACTTCCTTTCGTTGGCAGCGTGTTTGGTTGAGGAGAGTTGGAGACAAGGAATGGGAGTTTGATGAAATAGGCCGTAACCCCGCTATATTAATATACCAACCACCCGATACAACAACAACAGATTCAAAGCGAACGAAATGTTGGGGCAGCAGCAAACACACACCCAAAAGAAAGAAAAAACACACACCCAAACTCCCAAAGGAATGTGAGTTTGGGGGGTACGAGACTTACATTCCGCTGATTGGTTTGTGGGATTGGGAGTTGTTGGAAATATGCCCTAGAGGCAATCATATTGATGATGATATTTCCATAAGTTTATGAATATCTGACAAAAGAATAATTGTCATTCCGTCCCTTGAATAAACCATCATGATATTGGTTAATGAATACGTGATTCATTTGTGAAACTCATTATCTCTATGATGTTATTCTAAATAGGTTCCTGGTCAACAATCATATGAGGGAGGCATATGATTTAGTGACTAGCACATGTATTGATGGATGATCATGTTTCACGGATCATTGACATGGAGATGTCGATCAATAATGTGGACTCATGCTACGAACATGGAGTTGGACTGACCCACCATGAGACACTGTGAGAATATCTGTTCTTTCATGTTATCAGCTGATCTCATACAATGTGTATGCTGATTCCTTAGACCTGAGATCTTCGCGTGAGCTTGGGATGTGTAAGGGCTTTACTTTGGGGCTATCCAACGCTACACCGTGAAAGGGTAGCTATAAAGGTAGTTTCGGTTTTGTCACGAAACATGCTGCAAGTAATGGTTGATCAAGATGGGATTTGCCCTCCGTGCTACGGAGAGAAATGTCTTGGCCACTCGAATGACCGGATCCAAAAAATGTATGGCCGTACTCTCGGTTAAGTGTTAACTGTGCTTCAGGGATTCCACGTCATGGATATCGAGAAAGATGATCGAGCTATTACAAGGATGACAAGTTCTCACCTTGAGCTTAATCAATATCGTGAGTCAAAAGGAACAAGTGTACAATATTGTGGAAGGTTCGTCCGATATGATCTTTACGTGTATTTGGGAGTCGGCACGTCTTGGTAGAGGCCGCTACCGATTATTGGTCGAGTAGTATACTCGCGCCATGTCCATCTATACGTGAACCTATAGGGTCACACACTTAAGGGGTATGGAACAGAGACTGGATACGATCCATCTCTTATTGGGTTAATAGTGCTAATGGGCCTCTATTGTAGCAGCCCATTAGAAGTACTATATATAAGAGATGAGTGGGCAGCCTAGAGTACCGGAGTTGAAATCCTAGCCGCCGCACTCTCTCCACCAGATCGCGCCATCGATGCTAGCACCCCGACCGCCGTGTTCCATCCCTGTATGTGTGGATACCGATAGAGGCGTTACACTTGGGGCGCTTGGACGATCCGTTCATGGGATCCGCGTGGTGTTGTTCGTGGGATCGCGAGGAGGAGGAGTAGTACGACTACACGGCATCGACGCGCAACATCAACAGTCTTCCGCTGCACTGCGCGTCGAGAGGTAATTCTAGCTCCGTGATCGATTACTTGCAGGGGTTCCCGGGATGATCGTGGTAGAAAATTTTGATTTGTGCTAGCGTAGCCTACCCCGATTCCCTTCAGTGGTATCAGAGCCTTCCTGTTTTGTTCTAGATTCGGAGCTGCGGTATAAGAGTTATGCCGGGCGGATTTGATCCGTCGGTGGTAGATGCGATCTGCCAGATTGATCCGCACGAAGTTGTTCGGGCGTTTGGAGTTGACGATCGATTAGAAAATTGATCCGGCGGCGGTTTTGATGCGTGGCTTGGTTGCTAGTCGATTTGATCGCTAGTTCCATGTTTGCCGATCGGATTGTGCCGCCACATGGGATCGGCGATTGGATTGCGCGCGCCTGGCTTGTAGCCTTAGATCGGCTGATCGGTGAGTCTCCTGTTCAGTCGCGCATGGATATGATCACCGCAACTTTTGATTTGCTCTGGAACACCTGTTTGATCTGATCGGGTATGGTGTTCGGTGGCGCCAGCCCGTGCGGCAGGTTATGCAGTTGATCGACCACTTGATATGTAGTACTCGAGTTGTATTGTAATTCATTAGATGGATTATAAGTTTTGGGAAAAGCACTAGTAGCAGATACGATCTGTGTTTGTGGCTGTTCCTCTTACTTAGGCATCTCCAATGTTCCGTGGTTGCATGATTGGGTTTTGTATTGTACAAGCCCGATCGGCCGGCCGGATGACATGTTGGTCCTTGTCGTGGTATTTGGTTCTGTAGATTAATTCATACGGATGGATTGGTCTGCAGTTCAGAAGTATCCAGCTTGATGCTAAGTGGCTAGATGTGGATGTGATCCACTACTCTACTTGCCTGTGTGTTTTCCGGCCGGAGAACTATACGTATTTTGATATGTAGTTGATATGGCAGGAAGCAAATCAGGATTTGTTATTGGCCTTTTCTCATGAAGTATGGCCGGCTGCACATGCTCATGCCCTTTTAATCTTTGTTGTCAGGAGGAGATTCATTGAGTTCATGTGATGAACTGCTTTGGACTCCAGATAGATGTGATCTTACTTTGGCCACTGATTATTGTTGGTGCACGATGATAGCACCACAAGCAGCAGATGTTATCTGCTCACTGAATTTTCTATGTGCATACAAGATAGGTGACCTTGGTTCTGATGGATCAGATTTGATCTGGTTGATAAGTTCCACTCACCTTGGTCCTGGCTGATGAGATCGGCTGTATTTGTTGTGGCTGTTTTGGATTTGTATTTTACACTTCCGAATTGGCCGACCGAACTCGTGTGCTGCAGTAGTCAATTTTTGTATTGTGAGGGCAACAACGCTGCTGCTATACTGTATAGCGGTACGATCCACGCACTCAGATTTGATCGTTTCGTGGTGATCTTACTTACTAAAGCAAGTCAGACTACTAGATGCCGCTGAAATTTGTTTCATTCGGCAATTCTTTCTGGGCTGTGCGTTGCACTGCAATAGCAGCATGGTGATGCATGTTCAAAGATTGCAGCTTATATATACAGTACTAAATTCCATTTGATGGATTTGGGTTAAGGATTGGTGATTCCTGGGGTTTGTGACCTGCAGCAGTTTTTAACATATCTAGTCGTCGTGTGACGATGATCATTTACAGACCTTGATAGACTTTTTCTTCTTAGTCGATATGATCGGCCAAGTGCCTCTTTGGTTTAACACTTATTGATTTGATCGACTTGTTATACCAACCTCTGAGTGCTTTTGTCAGCTTGGTTGGAAAAGAGTTTCCGAAAGTCGAGTAAATGTTACTCGTGTATATACTGGTTATAAAGTGTTATGACGCAGTGCCAAAATATATTGATGCTTATTGATTGATAAGATTAATCAATATTTCCTCTTACAACACTAGCCGGTGAATTTGTTCTCGCGTGCTTGTGTGTTTGGACATGGTTGTCGAAAATTGTTTTCGAGTGTAGTTCCTGTAGCATTGTATATGTTACCAATTCACATTGTTATCTATAGAATATGATTCTGTGCAAAATTGTTTTGTGATTAATGATGTGAGAATGGTTGACTCCATTTATGATTTGTACATATGATGTACATTGAGGGTGAAACGCTATAAAGTGTTATGGTATGTTGTTATTTGCGCTCGGATGCATATGATGTGTCGTGAAGAAGGCAAGCGGTGAAAATATGTGGCAACAAAGGTCGTCATTGCAAAGGTGCACAAATTTACAGTTAATTTGATTATCCACAATTTGTTGTTATACCTTTGCAAGCTCTATTTCTATTATTGTTTTGTTGCTTGCCATGCTTGTTACATAATAGAGTAGATTCCCTCGCAAATATTAAGTTAAACATATGCCCTCCCAACCAAACCTTGCACCATCCCATGTCTTCTACATTTGATGGTGGGCCTATGACAGTAGGGTGCCATCATTTTTCGTTGACTAGATGAGTTTGTATCGGATACTTACACGCATAAGGGTTGGTTAACTTATCAAGGTAATCTTAACGGTTAAGCGCCTTGGGGCATAAAGGTTGGACATTTAGACATAGAGATGTCATCCAACAACAAGAGTCATATGATGATATGATTAGCAAGTGTTGTTTACCGATCTACCTTGTCTTCTAGCGGTGAAGCGTCCGGCTCACTAGTAGACTTGTTCGATGTGGATCTTGAATCACTAAAGGTCGTATGAGGGATACGGAATTTAGTGGGAGTATCTTTTATCAAATAGTTTAATGCAAGATACTTCTTCATAAACATACATCTCAGCTTTGCATGAATATTACTGTTGTAGATTCATTTTGATATGGCTACATTCAGTTTTATAGTTTTATGTGTGTTCGATTATAGTTAGAACTATTTTTGGCTGATGCTATATTTGGAGAATTGTTCCCAAGTAGAATGTTATTTGGAATATATTTAAAAGTGTACTTGTTCATTTAGCTGTGTCTTATTGCTACTCAAGAAATGCTTATGAAGCATCACATTTCCTTATTACTTGCATTCTCTTAATTGCCGCAAACTACTCTGAGCTTTTGAAGCAAGATGAGAATTTGCTCGTCTACAATATGATTGTTAGACTAAAAGGCATGTTTGAGAAATAAACAAAAAGTCGAGATGTTTGACATCTTCGGGATGTTGTTGATGCAAGATAGCGGAAGGAAATTCGGTCGATCTCCATGTAATTAAATTATTTAGTTACATTGAGAATACGGAAAATGTTTCCGTGTCAAGTGTTGACTAATGTTTGATTCCCTCATTCATTTTGATTGTCAAATGATTGTCGTGAATATAGTGGACCAAAGTGCATTAGATGCATGTGATAGATGAGTTAAGCATTAAGAATAGGCATTGATCATGTGATGATTATGCCGAGACAAGTGTTTGAAAATGATAGGTTAGGACTAAAGCATGTCTTAGGATATGATCCTGAGCATGAGCTTATGCCCAATGATCCGATCTCTGTTCTAACTCATGACGATGAGTGGCACTTAGTCGTTGCAGTTATTGAAGGAAAGAGGTGCATGAATTCTGAGGACTAGAAAGTGGGCAAGGAAAGTGTGACTTCATTGTCCACAATGTTTGTTGTGAATATTCTCATTGTTGATCGTCAAACAAGCTCTTTAGTATTTGATACTTAATCGATTGCGTCGGGCAATGCGATAATTGAGCTGATTTTGACGAAAGGTTAAGTAGTGATCGAAGATGGTCTTCGTAATAGCAATGCGGAAGTAGTTTCCACATTGGCTGTTTATATGCTGCAATTGTTGCTATTGTCAAACCTGTGAATGGAACTAGATAAATGTTATCATGTTTCTACCCTCATCACCTGCATAACTTATGTCGTTTGACAGAAGGTTATAAATTCTAAATAGAGAACAAGAGTTGTTCGATATTATGAATGATGTGTTGAGTGGGAGTACTCCATTAGCGAATGGACTACTCATCTTAGTTTTGACAAAGTCGTATAGTTTCACAACATTAATTAAGAGTATGGCAAGATAATTAATATTCTTTGATTTGATCATAGACATATATTTGAGCTGTACATGGTAACCATGTGTAGCAATGTGGAATTGTTCTACTATTGCTATAGCCATCGAAGCATCCAAATGTTGGACCATTCGGGTGGTATATATATGATCAAACCTTGTTAGACATGGTTAGATCAATGGTAAACCTTTCTTGTCCGAAGTTCTTTTTCCGTTGCACGTAAGAATGAGTTGTTCTAATGTAGAATTGGGTTCTGCTATTTGAGACCATATGAAAGACACCGTATATGATATGATCAGGAGGCGTCCTGAGTTGTCGTTTCATGAGGTCATCATAGCGTTATGAAGAGGGCAAAATGTTTGCCGTTCCGAAATGTCTTTCTAAGAGAAATTGTTTCTCTAATAGAATTAGTGGGAGCACGACGCGACTCAAATTTGTTTGAGACGCGCCTACCCAGAGAGCGCAGGTCATGTACTCGTCGGTAATACGACTTGTACATGAAGGCGTGATGGACCCTAACTCAAGAAAATGGTTTTGAACCATTACACTCGTAATAGATTATGCATGTCATTAAGGTTATGAACCTGGCTGACACAAGTAGTGTGAAGTGTTTCTTGAAGTTCAAATTGTTGAACATAATGAAATCTTCTAGTCTATTGTGATGCTAAAATCTTTTGTGAGTGAACGTTATTGTTTGACATAGTCAAAATGTTTGATTTTGCCAATACAATAAGAAGTCTTGTTTTGCAACAAGATTAGTGGGAGTACACTCATATTGATCATGCATGTGGAGACATGAGATCAGGATAATATTCTAATAATTGAATCCTTATAATCTTCATAAGAAAAGAGTTTCTTGGTGAAGTAATGATTGTTGAAGTGTTCATCAATTAGTATGTCAGCATGATTTTCATGATGAATACCAAAGGATGTAATTTGTTCTGAGTGTCATGAACAAATATCAGTCAAATCTGAGTGAAAGTCACTCGACTATGGTTTAAATCCTCGGGTGCTTCAGAAGCACAAAAGGATTGTTTCAATGGTTAGTGGAGCTGTTCGTAAAGAGTTACGTTACTGCTCATTACCAAGTTCATAATCGTTCATATTATGTTTTGAAAAGACGGTAAGCTGGAATTGTTCCATGCGAGAGGCCGACTTTCGTTATATGCAATTTATGCACGGGCAACAAATGTTATTGCGCCGCAGCAAAGCGTAAACCACAATCTAAGTGTTAGATGCACAGATGAGTAAGTGTTACTCGATTCTTGTATAGTGATACATGATTGACTCTAGTGCAAGTGGGAGACTGTTGGAAATATGCCCTAGAGGCAATCATATTGATGATGATATTTCCACATGTTTATGAATCTCTGACAAAAGAATAATTGTCATTCCGTCCCTTGAATAAACTATCATGATATTGGTTAATGAATACGTGATTCATTTGTGAAACCCATTATCTCTATGATGTTATTCTAAATAGGTTCCTGGTCAACAATCATATGAGGGAGGCATATGATTTAGTGACTAGCACATGTATTGATGGATGATCATGTTTCACGGATCATTGACATGGAGATGTCGATCAATAATGTGGACTCATGCTACGAACATGGAGTTGGACTGACCCACCATGAGACACTGTGAGAATATCTTTCTTTCATGTCATCAGCTGATCTCATACAATGTGTATGCTGATTCCTTAGACCTGAGATCTTCGCGTGAGCTTGGGATGTGTAAGGGCTTTACTTTGGGGCTATCCAACGCTACACCGTGAAAGGGTAGCTATAAAGGTAGCTTCGGTTTTGTCACGAAACATGCTGCAAGTCATGGTTGATCAAGATGGGATTTGCCCTCCGTCCAACGGAGAGATATATCTTGGCCACTCGAATGACCGGATCCAGAAAATGTATGGCCGTACTCTCGGTTAAGTGTTAACCGTGTTTCAGGGATTCCGCGTCATGGATATCGAGAAAGATGATCGAGCTATTACAAGGATGACAAGTTCTCACCTTGAGCTTAATCAATATCGTGAGGCAAAAGGAACAAGTGTACAATATTGTGGAAGGTTCGTCCGATATGATCTTTACGTGTATTTGGGAGTCGGCACGTCTTGCTAGAGGCCGCTACCGATTATTGGTCGAGTAGTGTACTCGCGCCATGTCCATCTATACGTGAACCTATAGGGTCACACACTTAAGGGGTATGGAACAGAGACTGGATACGATCCATCTCTTATTGGGTTTATAGTGCTAATGGGCCTCTATTGTAGCAGCCCATTAGGAGGACTATATATAAGAGAGGAGTGGGTAGCCTAGAGTACCGGAGTTGAAACCCTAGCCGCCGCACTCTCTCCACCAGATCGCGCCATCGGTGCTAGCACCCCGACCGCGTGTTCCATCCCTGTATGTGTGGATACCGATAGAGGCGTTACACTTGGGGCGCTTGGACGATCCGTTCATGGGATCCGCGTGGTGTTGTTCGTGGGATCGCGAGGAGGAGGAGTAGTACGACTACACGGCATCGACGCGCAACATCAACAGTCTTCCGCTGCACTGCGCGTCGAGAGGTAATTCTAGCTCCGTGATCGATTACTTGCAGGGGTTCCCGGGATGATCGTGGTAGAAAATTTTGATTTGTGCTAGCGTAGCCTACCCCAATTCCCTTCAGGAGTTTAGCAGGGTAGGGGAATGGGAATTGACGAGGTCAAGTCCCGTGGATCTATTCTGTCACGCCCCAATTTTGGGAAGCCAGAAAATCACGGTTGTTAGATAGCCAAAAATCAGGGGCAACAAAAACTTTTTGAAGTTGCTCCATTGATGCTTGTGTTTCACTTCCCTTTTTGCTTTGTTTGACTTTGGGTACCTTGTTGGTTGTGTTTGTTAACACCTAATAGTAACCTTGTGAGCACAACCTACTTAAACCCTACCTCTTGGTGATCATGTCATGACAAGAAAAATATTCCATATATCTTCTCCTATCTTATTTGTGGCCAAAATCTTTTTCAAAGATGCTTTGATTTTATCAACTACCCAAAGGCCTAAGATTTGAGAAAGTAAAGTATTTGCAGAAGTACCTGTTTATAAAACTATGGAGATCTATCTAATCTCTCCTGCCCATTTCCAAACTTTGTTGCCTCTTATTTTAAAACTCATATTTTCAACACCCTTTGAAAACTAATGCAAGCGGGGAGTATATTAACCCACAACTTTTCTATATCGAAACCTTTTGAAAATTATTAAGTTCTGAGATGAACTACCTTTCCAAAATCATATTGTCATGATCTTGCTTGATCACCAACTCACGAAAACACTTTGGAAATTAGTTTGTAAACACAACTATTTGATTGAACTTGTTGTCTTGTTGTGACTTGCTAGAGGTGTGGTCAAATTCCTATGTTTATCTTGGATTGGTTATACTTGTTTGTTTGTGAGTGTGTGTGGACTTAAATAGTTTGAGTACTTCAAATAATAGATCTTATATATAAAGATCATATTAGGATCCTACCTTTAGCTATCCTCCTAGCTATTGAAATCCTCCAACTTTGGAGACATGCCTTTGTGGGAACTCTTGTTCTTCTCATCAAGGCATCATCAGGGATCTCAACTTCTTTACCGATACTTTCCATTCAGCTATGGGAGTTTATTATTAAACTCTCTAGCATCTTATTTCAAAATTCTTTTGAATGGCATTCCATTGTAGTGGCTATATCCTTCTTATCTGGGCAACCTCTATACAATCACTCCTCATTCTTTATGATCTCGACACAATCTTATTTTACCCAACCTCATGATTGGTGTTTCACATCTTATTTATCCAATGTTCTTATCTTGGTCATTATACCAATTTCTTCTCTTCAAGTTTTTGTGTTTATTAAAAAGCCTCTTGTTTTCCTTGTTTTCAAAAGTTATCTAAAATACTTTCAAAGAAGTTGTTTATTAAAAATCACTTTTGTGATCCCTAATATATCCCCTCTTATATCATTTCAAAAATATATGTTTTGAAAACATTTTCTTATTTATTACAAATTATTTACCAAAAGGCCAGAAATGGATTTTAAAATATTTTGTGAATAAAAGTATTTCCAAAATTCTTAGCAAAATTACCAAGCATTCTTTTGGTCATATGTGACCACTTTATTCAAAAATATTTGTTTATGTTATACAAAACCTTAAAGAAAACTTTGCAAGACCTTCTTTAAAACTTTTTTTTCTGTTAATAAATTCTTGGGTGGGGGAGAGCAGCCCAAAAAGGCCCAGCCAGCCCATCTACACCAAAACCCTAGGGTTTCCCTGGAAACTTGCACTTCCTCCCCAGCCGCCTCCTTCCCTTTTCTTCTTTTTGCATCCAGGTCCTCCCACCTCGCAAATAGGTCCCTGGACCTTATCCACTCCTTCCCTCCACCTTATCCTCTTCCTTCCAGCCACACACGCACGCAGCGCACACACACGAGCACGCCACCAACCGCCCCGTCTCCTCCCGCACGCACCAACCACCGCGCCTCCTCGCCGCCGGCCCGGGTTGCGCGCCCCGGCCACCACCTCCCCGCAGGCTCTAGCCCTCCCCCGACCTCGCCTCCTCCTCGACCGGCCGGCCTGGACGGCCCGGCTGGCCTCGCCTCGTCTGCGCCGGCGCGCCACTCCATGCGGCCATCGCCACCACCTCCATCCTCGACCGGCGCCGCCCGAAGCGCCCTCTGCGTCGCCACCCGCTCTAGCCCCAACCGCACCGCCCTCTGGCCCTGTCCGGCCGCCCCAAACGCGCCCTTCTTCCGGCGCCCTCCCTGCCGCACGCCACGGCCGGAGGCAGCCGCCGTTGCTCTGGCCGTCGTCTCCTCGACAGGCGCCGGCCCGAGGTCGACGCCACGGCCTGCCTCCTCTGCCCCGACGCCGTGTTCGGAGCTCCTCCCAAGACCGTCAACCCTCTCGCACGCCACATGTTCGACAGTTTGTCTACACGAGTCCGGCACCATGCTCTGTCCGTGTTGCCGGCACGCCCGTGCACGCATCTTCCCGGTGTTTCCGTGTGCGCCCTTCCGGTGCTCCCGTGTTCTTTCCCGACGTCCCGGCGTGTCCGTGAGTCTGCGCGCGCTGGTGTTTTCCGTGCGCGCGCTGTTCCGGTGGTGTTCCCGTGTTTCTTCCCGATGTCGTGTTACCGTGCCCCTGTCCGACCCTTGTTTCCGTTGGGCGTCCGTCCAACGGATCCCTCCGTTCGTTCAACGGAATGTTTCCCGATGTTCCCGATATTCACGATGTTCCCGACATTCACGATGTTCCCGACGTTCCCGATGTTCCCGATACCGTGTTCCCGATGTCTCCGGTTTCACGATGTTCCCGATCTCGTGAGTCCGTCCAACGGATCCCTCCGTTCGTTCAACGGATTCGATCCCGACGTTCCCGACGTCTTCCCGATGTCTCCCAACACCTTCCCGATATCTTCCCGATGTTTCCCGACATCTTCCCGATGTCTTCCCGATGTTTCCCGACGTCTTCCCGGTGTTTCCCGATGTTTTCCCTGTGTCTCCCGGATCCCTTCCGGAGCATGTCTCCGATCCAACGGATTCCCCTCCGGCGGTTGTTTTTGTCCGACCGATGCCTCTCCGTGTTCTACGACAAGAGTGTCACCGACACCGTGTATCCCGACCGTCGGCAAAGACCGCACCACGACGACTCGAGTACAGCTACTTCGTCTACTTCCACGACACCGACAAACTGTGTTGTCCCGGTTCGGCGACGACTACTTCCACGACGACGACTACTTCGTCTACAGATCAAAGTTCCCGGCTTTGACCCCGAAGTTCTTCGACCCCTCCTACCGACTGTTGTTTGATGTTTTGAGGTTGATTAGCATGACTAGTACAACTATTTTAATATGTTAGTACTGTTAGTTTTTCTTACATAAAATTAATCTTGGTTATACTAGTGTCAGTATAGAATCATCTGTTAATTGATTGTTTGCTTATTTGTTGTTTGTGATAGATATTATCCAGTAGCTGCTCTGTGTTCTGTAATGCTTGTAGTATGGTTGGTTTACTTTAGATTGTTGTCAACCCGTTCCTTTGCAGTAGTGTTTGTAGTGTTCTGTTAAATAACCCACCTGCACCTTCTTAACTCCTAGTCAATAACTTGTGTGAGCAGTGTTGTGAAACTTTGTTGGTTGCCTAACTATTTAATAGTATATGTCCCTAGAGCTAGTAGCATGCTTACTTGTGAGTGTGCTTAACGCTTTTTGATAATGCCTGCTTGTTAAGGTACTTTTGTCTGAAGTATTTCCTGAACTTTTGTAGCAGCCCTTGGTTTTTGGCCTAATCACCCTAAAGGGTGTTCTGCTTTAGTGTTTAGTTAGAACTACCTATTTAACTATTAGGGTTGCTGTGTGTACTTTCTTAGGTGTGTTTGTTGTTTGTCTTAGCTGTATGGAATTGATGCTTGTTGTTGTATAACTAAGTAAATTGCTTGCTTTTGGTTGTTGGCTTTAGTGTCTTGTGCAATGCTTGCTGTTTGTTATGTCCTTGTGGCATTGTCTTGTATTTTGAGTGTTGTTCCTTTCTCTGTTTACGACGTTAGATACGATCGGGAAGGAACTAGAAGTGAGGAGTGAACCTGAGGAACATCAAGATCAAGACCAAGGATATATTACCAAGCCAGGCAAGCCACCTCACCACTCTAATGAAATCATATTATTTCTACAAGCATGCTTTGTTTTCAAAATAAAATAATGCATGTTTTATTTCTTCTCTGGCATTTTGCCACCCAAAAACTATTTTACAAAAACATTGTTTGGCCAATGATATTTACTAGTATATACAATAGGTTTATAAAAATGAGTCTTTACTTGAGAAGCCTTCTCCTGAAGGCGCTATCAAGAAATTTATATTTCTAGTAGTATATCCTTACACTCTTACCTCAAAGATTTAGGATGGGAGCCTGGTGTTAATAAAATGTTTTCGGAGGAAAAACCCGAGTTGCTGGGAACAATCGGCGAGAAAGTGTTTTATAAAACCCGAGTTGCTGGGAGCAATCGGAGATGTTCACGAAAACCCGAGCTGCTGGGAGCAATCGGAGATGATTACGAAAACCCGAGCTGCTGGGAGTAGTCGGAGGTGGAGATAGTGAAGAGGAGGCTCTGTACTAGGGTCGACATAGTGAAGAGGAGGCTCTGTACTAGGATCGACATAGTGAAAAGCTTTGATCAGGTTATCCGAACCCCCGCGTACTGATGTATGACGGACCGTGGCTAATCACGGCGGAATGACCGTTTGGTGTGGTGAAAGTGCACTACCTCTGCAGAGTGTAAAACTATTCGAATAGCCGAGTCCGCGGTCATGGACGGTTGGAAAGGCCACCGATCTAGGCGTATGGGCACTTTTATGTTTTGAAAAGAAACTGTTTTCGGCAAAGAAAAAGGAGGCATCAAGGAGGTACCTGGGAGGTACGGATTTGGGGAAAAGAGGGTTGGTCTCGGGGAGTCAACTAGTCGGAATCCGGAAAGGAAAAAGGGGCATCCCTATCCTAGTGTTTCGAAGAAAGTTTTTACAAAAGTGTTTTCGAACGTGGAAATGGTTTCTGCCATTTCTGAAAGAAGGAGAATTATATCTCCAAATGTCTTTTTCAACAAAGATATAGAGATGCTGTATTCTCTATGTCTAAAAGCATCGTTTGCGAAAATTAAGCCCTATAGTCATATATAGCAGCTATCCCAGTTTTCGAAAACGCTTTTATTGCATTACCATGAAAACTTAAGCCTGGTGGTGGTCTTGCGAGTACGTAATTGTATTCATGGCTGTGTCCCTGGATATTCCAATGTCCAGATTTTCAACGAGACGACCTACGCCGAAGATGAGGAGTATGCTGAAGATTGAGAGTTCGTCGACGTCTTTGCGAACTAGGCCGTCTTCCTAGTCAGCTGCCTGTAGGTGTTTTGGCAAATGAATTGGGCTCCACATTGTTTGGTGATTCCGCTGCAAGAACCTATTGAAGAAGTATTACTTCAATCAAGTAAGTATTATGATTCGGTATTTATGGATGTTCTTTCGATACAAGTTTGATTGTGCTCAGCGACACACTGATCATGGGATCGCTGATGTTGTAGGCACAAGGGAATTTCGGACAGCTGATCCGGGGTCCCCACATATTCCCTTGGGGGCCAGGTAATATATCTGGGGAAAGGGAATTCGAAGAAAATAATTGGCGATGGCGTCACGCTGCGCCATCGTGGACCATGATGGAGATGGCGGCGTAGAGAGAGAGAGAGAGAGAGATCGGGTCACTCCTGAACCCAGGGCGGAGCTCCCAGTATGGCAATGTAGGGCGGCCGCCCTACCTTAATTTTTGATGAAAACATTAGTATGCACGTATTTTTCTGAACAATTCGAGGGGTCAAACATAAAAAAATGGACTCTAATTAGAAAGTTATGCTTGTTTTAGTCAACACTGCACAAAACTGATTCCGAAAGGAGGGACTAGGTCTAGTCTAATCCGAAATCACCTAATTCTCAATGTAACAAAACCCGACTCTAAACAATGTTCTATGTGCGGTATTTAATTAGGACTGGAGAGTATTTTGCGAGTTTATGAGGTGGCCAAAACCAACATTTAGGTATTTGATGTATTATGTTTTATGATACTTTAGATTTGTATATTTTATTGATCTATAGTTTATTTGTATTAATTCAGTCAATGTCTTTGGTTAAAAAGGTAAGGGCAGGTCTGCTCAATTGGAAAAATGATGGTTGAGACTGTCGCAACAGTGAAACATGGGGTTCCCCTAGTACTGCCAAAGTGGGTCCACCCCATGTGGGCCCAAGATGAAGATGGAAAATACCAAGACTCAAGTCCAGCTGGCGGGTTCACCGTCAAGACACGCATGGCCTACATCGACTAAGGGCTCCGGTCCTGGGGACCTTCCGGGTCCCCGAACCAAGCAAGAAGGCCAGGAAGGACCCGAGAGCCCGAGTTCCCGGCAGGAGTCCAGGCTCCCTCTCGGGTACTCCCCCACGTTCCTGTGGATAAGCACTCCACCTCACCGCGGAAGACTTGGGAAGCAAGGCGAAGGCAGCGCGGGCGGGAAGCACGCCTCGTGGTGGTGTCAGCTCCTGTCCACCCCCAAGGCGGACGCTCCCACCTAACCCAGAGGAGACGCTAGGCTGAGGAGAGGCCACGTCTCCCCCTAAACTAGATGAGGGGGGTCCTTCACCCCAAAGGTCCCTCATGCCCCTCACGTGACCCTGTGGCAACCCCTTAGCCTATAAAAGGAGGACCAAGGCACGGGAGGGGGGACAAGATAGAACGAGATCGAACCAAGGACGGATACGAGCTAGAGCCAGAGCAAGACTAGACTAGGGCTGCGAAGGTAGAGAGGAAGGTGATCTCCTCCGGGTCAGGATCTGTCCTTCTTCTACCTCCAGCCAAAACCCTTCCGGGTACCCTGTCCGGGAGGTTCCATTGTAAGCCACACTATGAAGAACTCATCAATCCAGACATGCAGGAGTAGGGCTTTTAGCCTCCGAGCGGCCTGAACCTGGGTAGCTCCTTGTGTCCCTTTGGTTGCATGCTTTGATCGTGGAGAGGAGAGCTTGATCTAGACTCCGCCCAAGAAGACGATTCTCAGCCTCCTTCGCGCCCCGTGCCGAACCTAAAAGGGGGTATCCTATACACCCGGTGTCCGTGCAACGAGACACGACATCTGGCGCGCCAGGTAGGGGGCGCAAGTGCTGGATTCATCTTCTTCTTCATCAACCTCAAGTTCATCGTCAAGTTCTGCGTCAAGCTTTCAGTCCATGTCAAGATCTGTTCCAACGCCATCAGAACGGCGCTAGTTTCGGCTCTCGCGAAGGGAAGTACCGGATCCGACTTCCAAGATGACAAAGAAGAGAAAGGGAAAGGCAGCCTTTGAGTTCCTGCGGTACCCCGGCCTCGGTTTCGTTCTTGACGAGTCCTCGCCGGCACCTGCCGCTAGAGATCGCGCCTTCGGAGTCCACTTCGTCCCTCCAGCCGCTTATGTCAGCTCTCTGGTCAGCACGGGAAGACCTGAGGAAGGTGCCACGAACATTGATGTCCCTCTTTTCCCATGGACGCATGGAGTGAAGGAGGAACTCTGTTCTGACGCGCCGACCACGGTGCCGCTTCCGGAGGAGGAAAACCTCGACCAAGACACAAAAAGCGAGCCTCGGCAAGAAGATCCTCTCATCTACGTGCCCCAAGAGCTCCAGATTCCTCTGCGCAAAGACGGCCAGCCAGGAGTATGGTGCATGTACCACAGATCTGACCGGCACAGTCTGGAAGATTGCCACAGTTCAACGACATCCAGATACGCCAGAAGAACGGAGATTGCTATTCGTGCGGAGAACCAGGACACATCAGCCGAGATTGCCCTCTTAACAAGAAGTCCAAGAAAGCCAAGAGGAGTGCCACAGCTGGGGTTCCTCAGAAGGGAAGATCTTTCCGGACCTTTGCCAATGCATCCACCCAGACTGAAGAGCTCCCGGAACTTTGCTTACTACCGGCGCCCCCACAGATACAAAGCAGTCAAGGGCTAAGTGGCTAGCATCAGGATCCCGCGAGTAAAGCAGTTTCAGGGTCTCCGGACCGGCATGAGCCAGCCAGATTGCCGGATCACCAAACAAGGAACATCCGGGTCCAGGAAACTAAGACAACCATGGGGTCTCCGGACCGGCGTCTCTAATACGCCAGCAAGCCGCCGGATCACCAGTTGGGTGGTCTCCGGGTAACTCGAGCAAGTAGCACAAATGGTCTCCGGACCGGCGCAAGCCAGCCAGTCATGCCCTTGGTCGGCATTGGAGGCTATCTCGGTTGGAAGCCTTGTCCCCGCCAAGAATTGCTGGGCAAGGCAGAATTATGTCTGAAACACGGCATAGAAGACCCGCCTTGGCGGCAGCGCGACAGAACGATTACCGAGGTAGCCAGAAGGAGTCAAAACGCGAGCTAAGTATAAACGTGCTTGCACGGGCTTGTTCCCGGGTACATCAGTTTTATGTGCTTTAGCTAAGGCGAAAGCGGGCGCTCTCCTGGGGCAGCGCCTTCGCGATGACACTGTCAGTTTCCCTCAGGCAGTGGAATCGTGGGCTGAGGTCCGTGCGGTCAGGAAACGGTGGGTCCTTTGGGGGGTTGCGCCCTGTGTCCGCACTTCAGATCAGTCTGAGTGCCCACGGCTGGTTAGCGCTCACACCTTTGGATCCTTGCCGAGAGCGAAAAAGCCCCCGCGAGTACAATAAAACTTATATACTTCGGGAAGAAGTTATTTACATTCAAAAGCATGAGTTCATAAGCCAGTTGGCAATATCAGTACAAAAGCATGGTTCATGGCCCCTGGTATTGTCCTTTTCAGGACTTCACAGGTTCACGGGTCATCTTCTCGGGAAAGGTGCTTCAAGATCTCCTCCACCTGGTGGGTCACGTCTGGAGGAAGCGGCGTCCCGGGTTCAGGCGCCTCCAGCTCGGATAGCAAGGAGAGCTGCGGGTGTCGCTGGCGAAGCGCTGTGACGAATCGGGTCATCACCTGCCTCACTGCCTGCTCCCCAGCAAGGCGAGTGGCTCTGCTAACCTGCTCCTTGATACCTTTGATGAGCGAGGCCACGTACTTCAAGAACCCGGGATAGCGGGCGAAGGAAGTGGAATGGTCGGCCATGAGGACGGGCGGAGAAGGCACTCCCAAGTTCGTGAACTCCTGCACGATGTCCAAGGACCCATGGTTCATCTGGAGCAAGACGTTGTGATCATCACGGCGGTGGTGAGCGAATCGCCGTCGCTCTTTCTCAAGTGCACCCTTCGCTTCTGCCAGCTCTGCCTGCACTCCCGTTAGCTGGTTGGACACCTGCTCATGTTGGTGCCACGCAATCTGAGCTTGGGATTTGGACGCTTCCATCGCCGCACACCCATCAGCCAACTCCTTTGTTTCTTTCTTGCGAAGGACAGTCATGCGCGCATCTTTGTTCTTCCAGAAGTCCATTGTATCGCCCAGTTCCCGGATCTTTCTTTCCATGGCAACGCGGCCGGTCGTGGCCTCTTGCTTGAACTTCTCAGCTATTTTGAGGGCCTGCTTCTGCGCCTCAATCGTGGCCGTCATCGCCTCAGCCCGGGCGGATAAGCTATCTCTTTCGCCCCTGCCTCTCTGGAAATCCGAGAAGGCCTGTTCCCGCCTTTCTCTCTCACTCTTGAGCTCGCTCTGGAGTTTAGAGACCTGCTTGCCCAGCGATGAGGCGGCTCTGCTTTTGGCTCGAAGGTCATTCTCGACCTCGCTGCGAGCCCAGCTAGCCACGTTCTCCAGGCCTTGTTCGAAGCGGTCCTCGTCCCGCTCCATCCTAATCTGGAGCTCCTCAATGGTGCCAAGGTAGTGGCGCTCCTCATCTTCCAGCTCAGCCTCTCGGTGCTCCAGCTCTTTCTCGCGGCCGGCCACTCGCTGTTCCCAAGCATAGAGCAGCTCTTCGTCCGCCGCCAGCTTCAGTTCACGTGCGCTAAGAGCTTCCTCCCCAGAGGGAAGCCGCAGCTCGCGAGCCTGCGAGTGCTCCCCGCTATCGGAGGTCGGGGGCACCAGCCGCGCCAGTTCGGCACGGGCAGAAGATAAGAACTCCGAGACGCTGGAGAACGTCTTGGAGAACCCGGGGCCTTCCTCAACTCTCCCGGGTTCAGGGCAGGGGTCAGCGTTCCCAAGGGCGGAGCCCCCGGGGATGTACCCGCCTGCTGCGAGTCCTCGTGGTCTGAGGGTCGCCTGGGGATCCACGTCACGCCTCTCCCCAGGGCCTTCCGCACCAACAGCTTCCGCTTCATCTGCGACGACCGGAGCCACCCCCTGGTCCTTGGGGCGGACTGGGGGCTCGGGGGCTCGGAGTTGCCTCCGTCGGAGGTGCCGGTGGAGCCCGACGCTTCGACGTCTTCGCCTCTCCGGGGTCGTTTGCTTGACTACTCCGGGGGGGGCTCCTGTGCAAGAAGTAAGAATCAGAAGTCAGGACGGCGGCAGAAGAGAAGCAGCTCCGCTTCCAACGACAGTTGCCGTCAAAACTTACCGGCAGGCTCTCTTCGATCCGGAGAAGCTCCATCTCTTCTGCACCAAGTCGTCAAAGAGGTCCGACAAGGACAGGCTCTCCTCCCCTACCTCCATGTCAGCAAGGGGAGGAGGGATGGCCTCCGACGCCTGATCAGACTCCTGCAACGACGGCGAGCTCGGCGGCACAGGCTGCTCTGGGAGTTCGCCACCCGGCGGGTTTGTCGCCGCCCCGGAAGGAGCGCCGGGGCCTCCGCGCCCGCAAGGCACTCCCGGAGGAGTCGCTTCGTCGCCTTCGTCATCCGAAGTCCCAGGTTCTTCAGGGGAAACGTCCCCGTGGGCAATGCCTTGCTCCCTTGGCCTACCTCCTTGAAGACCGCGTGTTTTGGGTGCCGGCGGGGGCTCGATCTTGGTAGTACCCGCCACCCCGTTGATACGTCCAAAACGTATCTATAATTTTTGATTGTTTCATGCCATTTTTATGCTTTTAGCACTTGTTTTATATTAAGTTTATTATTTATTTGGACTAACCTACTAATAGTTGCAAAAGTGCACAATGTTCTTGTTTTACTCTTTGATGTGTAGAAATTATCAAGAATACAAGAGGAAACCTTGTTGGAGTCGAATTGGGACTTTCCTGAAATCTGTCTGAGAACTTTTTACGAAGATTGCCAGTTTGACCCTCGAAGATGACGTTATATGGAGACCTGGCTGTTACGAAAGTTGTCACAATTTTCCATACGAAGATTTTAAGCCCGAGATCAGCCCAATCGGAGTTCGGACGCGGCCTGTAGGCCCGTTTTGGTGGAACCCTAAAAGGGGGTGACGGAAATCCGAGAAGATATATAAAGGGAGGAAACCTAATTCGTGGAGGACTCCTCCACCCACGAATTTCAGCCACCAAAAGCCACGTTTTTGCCTCCCCCATGGATCCCATCTCCATGGGGGAGGGCTCCCAAGAAGCCATGAAGGAGGGAGGCTAAGGGGCGGCGCTCCCCAAGCTTGCCGGCGGCGGGGAAAGGAGTTCCCCGCACCGCCGGGCCGCCGCCGCCCTGCGCCGCGCGCTGCCCTCTCCGCCGTCTTCACCGCCATCTCCATCACCATCTCCTCCTTGTATTCAGTGGTTCATCCTCCCACAAACCTCTGTACCGTCCTATGTAAACATGGTGTTTGATGCTATAATATTTATCCTATGATTTACATCATGTTTCCGTAGTTTATTTGTCTTTTGATTGCTTAATTGAATGCATGAGGTTCATTAGAGTTGTATGTCTATATGGTGCTGTCCTTTGGTGTCCATTATACTTGTGCGCGCATGGATCAAACACCCTAGGGTTGGTAGTATTTGTAACGAAGCGGGGGAAGTTCTGCCGGAGTGACAGAAACCTGAGAACGCGAACCGATTAGTTGCACGTATGGGAGTAAGAGGACCTTGAACTTAAGGCTATGGTTGGGGAAACCTTAATGCATTGTTAGTATTTGCGGATGCTTTCTAACAATCCAATCATATAGTACTTGTAATCCCAAGTAGTGGAGTGCATGTATATTTAGCCTCTCCCACATAGAAAACTGCATCGAAGACAATGAACCAAGTACCTTCACTAATTAATCTTGGACAAAGCCACCACTTTTTCCACACTCATGGTACTGTTAGTATATGGTTACTTAGTGTACTTTATTGCTGCAGCACTAACATTTACTTTCTTGTATTTATTATCTTGCAAAACTACCTCTCATACCCGTATTGCTACCGTAGTTTTATTTCTAGATAATGCAAACGTTTAGTGTGCGTAGAGTTGTATCAGTGGTTGATAGAACTTGAGAGAATACTTATCCTACCTTTAGCTCCTCGTTGGGTTCGACACTCTTACTTATCGAAAAGGCTACACGCGATCCCCTATACTTGTGGGTTATCAAGACCTTTTCTGGCGCCGTTGCCGGGGAGCCATAGCGTAGGTTAATGTTCTTGTGTGCACTTGTTTGCTTTATCTCTAAGTAGTTTTTATTTTCAGTATTAAGTTGTTCTTTATCTTACTATGGATAGGGAATGCGAATTACAAAAAAAATTAGGTGTAGTTGTTATCTAAAAACGTTTTCAAAAAGAAAAGTGATTGGAAAGATGAGTAATGGTTAAATGGGGGTCGACCTTGAACACTTGTGTTCATGCCTATGAAACCAAAACAAATCTTTCCATGGAAGCTTTTCATTAAAAACATGTAAATATTGTGTATATACCTCTGTACATAAAAATAAAATGCTAATTATAGTCTAGTTAATTGAAAGTTGATAGTTTTACTTTGCTGTCCAGAAACAGATTTTCTGTGCTCCACCGTATTAAATGTTTAAAATCACCAGAACGTGATCTTGATCTGAAATTTCTTGAGTGCAAAGTGATGCTTATTAGCTTTCTTTCATTAGACTAACTTTTTCTGATTTAAGGTACGTAGATAGGTCGAAAAATTCGATCTTTACTGACTGTTCTGTTTAGACAGATTTTGTGCTTCTCTGTAAATAAAATCGTGATAAATCTCAGAATAGTATTTTGACTTGAAAATTTTTGTGCATAAACCTGAGATTATTATCTTTCTTTCATTAGACTAAAGTTTTTCGATTTGAGCTACTTAACTATCTCGTTGAATGCCATCTTTACGGACTGTTCAGTTTTGACAGATTTCTTTGTTTATTCAATATTGTACTTGGTGTTGTTAGTTTCATTAGTTTTTCGACGGACAACGGAAATCATGAACACCTTAGTATATACAGTGGCTAATGTTGAGTAAAAATTATAAAACTTGTCAATGCTTGAACATGAGTGGATTTTATTTAATGAGTACTAACCCTACTAATGAGTTTTGTGAAGTTTTATGTGGATGTAGCTTATAAGATCTAATCAATATGGTGATATGAGATGAATAAGAAGACGCAAGAGCTCAAGCTTGGGGATGTGTAGGTGCATCCCAAGAACATATTCAAGAAGATACAATCATCTAAGCTTGGGGATGCCCGAGTCATCCCCCTATTCATCAACTAACATGAGGTTGTCTCGTTCATACTCTATATTACCCGTCCACATGATATGTATTGTCTTAACTTGTATTATAATTGCTTTTATATGTCTTGGTTTTACCTTCTTTAGTTTTATTAGGCTCCTTATTTGGTTTCGATTGCTTCTTTACTTTCACTTATAAATTCAAAATAACAAAAATATTTTCTTTTGTTTTGCTTCTTTGTTTGGTTCTTTATTTTATTTTATTTGGTTTTACTTTTGATTTTTTTTAGAGTTTTCCTTGCTGTAGCTAGCATGTTTAGGTCTTGCTTAGCCTCTGGTTTCTTAGTTTATCAAAAATAAAGTACCAAGTTTTATCCATTTAGCTTAGTTGATACATATGTAAAAAGTGATTTTCTGTTTTCGGTATCTACTGCTTATTGCGCGATTTTTCATATTTTACTGGAAGCTCTAAAAATCACGAAAAAATTACTGATGTTGTAGCACCTAATCCTCTGCATGTACAAAAATTGGCTAAAATTTCGGGCATGTTTAAGTGCACCTAAAAATTGCGTTTTCCAGCTGCTGTTTTTCTGGACAGATTCTGACTTTTGTTGCAAGAGTGGCCTCTTTTCGTTTTCATTTGATTTTTAATGGTTCTTACCTTTCATTTATAAGTTGGCCATTTAAGCAACCTTTCTGTAACTTAAAAACAAAATTTTATTTGGTTTAATAGTAGCACTTGGGAAATATTATCTATTGTACTAATGTCTAACCGCAGAAAAGAATGGGAAAGTTTTTGTGTTGAAGTTTTTTCACAGAGAATGAAGGAACACCAAACTATGGAATATTGAAGAATTACCAAAGTCATAAGCTTGGGGATGTCCCCGCATCCCTCTTCATCAATAACCCCACGGTTTGCAAACCTTTAAACTTTGTTTTTTTTAGCAACATCTTATATTTACTAATTGGAGGCACCGTAGGAGCTTCCACGTTAATCCTAGATATTAACACTTTTGATCCGTACGATCTAATCGTGATTTATCTAAAGCCGTCGGATTTAAGATGCATCATGCGTATGCCTTCGGCACGATCTGGTGGGCCTGAGTTCGAATCCCAGATCCTGCATATTAATTATCACCTGATTAATTCCTTTTTTCGTAAAGAATAATAAGCCTACATGGTTTCTACAGATCGCGACCATGCAAACCTGCCCTAAACTCTGCTCTCGATCCCTCCTCGCTCCACGAGACGTCGTCTTCTCCCGATGAGAGACCGGGTCTCCAATTACCATCAAAGTTTATTCCATGCATGAACCTTCTCTCTCCATCGTATACTACTCTTTTCACAAACTACTGTGGTCGTATTGCATCACCGATGGCAGAAACAAAATCTTTCCGTGGCTATTGTCTTGCCAGTCGCACGATTGTGAAAAAAAGATGACAAGACAGAGCGGCAGCATGTCGATGTTCTGTGGTGACAGCAGCAAGCAAACTGCTACAGAGTAAATTAATACGACGCGATCGATCTTTTCATACGCCGGCAGCATCCTCCTCCGCGTGGGCTATGTCGCCTCTTCAGGTCACTGCCGGCAGCCACGTCCTCTTATTGTCTTTCTCTCACATCTGTTCCGCCTGCTTCTAGAGTTAATGTTGTTGTCGTCTGATCGTCTCCTATCGTGTCTAGCTTTTTTGAGCAGAAATCATGCAGCCAACGCGAAGATTAAGGTTATCTGTCGCACCTCATGCCCCGGATGCAGCATAATTCTGACCTGTCGCGGACGTGATTAAAACAGATGACTGCTTTCAAGAGCTATGCATACTATTTATCCAGTTCAAATCATTCACCGATCACTTTCTCCAGTCCTCCTAATTTCTTGGTGTCCGGCAATGCACTCTAGGTATTTGATGAATTGTTATTACTAAATTTTCAACGTAGTGAAAGATACGTTAAGTGTAATGAGGATGATTCTCAACTTTACAGTTTGATCGGATTGCAGGACAACCATGGAGATATACACGTATAAATCTTAATGTTCTTCAGGTGTGTTGTTTCTACTACGTGCATGCAGCCAAGGATCTAGCTCGGCTATATATCCTTCTAACTCACATGTTCCTAATTAGAGAAACCAATTTTTGGTACAGATAGAGGTGAGCAAGACACGCTTCAGAATATATTTGAAAACTTATTTCTTTGATAGTGCATATCGGGAGTATTATAGACAAATGTATTGCACCTCATAATTATTTATTAATTATAATCAAACAATTCACGTAAACATTGCTAACTCCATGCACTTAGTTATTCCTATATGTCAATTCAATCCGTTTGCGAAAAATATGATGCCTAAGTAGACATGTTTAAATTATGTTCACTACTTCCGATCCATTTACATGTTCTCCTTACTTTTCATAGAACTCATTTACCATGCTACTAAGTTGAAGTTTTTTTTTTGATTTTATTCAGCCTACTGCACACAATTTCACTAGCCACCTCATATTTGATCCAGTGTGTCCTTTTCTTATCCCGATAAAATCATGTTTATTTCACACTAAACTGTAAAATCATTTTGTCTTTCTAGATGATCACAAGTTAGTTTGAGAGCATATTAGTCAATTACAAGCCTACTAACGACCTAAGCAGCAGTGAATATATTGAATCCTTTGTTACTTTATATAGTGTATTTGCTTAATATTATTGGCAGCTCGAATTTCACATTACAGTCCTGAGTGATGTTAAATTAAAATGTAACCCCTATGTTTCTTTTGTATTCTCAATCTACTTTTTGAATATTTATAACTTATAAACGTCACATTTCCCAAAAATATGTCTAATATATACATCTGAATGTAATGAAATGTATTTAGTTGGTCAACGCTCCCTCAACATGAACATGTATTGATAGAACACACTCATTTTTATTCTGGATCTTATATCTCTGTGGAGTTTCCTTTTGAGTTCGCACATTAATTCAACACATAAAGTTATAGGTCAATTTCAGGTTCTTAGCTCTTCTGTTTGAGAGCAAAAAATTAACATAAGGCTTACCTCAAGGCGATATTTTAATAGGTGCAGATTTAATACTTTTACAATGAAGTTCTGATGTAGTCATATAAGCCAAATTGAAATGGAAAATTTCCACTTGGATTTGGTTTCCTAAGATATATCATCGTATCTACTCCCTCTGTTCCTAAATATAAGATGTTTTAGATTTTACAAAAAATTTATAGTTATATACACAAATGAGTGAACATACAAATGAAATGTGTCTAGATAGATTTATATATATGTGTATGTGGACAAAGTCTAAATTGTTTTACATTTGGGAACAGAGGGATGCATGAAGTTGCAGTTCAGATAAGCATACCATAAAAAAATCATTTCAGTGACGTTTTCACAGATATCAAATTGAGTGCATTGAACAATTGCATATACTTTACAATTCCTTATCATGTATGCAAATAAACTGTCAGTTAGATGTCTTGGCCACATTGTGATATATAGTCGAATTGAATTGATCTGATTCTCCGGATGATCAACACTACCGAGGTTTTTTTCCAGGCCGTATTGTACTGTGCACAAAACATTTTGTTAACTGCGCCCTCAATGCCACTCCCTAGGTCTATGAGATATCAGCACATGGTTTGGTTAAACAAGAGTCTTTTAATCTAAGATATTAAATATGCATATTGGTTTATCGGAATCATACATATGTCAACGCATTCCGAAGGTAATACAATCATGTAAACTTATGTTAGTTTGTGATTTGTTAAAAGTGTATATTATAATGATTCTTTTTGTACGGATGAAATCAATTTGCATTTGTAATTTTTCTTAGCAAACAAAAACATTATTTAAATTTGCGAAGGAAATAAACAACTGTTGTTCTTATAATAATTTCCTATATAGTTTGATTAACCAAACTTTTAACTAAGAAGTCATCGAAAGCATTTCAAATAGAAGTGAACAAGCTAGCCCGTGCAAGTGCACGGGTTGACGACTAGTATGAACTTAACTAAACTTGAAGCGGCTGTATTTTATTATCTATTTATCTTAGCATCAAACACCAGTTACATTAATAAGTGGATCATCACATATTTTATTTATCCTCTGTTTTCAATGTTTACTTGGTTAATGGATTACTTGTTGAAACTTAAAAATGATGTGTGAATAATACTGTTTAGTAGTTTATGTTTTCTTATGGTTAGTCTCAACTAGCCAATAGTGCATATTATGTTATTTTGATATCAACATGCATTGTCCTGTTCATAAGATGGTATGGTATTGTGGTATCCTCCCTGAATAATTCACTTGAATCGACTTGGCACATGCTCACACATGTTATGACTGAAAAATAAAGTCAATTAAGCCTTGATGATCTATTTTGCCTCAGAGTTTTAGTATCGTTTTTATGCCTCCGTTAATTTTATTTTGTCGCAAGCATGATTATGACCGTTATCGCTCTCGTGGTTGTCGCTTCCCAGTCTATTGCTAGCCTTCACTTGTACTGAGCGGGAATGCTGCTCGTGCATCTAAATCCTTAAAACCAAGTTATCCCAAAGAGTCCACCAAAAATTCCTATGCATGGTATTTCAAGCCATTCCAAGTAAATTTGCATGTGCTACCTTTAAAACCTTCAAAATATTTCTCTTTTTGTGTCAATGTTTACTAGCTCATGAGGAATTAGTGTGGTTATTCTTTATTCTATTTGTCAAATGGACTTTTACACCTGGACTAGTGGCATATACATCCGCTTATCCAATAACTTGCAAAAAGAGCTGGCAACGGGGTGCCCAGTCCCAATTAATTACAACTTTAACCAATTAATTCTCTTCACACTTTTGCCCTGATTCATCAGTAAGCAATGACAAACAGTGAAATACCTGAATGTGTGTAAACCAAAGAGAAAGAGGGATGATCTGCCTTGCTGGTAGAAATAACGTCCTTCATGTGAGCCGCTCTTAAAAGTCCGTTTGACAGGTAGAATACTGTTCTCACCCGCTACCATTCGTTGACAATTAATTAACACCTCTCAAAACATTTTTACCTCTGTTTTTAAAATAAAAGCTCTAGCACGTGTTAATCCCTGCTTCCCTCTGCGAATGGCCAATCTTTTATTTTTATGTTGAGTCACCATCCTTTCTTTGAGCACTTCTTCGAGAGCATAACTGTCGTTCTTAGTGTAATGTGCTTGTCCCAGGATACGATTAATTGAGGCATAACTATGATACTTTTATCTTTGATATCTCTATATCTAGTCTTCACTTGAAGTTCAGAGGTGCCTTGGCATTTATGTTTTGCTCCACAATTAAGGGCAAGCGAGATACCACTCTATCATGCTTTATTATGGTCATTACAATCTTGTTGATGTTTATAAATTTTATGTTATAAGCTCTTAGTTCGTTGATACTTTTCATTAGGTAACATGGTTGCTAAGTTTTATTATCCATACATCATGCAATTGTTAAAGACCTGATCATAGCATTTACAATCAAAAATTATTTTGTTATCATTTACCTACTCGAGGACGAGCAGGAATTAAGCTTGGGGATATTGATACGTCCAAAACGTATCTATAATTTTTGATTGTTTCATGCCATTTTTATGCTTTTAGCACTTGTTTTATATTAAGTTTATTATTTATTTGGACTAACCTACTAATAGTTGCAAAAGTGCAAAATGTTCTTGTTTTATTCTTTGATGTGTAGAAATTATCAAGAATACAAGAGAAAACCTTGTTGGAGTCGAATTGGGACTTTCCTGAAATCTTTCTGAGAACTTTTTACGAAGATTGCCAGTTTTACCCTCGAAGATGACGTTATATGGAGACCTGGCTGTTACGAAAGTTGTCACAATTTTCCATACGAAGATTTAAAGCCCGAGATCAGCCCAATCGGAGTTCGGACGCGGCCTGTAGGCCCGTTTTGGTGGAACCCTAAAAGGGGGTGACGGAAATCCGAGAAGATATATAAAGTGAGGAAACCTAATTCGTGGAGGACTCCTCCACCCATGAATTTCAGCCACCAAAAGCCACGTTTTTGCCTCCCCCATGGATCCCATCTCCATGGGGGAGGGCTCCCAAGAAGCCATGAAGGAGGGAGGCTAAGGGGCGGCGCTCCCCAAGCTTGCCGGCGGCGGGGAAAGGAGTTCCCCGCACCGCCGGTGCCGCCGCCGCCCTGCGCCGCTGCGCTGTCTCTCTCCGCCGTCTTCACCGCCATCTCCAACACCATCTCCTCCTTGTATTCAGTGGTTCATCCTCCCACAAACCTCTGTACCGTCCTATGTAAACATGGTGTTTGATGCTATAATATTTAACCTATGATTTACATCATGTTTCCGTAGTTTATTTGTCTTTTGATTGCTTAATTGAATGCATAAGGTTCATTAGAGTTGTATGTCTATATGGTGCTGTCCTTTGGTGTCCATTATACTTGTGCGCGCATGGATCAAACACCCTAGGGTTGGTAGTATTTGTAACGAAGCGGGGGAAGTTCTGCTGGAGTGACAGAAACCTGCGAACGCGAACCGATTAGTTGCACGTATGGGAGTAAGAGGATCTTGAACTTAAGGCTATGGTTGGGGAAACCTTAATGCATTGTTAGTATTTGCGGATGCTTTCTAACAATCCAATCATATAGTACTTGTAATCCCAAATAGTGGAGTGCATGTATATTTAGCCTCTCCCACATAGAAAACTGCATCGAAGACAATGAACCAAGTACCTTCACTAATTAATCTTGGACAAAGCCACCACAATTACCACCACTTTTCCACACTCATGGTACTGTTAGTATATGGTTATTTAGTGTACTTTATTGCTGCAGCACTAACTTTTACTTTCTTGTATTTATTATCTTGCAAAACTACCTCTCATACCCGTATTGCTACTGTAGTTTTATTTCCTAGATAATGCAAACGTTTAGTGTGCTTAGAGTTGTATCAGTGGTTGATAGAACTTGAGAGATTACTTATCCTACCTTTAGCTCCTCGTTGGGTTCGACACTCTTACTTATCGAAAAGGCTACACGCGATCCCCTATACTTGTGGGTTATCACCCGTACTCATTACACTCTGGCATCGAAGACCGGATACCGTCGGCGGCCGGATCTTCGAACAGCGGTAAGGTCTCATCCTGGAACTCGAAGGGTACCCATGGCAATATGTAGCCCATGGACAGAGCCCAGGTGGTCTCTGTCAAGTGGAATCTAGACCGTGGAAGGCTGCTGCCCACCTGATTGAGTTCCTAGAGCGGGCGGCTCCGGAACTGCAGAGGGGCAATCCCCTGTGAAGAAAGTCTGCCAGGATCATGGCCCCCGTCACTCCCCCTGCACGAAGCGCAGCCAACCTGTTGATGACTGGAACCAGTGCTTCCCCTTGAGAGCTTCTCTCCTTCGAGTGTGCCAGTCGCTCCGCTGGATAATATGGAGTCATCAGATGGGGATTGGTCCCGTCAGCTTCGACAAAATACCAGTTGTGCCTCCATTCTCCAACCGAGGCCTTCGTGAATGTTTCCGGGTACTGGTGCGCCGCATCTCTCCGGAGGCAGAAAGAGACACTGCCAGCGATCCACTTGGACTTCCCCAGGCGTGGAACGAAGAAGTGGTGGAACAGGGCCACCGAGGGCATGACACCCGCAAATGCCTCGCAGGCATAGGCAAAAGTAGCATGCATCATCGCGGCATTGGGGTGCAAGTGCAGCATATGCAATCCGTAAGCCTCCAAGATTGCAGCGAAGAACTCGGAGAACGGAGGAAGAAGGCCGACGATGGAGAAATCGTGGAAAGTAATCACCTCCCCTTCTCGTTGAGGACCGCTCCCAGGGCGCACCACCACTCCCTCAGTATCGCGGAAGCTCGCGGCCAGGGATTGGCGGACGCATTGGATGGCTTTCTCTGACGCATACTCACTGGGGGAAAAGAGGGCCTAAGTCAGCCTCATCGAGGGCGGCGCTTCGGCCAGGGAAGCCTCCATCGCCATCTTCTCGGCGGCAGATTGCGACATCTTCCTCACTCCCGTCCTATCTCGCTTAGGCGGCATGGGCTGGGGGCAAGAACAAGGAACGGCGGCGGCCAAGGCCGAGGTCGGCGATTGGCGAAGTCAGGGAGAAGGAGTCTCCTGGGCGGCGATTTGGGGATTTCGGCGAATCTGGAGAGGTAACGGATACAGTGGAAGCCAGTCGTGGCTTATAAGGCATCCCACACGTCACGTCGTGGCCCCATTACTCCGACGGACGTGGGGATCTAGGGGGCGTGCCGGTTTCTGCGCGTTTCACCCGTTGGATTCCAGGATAAGCAAGGGGTCCGTATGAATCGCAACATTCGCCGTGATTCAGTCAACAGGACCCAGGGGCTCGTCTCTACCTCGCCTCGGCGGGTCCCCAACGGAGCTGAGAAGACCAGGTGCCCGGGACCCACTTTGACCTATCTTTAGGCCATGGCCCCGGCAGCTGGAGCAAGAGCCGCCGGGACCATGCCCGGGGGCTACTGTCGCAACAGTGGAACATGGGGTTCCCCTAGTACTGCCAAAGTGGGTCCACCCCATGTGGGCCCAAGATGAAGATGGACAAGACCAAGACTCAAGTCAAGCTGACGGGTTCACCGTCAAGACACGCATGGCCTACATCGACTAAGGGCTCCGGTCCTGGGGACCTTCCGGGTCCCCGAACCAAGCAAGAAGGCCAGGAAGGACCCGAGAGCCCGGCAGGAGGCCAGGCTCCCTCTCTGGTACTCCCCACGTTCCTGTGGATAAGCACTCCACCTCACCGCGGAAGACTTGGGAAGCAAGGCGAAGGCAGCGTGGGCGGGAAGCACGCCTCGTGGTGGTGTCAGCTCCTGTCCACCCCAAGGCGGACGCTCCCACCTAACCCAGAGGAGACGCTAGGCTGAGGAGATGCCACGTCTCCCCCTAAACTAGATGAGGAGGGTCCTTCACCCCAAAGGTCCCTCATGCCCCTCACGTGGCCCTGTGGCAACCCCTTAGCCTATAAAAGGAGGACCAAGCCACGGGAGGGGGGACAAGATAGAACGAGATCGAACAAGGACGGATACGAGCTAGAGCCAGAGCAAGACTAGACTAGGGCTGCGAAAGTAGAGAGGAAGGTGATCTCCTCCGGGTCAGGATCTGTCCTTCTTCTACCTCCAGCCAAAACCCTTCCGGGTACCCTGTCCGGGAGGTTCCATTGTAAGCCACACTATGAAGAACTCATCAATCCAGACATGCAGGAGTAGGGCTTTTAGCTTCCGGGCGGCCTGAACCTGGGTAGCTCCTTGTGTCCCTTTGGTTGCATGCTTTGATCGTAGAGAGGAGAGCTTGATCTAGACTCCGCCCAAGAAGACGATTCTCAGCCTCCTTCGCGCCCCGTGCCGATCCTAAAAGGGGTATCCTATACTCCCGGTGTCCGTTGCCTTGGTTAAATAAGCTATCTTCAGAATTGTTTCTGAATTTGTCTTGCCTTGGTTACTTTTGTAGAATTTTTTTCTTGGGAATTTGTCTTACATTGAATAAAACTAATCAGACTAATATTTCTTTGGAAAAATCTCAAAGCGATCCTTTGCTTCAAAGAAAATCATGATGAGATGTTAAACCGGTGACTCTATTATATCAATGAACCAAAGAAGAGTATTATCATAAGATCAATTTGACGTTTAGATTTTTACCGTACTTGTTCTCACATCGATGTCTTTACTTTAGATAGAGCATATTCTAAGTGCGAGAAATCAATCCAATTCATCGACCACGAATTACTATTATCCAGGAATTCAGAAGGAGAGTTCAGACTAACTTAATGGCATTTAATCATTTTGTGCTTGCAGTCACTTGGAGTGAGTTTTTGACGATATTTATGAATTAACTACTTTGTACAACTGAAACTTGCATATTCATGTTCAAAATTATGACAAAACAAATTTACATTTTACCATGCGGGATGGGGGCAGTTGCCCCCCTCCCCCACACCTATGATTCCAAAAAAATAATGATAGATGTTTTTTTACTCGTCCTCCAGAATCCAGGAAAGTCCTCCGGTTATAAGGAGGAGCACTCGTTGCACGACAGGCTGGACGATGGAGGGTAGGTCGCCGGCGGGGAGGCTCTGTTATGGTAGTTCACTTTTTGGTTTTCTGTTTTGAATGAAATGGAACCTTGTAAATATACCTGCAGCGCTTCTGGTGCGCCTTCAAGTGGAGTAGACGGAGTAGCTATGGCCGCACGCGGAGGGCCAGGTCTTGCTTCCATGTTTTCTCGTGTATAGATGCATCCTGCTACAGGGCAGGTGTACGCCTTCTTCGAGCTGGTGCCGTCATTGTCGTCGTCGCCGCGGTGCTTGAGCAGGCGATGGGAAGCTGGTGCACTCGCCCGTGCATCTCCAAGTTCTGAAATCTGTGGAACCCCTTGTTGCAGATCCCACACACGTAATGGGTGGGTGGTGGTCAACCCTCTTGGTGACAAGGCGACCACCTCTGCGTCTAGATCTATGAATAAATGATAACTATTATTATTACTTACCGATTTGTTTTTAAAAAATAGTAGTACGCGATTAGAGGCGGATCACTCCCATTCTCGACGCTAATTGCCAAGGATTCGTCGGGCTATAAGATCAAGCCCCACAACCGCAAGAGGTTTCATGTGTTATATTTTGGAAACTTAAGGAGCTACAAACTTAGAGAATTTAGCCAACCCACCTCACCAACGCCAACATATGTA